>VZTX01012711.1:48754-182699 GCA_013400915.1 Pardalotus punctatus
GCTGCGCGGGCGGGGGAACAGCGGTGACGGAAAGCGGCAGCTGGGGGGGGACGGCAGCGCTGGGGTTGACTCCCTCCTCCCCTTCCCCCTCCCGGCCGGAGGAAGATGGAGCTCGGTTAGTGAGGGCTTGCGGGAGGAGCAGCGGGAGCAGGTAAGAGCTGCTTCTCCTCCTCCTCCTCCTGGGCTGCTGGCGGGCCGGCGGCACCGGCGCAGGTGGCACAGGTGGGCCCGGCCCCAGCCGTGTCCTTGCCCGGGGCTGCCCGCGCCGCCCCGGCTGCAGAAGTTCACGCTGTGCGGAGCTGCGGGCACCCAGCCGGAGGGCAGCGCCCTCGGCCGCAGCCCGCGAGGGCAAAGCCGGACGTTCGGAACCGCCCCCCGCCCCGTGCCTGGGCTGTCGTGGCGGGGATGCGGGCAGGGCTGCCGGCTCTGCCCCCGCCCCGTCTCCCCCGGCTCATTGATGAGCTCCGGGAAGGGCTTCTGCATTGCAGACTCGCTTCGCTCCCGCATCCGCGGCTTCAGCCTGTACAAGAGCCTGTTCCCTGGCGGGGTGGTTCGGTGCTGCTTGGGCAAGAGGCCGATTTGGGCAGGTGGTATGTCCTTCTGTGTTTCTTGGACCATGTCGGGACATTTGGGGGGATTGACCTCATTCGATAACTATTAGATGTACGTATGATATTTGTTCTCCTTCTGAAAGAGCTACGAAAGGGTATCCGCCTGGATTTGTGTGAATAATGCTCATTAGGAGTTCACAGGGTGCAATTTAGTGCAGTGAGATATAATGTGCATATAAAACATAATGCAGTGAGGCACACGACCTTACATAATCTAAATTTAAAAAGCTCACTACCCCTACGCTTACCCTGGAGGTTGTAGGAATACGTCTGTTCTCAGCGCTTTCTGGAGACTCGTTTGGTACCTCTGTGACATAAAGATGCAGCGTGCCCTGTGAGCCAGTGCTGAAAATAAGAGTAAATTGTTGACTACTTTTGCTGTAGTTCTGTCACAGTAAGTTCCTCGTCACTGGTCAGTGTCTTGCGCACACAGTGATATTCATGGCTACGTGGGCATACACAGCTCCCATAGCCAGAGGGAATGGTCTCTTCTGTTGTCCCTTGGATGTGCCATTACATTGACCAGCTAAAACACTGTCATATTTTAATAAACTCTTGAGGCTCTTCTCCCTAGGCCTGAATAATGCTGTATTTTCTAGCATATGGATACGAATTTAATGTAAATGGAAAGAAACCTTTCACACTTTTCATTTGACCTTCACCATCTCAGACAAATACTCAAAACTGATGATCAGGGAAAGTATTTTGGAAAGGGCTGGTTTAAAATGTTGCTGGATGCAACATATACAACTCATATCATATCTGGCATGACACCCAGTGATTGTTCTGAGCTCTATATCCAAAAGAAACTGATGTCTGATAAATTTGGCCCACATTTTATTTTAACTCAGTCCTTACAGATGACATTGACTTTAATAAAGGTTGCTATGGCACAGATTTAAAGCAAATTATATTAAGCTTCTGGAATTGAAACTGCTGTTGATAGGAGAAGTGTTGTTTTGTTATTTACAATCTGTTATTAAAATATGAGTGTGTTAGCTGTTGAGGCTGGATCTGGCTTTGTGTTCTGCTGTTGGTGTGAATTGACTAAATGGTCTCCTTTCTATGGATGGAGGCCAGATTTTTCCCTAGTATGACTGTGCTGCTCACTCAGGGGCAAGCTAGACTTTTCCCATTTGAATCTGGAATACAGATGAATATCAGTGCCTACCAGCCTCTGGAACTCTTTATATTGCAAGCCTGTGTGCTTTTGATAAAGCTGCAACATTGGTGTGGAGTACAGAATCTCTGTGGACTGTGCATGCTCACACAGCAGCAATGACACCTTTGTGAATCTGGTTCTTTTGTGATACTATGTTTTCGTGTCTGTACTTTTACAAGAAACTCCATCATCTTTAGGACAGCTTAATTCAGGTATAATGTAACAACTGTTTAGAGTATGCGGCTGGGTAGGGATCCGGTCTAATAGAGTTATATTTTTGTGTATGTATCATGCAAAATTAACTGATTGTTTGCTTAATCATAATGTATCTGGTTTTGGAAAAGGTTGGTTTGTTGGTTTGGGATTTTTTTTGCAAATGGATTCTGGAAGATTTTATTCTTGGTTTAATCAATACAAATTCATGTAGCGGTGATGGTAGCTGGATATTACAGACTCCAAGGAAGCGTGTAATGGGCAGGCAGAAAGGTACTTGGTCCTTCCCTAGTAAGCCTAACTCTGCATCTTTCACTGCCCTGGCACATCTCTCCTCTTGTCATGTTGGCAGACTCAGCAAAAAAGGCCACTGAGTGAATGGGACTCCAGGTAAGGAGTTTTACAGAGCTGTACACATGCAGGCTACGAACACTGACCGATGGTACCAGGGCAACCACTGTGCTGATTGTTGCCATTGCTGCCCTTCATGTTACTTATTTAAAAACTAGGGAATCTATGTTTTAATCAGTACTACACATAGAACATCTAATTTAAATTAAATCTGTATGTTTTAGATATAATTCCTGTGGTGTTTTCAGGTCGCTTAGAGTCTTGTATGAGTTCATTGGTATCGTATCTGTGTTATTTGGGGGAAAAAGGGGGGTTTTATTAAATTTATTATATACTGCATAGACAAAAGAATTAAAAAAAATATGTATATCATTGTGTTGTCACATACTGTTATTTAGGTGATTATTGCCTTTAGACATGGTAACCCTCTGTAGTCTTCATGGGAGGAGAAGAACACTGGCAAGGCACAGTTATATATTGAGTTATATAGGAGAGAAAGTTGGACTTGAGAGAAGGAAAGGACTAAGGGAACTAGCAGAATGTTTGTTTCCAGATAGTCTGCACCTCATATCTTGCACTTTTTAATGAAGTCTCCTTTGTTTAATGTATTCTACATTCCAAAAACATAATGAAATCTAAAGCTCCTTTTGACTCGAATTTTGTAAGATATCTTGGGATTCATACTAAGCAAAAATTAAACATAAACTTTTAATTAAGCAAATGGTAAGCTTAGAATACTCAGTGCAACTGTTATTAAATTGAGAACTGAAAATAGAAAAGGCTTTGTTGTTGTTGAAGATTTTGTATTCTACTGGTTCACGTATCATTGATATGACTACACAGGCATCCACAGATATTTAGACTAAAGCATAGAGTTAGCATTGGACTAAAGCTAAATGGGATGTGGGCCCTCTAAACAAATTGATCAGGTTGCCCAAATGAAAAAACTTAGATGGTCTGAAAATCCAGCTCTATAGGCTTACACAAAAGTAGTTCACTAGTTGAGGTGTGATACAAATATTGCATAGATGTTATATTGCATTTTCTTGTATTTATTTGTCATTATTTTCCTAAGGCAAAGCTTGACACAAAACTGACAAGTCGAATAAGATAGCAGACCTGTTTTCAAATCCTTGAGGGAAATTGATTGGTTTTACTTTAAGGGCAGATTAATTAATATATACATGTAAATATAACAGTAGAAGTTTCGCTGTCAAATATTTTTTAGACTCTTTAGTTGTCCTTCCTCAACTACTGACCCAAGGGAGGAGAAATGGTAAATCTGACAAGCAGGGAGGTATTGGATATATAAAAGACTTGACTTACAATTCTGTTTTCATATTGCTCTCTGCTATAATAATCACATCACTGCTTCTGTGATTATTTCTGAGTTTAAGTAGTTTAAAAAGGCAAAGCTAATTCTGGTGTATTTCAAGTCTCATTCTCGGTTTACTTAAGTTTCTTGTTGCTCTGCTCTTTGAGGTCAGTGTTGTCTATTTTAGGATACTGTTATACCAGTGATTTTTAGTCATAGTGCTTTGCTGTAGTGTTTTACTGTGAATTATTGACATTATCTGTATTTATTTAGTATCTTTTGGATTGAACCTTTGAAAAGCTTTAGGCTTGACATATCAAAATTGTTCAACTTGCTTATTAGCTTTTATTAACAGGGTTTATAAATTAATTTATTATTTTGGACTATCTCAGTCTTTTGAAATACATTTTCAGTTTAAAAAATCAGAAATCTCAGGACAAAGGTATGAAATTGCTCTAATTTGTTTGAAAATGTATTTTCTTATGTATTTTATAGAAGACATGAAGGATTGGTGTTGCTGAAAGTATTTTTCAATACTTGCAGGACATTTTTCGGACTGAGCATACCTGCAAATACTTCATGATATATTTAGTAAAATCAGAATGCTTCCCATTGTATATTGAAAATTCCGTTGGTCAGAGCTCTGAGTTTTGCTGCTCTCTGAGCATGATTTCAGGCTTGTATGCGATGCTTTGATTTAGCCTGTACACAGAACAAAGTATGGGAGTTTTTGTACAAAGGGTAAAGTACCTATTTTTATCTGTCAGTGTTTTGCAGATACTCAGTTCTCTACAGTGATTTTTTTTTTTTCACTTGCACATTCTCTTAGGATCTGCTGAGTAATCAATTGCATTGAGTAGTTAATCAAAGAAGGGGCAAAACCCATGTAGAAACTGAGCAAGCTGTGGAAGAATTTTGATTCTCATTTTGTACGCAATGGTTATATTTCTGCTATTGTTTTCAGAATTAGTGTAAGGAACACTGAGAACTTGTTCTTTAATTAGATGCTGGAAATATCACGTTTCTAATCCTGATGTCTGCTGACATTAGTGGCCTGTGTCCTATGGAAATGTACAAAGTGGTTACTGCTGCGTGTGAGCAGGAGATGTAATACTGTGATGTTATCAGAAATCAGTTTGAATGCCTTTGATTAAAATGGCCAGCTGCCATGGTGATAGTGCCATAGAAACTGGTAAAATAATCAGTGCCTATTAGGAAATCTGAATGAAAAAAATCTTCTTTAGTTTTCTATCTTTTATGTTTCAGCACCTAAGCTGGAATGAAACTGCTGATGTTATATTCCTGATTGAAAAACATACTGAACAAATTCCTTTGTATTACACAGCAGCCCAGGCTCAGGTTATTGTATTGGTACTGCTGAAACATTAAATGCATGAGTGACTGATAATTCAGTCATCCCGCAGATGACTTCTAGTCCCAAGAACAAGGGCATTGGAGCAGAGACCTTTCTTACTGAACTGATATTTATTGTTAAGTCACTTTACTCTTTTCCATTGTAATTACTTTCTAAATAGTGCAGTAAGTATCATTTCCTTCAAAAGCACTCCTCAAGCAAAGAAGGGCTGTGACTGTGTCCCGTGGTCAGTGTCTACATTGACACAGCACAGATGTGAGAGAACTTTAATTTGGGAGCCTGACTTTGTAAAGGGTTTTGTCTGTCTGAAACTACGCAAGTCATGAGTACAAAAATACCAAATAACATCATATAACAGTAATATCTTTACTGGCTTAGCTTTTCTCATCTCTTTTGAGATCTATTGAAACAAGAAACAAAGTGCAAGAAACAGTCCCTGGCTTAAGTTGCTCTGTCTCTGGTTTGAATGAGTCATTTCACTCTGACTGATTAGTGACTGTGGAAGGTACTTGCACCCCACTGGAAATTGCTAAGCAAGGACTTGGGGGGATGAACCCAGATGCATCTGTCTAGCTATATACTCACTAAATTCCTCTGCAAACACACACATTGCCTGCAGAGTTTCTGAGGTGCAAAGGGGGTTTTGTCCTGTGTTAAATAGTTTGCCCTCTTTGCATGAAGATCATTGTAAAGGACAATTCCTCGATTGTGGTGGACTTGAGTTTATTACTTAGATTCACCCTGTACTGAGCAGCAGACAGTAAAAGGAAGCACACACCATGAAGCTGTATACTTAGATACAGATATGAAAACACACTTTCTTTAATCAGAATAACATACTTATCTGAGAATAGAACCCAGACCAAAGCATTGTGGATGGATGTGTCAGGAACAGTCTCAGATCTGACACCCCTTAACAGAAACCTGTCCATCTCTTACCTGAGAATATTTAATATCCCAGCACCTTCTATTTTAAGTCTTAGAGCTGTTACATTGTCAATTCTGAAGAAGAGGACATACAGGTGTATTAAAGAACATTATGGTAATGGGAAGGGATTGTTTTAGTGTAAATAAAGCATTAATTTAGCAAACTATAATTAAGTGTAAAGCAATGCAATCACCTCCATGTCCCTCTAAATAACTGCATCTTTGTCTCTGGAAGAGTACAAGTGGTTTGAAGGAAAGGCAGAGTATAGAGGGAAGGCAGATTTATGTAATTTCAACAGAAAGAAGGATAGAATACACAACCCATAGATAAAGTTCACACATGGGAAAGATTCAGGTAGCATGGTGTGTTCATCAGTTCTGGCAAGTACAGCTGAGTCAGAGCTGGAGACAAACTTCCCTTCAGAACAAATTAACAGAAGTAACATATAATGGAGAAGGCCACAAGGATAAGGTTAAATAAACTCAGGTTAATAACACTGTTTGCACTTTGCTGAATTGAGGCTGTTTGCTGGTAAGAAATTGCCATTGACAAATAGTATCATTTTTTGTTACCTCTGAGTATTGGTATGTCCAGGCATTTACAAAGAAGGGGATTAAATTCAGGGATTGGGAAGTTAACCTGAAAATACAGAATTTAAATGAAAAATTGCCACAGCTGAGATGCTTTATATCACTTGTGATGCTTCATATTTGGTTTTTCAATAATCATGAAAGCAAGGGTAGAAATAAAACTATGGGACGGCATGTCAATGTCAAGGTGTTTAGGGTGGAAGTTCCAGGTTTTAGTGACAGTTTTCCACAAAGATTTGAGGTCCTATGAGCTACTCTCACAGCTTCTTATCATGTGATATCTCAGGAGGCAAGGGAAAAGAATCAGATATTCTAATATTGGAATTTATGCAGTGTCTTTTCTGTATTGAAAGACCTATGTGAAGGAATGAATTCTTGAGCCATGTAGTTGGGAATGCCTTAGTGGCTGACGAGCACTGTAGAAGCCAAATGTTCTTAGCAATAGAGAGTTTATTCTTTCAGGCTTCTTTATATGAATGCATATGAACCTCAGATATACAGAACTCACCTCTATGCTTATAATTGATGTTTTCTTAGATGTTTGTGTTGTAGTTCTGTTCATTGCTCAATACATCAAGACAGAGTTTCAATTAAGATAGGAAAAGTTGTTGCACTCATATGAATAATCCTGCTTTTCTGAGAGGCACCCAGAAGCGCTTTGCTGACTTGCTCTTTCTCTCCTATTTCTCTTGCTGTGTACAGTCACGCTTGTATCTCCCTGCTCTGGCATTCCAGCCTGAGGGTACCTAGTAGATAACGACTGTGTAAAGTTTTGGGCAGGAAATATGAAGATAGATATTCAGCAGTGTACAGTCAGACTGCGAATGCTCAAAGCAGAATTTAATCAGGATTATTAAAAGGATGCCTTTTCTTGGCAAGAACAAGAGGAAACAAAAGGCTGTGAAAAAACATCTTACGTGAAGGTTCTCTTGAAGAAACCCCATGTAGAGATCTGTAGTGTCTCCTGGGCAACACAGTTTACATTTTTATAATTCTGCATTGTTCAAAATTTCTTCTGACATTGACGGATAAAAGCCTGTGCAGAAGAAAGAGCAGCATCATAAATCTAGAGCTGGGTTGTTTGTAACAATAATCACTGCATTGATGAGGCCCAGAGAGACACATCTTTGTACCAGGAGATACCTGTTTCCTATTGTTTAATCCATCCCAAATACTTTTCTCAGTCCCTTTACCTTTCAAAGGGAAAATCCGTGTGACTGGCAGAGAAGGATGTGTCAAACAATGGCGAGTAGGTTGGAAATTGAATCTCAGCACTTGTGACTGGGAGAATTAATAAGAATTTTGTAGTAGGGTCCAAGGCTATTTGAGCTGGGTTTGTGATTATAAACACATGCAACAAACTATTAATTACTTATTACACATGAGGGAATCTTTAAAGCAAGCCTGTAGCACTGACTTACTGGCAAATGCCCCCCACTGCTGGGATGTGTTGCTCATGTGCAGGCTTGGTGGCACTGACTGCCAAAGGATGCTCTGCTCGTGTCCGCAGAGAAGCAGTGTGCGCTCATCCTGGAAAACCTGGGGCATGTGCGTCCAGTTGAGCTATTGCTGGCTGCTCTCCCTCGGTGCTAATGCAGATCGGGTGTTTGATTATGAGCACACAACACTGCAAAGTGTAGACCTCAATTAGCACAGAAATATAAATCGTTCTCTTTTGCTACCACCAGAGATGAATACTCACTCAGCCTGAGCAGCTCAGTTGTGAGTGTCTGGAGTTGATGACATGTTTGCATCTAGCTGATAATCTCTTGACTTTCTTTGATATAGAATTTGAGAAACAGAGCTGTTACAATTTTCCTTCCTCCAGTTTCATCTCCTAAAATAAGCTTTACATGAGAAATGGTTCCTTTAAGAGCTATTCAGTTGTTAGATTTCATTCCACATGCCTCTCATATTTAAGATAAAATATTTTCCTATCCAGTATAAATAGAGGGATATGTACCCATGAGAGAAGATATCTCTGAAGCCTTTTCATTGTCATTAAATGTATCTTTACAGAAAGAAAAATGAAATATCCTTCTTTGGATTTCATAATGAAGTTTACTTCCATAAAAGGTTGTTTTATTTTTGTGAGGTAAAGAGTGGGAGAGCACATTGTTTTACTGGACATTTTGGGTAGAAATAGTCCTATGACTGGTTTACCCCAATTATTTTCTTACAGAGATTATAGTAACATGTGTATGTATGTTCTCTGTGAACCATTTTTCTTCTGAGTCTGAGACTCATCAATGGAGGGAAAAAATGAGTCTGTAACAAATTCCTTCAGAGTTATGCTGCCATGGTCCTTAGGAAATGGAGAAAAAGAGGTCTGGGGCTTTAAAAATACAAAATCCATCCAACTCCTCCGAGCCACTGAAATGGGCCTTCTCTCCAGGTAGAATAAGGCCAGAAAATAGCATTTGAATTGTGGAGTTTTGAGTGTCTGTGGCAGAAGATTACCTCTGAGGGAATCACTGTGGCAGTAAAATACATTTTGAGCTGAAATACTAAAAGAGTGGATGGCCAACAAGTGGGTTTAGTTCACTGCTATTACCGTTACTCTGTTCATATCCATAAAACTGTTTTTTACTGTTAGAGAGCTGCAGATTAAGGCCCAGATATTTAAAAACACATCTCATGACTAATATCGATGAAAAAAAAAAAGTCTATTTTGAGCTGTTTGAAATGATGCCATGTCAGTATATTCACTTTTAAAGTGGGGCGAAATGTAACTGTATAATTAGTTTGCCACATAGGTGTGATTTCTGGTGATATTTTATCTTCAAGCCGTATCTTTCTTGGCTGTGGCTATGGAAAATACATTATGTTTAGGGAGAGGAAGAAAAAAAAAAAGAATAGATTTCTATGAAACCTGTAACTTCAGCAGTATTGTATATTTCATGGTCTTAAAGAGGAGCTAATTTTAAAACTGATTCAATGCTGTATAGTAAAATCCTGAGATCTAGATGCAAAAATGTGTGATAAATCAAACTCTATTTATGGTATCTTGTGGTTATCTTATTTGTTTTTATCACTATACCATGATAAATTTAACCGTTAACTGTAATTTTATAATTTGAGCTGAGCACTGCAGACAAGGGTTCACCAAGTGTTGTGAAGGTGGAAAGGTCAAAGCAGAACTTTGCTGTCTGCACAGGTGTTTATGCAAAATGTGACCTTTGTTGATCTCCAAGCTTAAGTGCAATGCAATTGAAATGCAGTAGCTGTATATATAAAACTATAGGTATACAGCTGTAAGGGGCTATCACTGTTTTTGAAAGAAAAGGTTGTTGAAAATTTAGTTGAAGATTTACAGGTGTATTCTAGAAGAATGGGTTACTGTCAAATTGCAAGAATATTTGCTAAAAACCTGTAAAAATCTTTAAACCTTGTAAAACTATTTTGAAGTGGGGAACTAGTTAATTGTAAAATAATTTGCTAGGAAAGTTTTGTGCTTTTTATTTGGTTAGTTGGTTGGTTGGGTTTCTTTATTTGAATTTTCAGAAATTTCTAAGCAGCAGGTAAGAAAAAACTTATTGCCTGTTTAATAAAATAATCTGGGTGGAGAGAGCTGCTAATAATATGCAGTTCTCCTTCTGTGTTGCTTCTTCCCGTTCCCGCTGTTTGCTTGGCTGGAATGTAGTGGTGTTACATATTTGTAGATCTAACAGCTCTTCTTCAAGCCTTGCACTGTTAAATTGGGTCACTGCATATAATGCATGTTAAATAAGACAAAAGGGTTTGTTGTATTTACAGAAAAAAGTTAGCAGCAGGATCTCACAGTATTTACAGGAAACATACTTTGGTTAAGAATAAGCACATTTCCTTTAAATACATTACTAGCCATTCACAAAGTCTTGTGTTCTTCTGGAAGACATCTTCCTCTGTATGGAAATGGCACAGGATTCAACAAAGTTGAGCAAATGTAGCAAAAAGCAGACTTATAGCTATGGGATCCAGCTATTTCATAGATCTTTGATTAGTGTTTTGCAGTAGCGCATTTAAGTTTTGTGTGTTGAGATAAATTTTTTGTTTAAGGAACAGACTAAAAGGAATTATTTTATATCAGTAGCCATGCAGAGAAAATTGTTTTTAAAGTTTCCAATGCTCCTTGCCTCAGTTGAAAAGCTGACTACAGGTCCTTAAGATATCACATGACTTCTTTGAGTGGGATTTAGGCTTCTAGGTCATGTGAAGTACTTTAAAAAAGTTTATTCTTGTCCTGATGATGAAACTTCCAGATGAAGTTGTAACTCCATTAATAGCCAAGCTTTAAGATGCCAGTTCAAAACATTGATTGTGTATCTGAAAAAGCAGAGCTGCACATTAGTCCCTAACCCTCTTGCAAAAAGAAACATTTTCCTAGCCCTTAGATGTGCCTGTTTAAAACCAAACCTCCAGGTGTGTAGTCTTGGTAAGCTATGGCACATACTCCAGATTCCCTTCCAACCTTTCCCTTTCTGGGGTCCTCTAGAACTTCTCTAAATCCATGGTGTCTTATGAATCCAGTGCTTGCCAATCACAGGGCTTATACTGCTTTGTGAATAATGATCAGTCATGAAACAAAGTTTCTAAAAAATTCACTTTCAGTACCTCTTAAGCACTTCAAATGAAATGCCCAAAGAATGGGCATATGTACTACTACTAACAAAACTTGCTTTAGGGGACTAGGGCTTAAAAGTTACCTTTTTTATTTCAGAATGTAGTTTCTATATATTAATGGGTAAATTCTTCTGAGACTTTGCATCTGTTGTGGGGATTTAGTATTTTGATGGAGAGATGTCTAGGATGTGACTCGTTAGATTTCTGAGGCTGGTGGGACGTTTATGAGGTTTTATGGTCTCATCTCCTGGTACCCCTCTAGCTATAGAACTCAGATGATGAATTTCTTCTTAAAAATCCATAGGTCTTGTTGAACTATAGCATCCTTTTCAGAAAGCCTCTCACTCCTGATTTATAGACTCTTAATTCATTAGATGAGTTGCATGAATCCATAAAAAGTAGCAGCCTTGGTCACACAGCTTGTACCTTTGTGGTTCAAAGAAGCCCTTATTACCTTTCTTGTGACTGAGAGTGAAGTTGAATGAACAGTCCGGGTTTAAACACGATGGTGAGAAGAGGATTTGCTTTTGTATGGTAGCTAAGCTGGTGTTTCAATTAAGCAGGTAGTGTATACAGGTTTTAGAGTTGTCACGACTTAAAACATACCAAATAAGCATCCTGTGTTCGTAAAAGCGATCATAGAGTGTGAAATGTTCTTTGATAGAACTTGCTTTCTATCTGCTTGCATTTTATAAATTTATCCTTTGATGAAAAGCTCCTGTTGGCTTTACTGAGACCGTGGGTAACATCAGAGGCCTCTCTGCAAAAGTCAGGTTACAAATCAAGGGCAGGATGAAGAAGCTGCTACTGCCATTGCACATACTAGCACTTACAGTATTTCACATGTCCAGAATTGTCCAGTGCCGAGGGTAGCAAGAGTTTGGAGGAAAAAAGTCTTCTTTCTTTGCAGAACAAGCTAAGACAGCTGTTAAATTTCATGCTTAGCTGCAGAACTCATATGTGATCACTGAAGATGAGTATCTGCCTTAAATAAAGGAGTAGGTCATTAATCTTTTGAGAGCTGTTCATGCAGTCTTTGCAAATACAGAGGCCTTGGGGATAACATAACTTCAGTAGCAGAGCCTGCTAGCTCTTGTGTGTCACTGTGGTGTTAATTGGAGGAGAATTATAGTAAACTTGCATGCTTTCTAGCTCAACTGTCACCAATCTGTTTAAAATATTTTAGCTGCCTTTCTTAGATCTTTACTGTTAATGAAATTACCACTGAAGATTCTATGCATCTAAAAAGATGCAATAACAGTGCCAGAAACAAAATTAATATGCCACGGGAGTTTTCCTAATGAAATTAATATGGTATTTATAACCTTTTTAGAGAGGCTTTTCACGAGTTAGAGCATAAAATGAACTCCCAGGAGACTGAGATGCTCTTTCTTTGGCCAAGCTTTTATACTTCTGCCTGCTTCCTTCCATGATACGTGAAATAGAAACTTTGAAATAAAAATTAATTCTTTGATAACCTTCAATGGATTCCAACTTTTTTATTATTGTGAACTTCAGTTTTAGATTAGTGTTAATTTTTTTAAATCTTTTATGCTGTGTTTTTCCATGAGGTAGCAGCCACTATCAGTATCAAATTAAATTTTCTTTTGACAGATAGTGTTTTCCATTTTCTACCAAAATACTTTTGTAAATGCAATGTAAATCTTCAGTTTGAGACTTGCAGTTATGAAGTTGAAATGTGTAAATGTTTTCTGGTTTGGGGTAATTAGATTTTTTTTTCTTTATTTACTTTTTATGTTTTTGTTTTGTAAATGGTGAATCAAATGTGCTTAAACCTCTATAAATAGGTAGTATTATTCCTCAGGTAGGCCACAGCTTGCTGAGAACTGAGAGGAAACTGAGTCCTGCTGCTGTCAGAGGTGAGACAGAGCTAAACCCAGCGTGTAGTGGGTTTATTGTAGAACCAGCAGGAGTTAGGCTGTTATCCCATTGGTCCCGTTTGGGATATCACTCACCTGCCCTGCTGCCAGCACTGCAGTCCGTGGGTCTTGCCTTCCCTTCCCCTCCCAGCAGCTTGAGCACTGCTGCTTGGGAAGGTTGGGTAGAAAGTTGTGGTGATTTGTGTTGTGCCTCTCCTTGAAGTTACCTATCCTGGAAAATGCTGGCCAGGGCTCCTGGGCCTCCCCTGGCATTCATTTGTCTCCACACATCTCCCATCTCTAGCATTTTCCCTTGTTGTCAGTCATAATCTTTGCTGCTTTCTTTCTTGGCCTCTTCTTCATTCTGAGACTGCTGCTGCTTTCAGGGAACCCTTATTTTCAACACCCAAACTCCTATTTTTCCCCAGCTGAAATAGTCAGTGTGCAGAAATATGATGTGTGAGCAGCCTTTTTAATTCATGTTCTGCCGCTATGAAAATTGGAGGATTCAGAATGTCACCCTTCTGTTTAGTCCAGGTGTCACCAACGTTTACAAGCAGCTTGTACAGATGCTTATGAAGTCTTCTGCCTGAGAGTTCAGAATCCGGTTTCACTCACCCGCAGATCCACACATATTCCCAATTCTCTGTTCCCTGTTAGCATTTGCAACTGAGGCTGTTCTTTTCACTGATGTATTTATGCCAAAAGCTGAGTTTGGTGCCATTAGGAAGACCTTCATTCACCTTGTCATAGTCTCTGATCTTCACTAAAGCAAATATCTAGCCTCTGCAGCATGCTTTCACACAGAATTTCTAAGTTTGCAAGGTATGAAAGGAATCCAAATGTGGATTGGTGCTAGAACAGGAGGGACAGCATATGACTGTCAGTTTGCATCTCACATGACAGTTTCAAGGTTTACTCTGTGTGGAAGCTTTACATAATGTGCAGACTTTCACATGCTGCAGTACTTGACATGATAAATTTCAGGTAGTGTTACAGTCCTTTAATGAAGTGAAAGATTCCCCTGTTGACTGTGACTGTAGAAACATACAGGTAAAATTAAAAGAAAAAAAAAGGTGACTTACTACTAGCAAGAAAATGTCTTCATTCTTATTTCAAATTTTGCTTATTTCTTTATAACTTCTCATGTAACTTTCTGTTGATGGCCTTTTCTCTGGTGCTTCCCACATGGTTAATGTGAGGGTGTCCCTTTGCTGGACAGCCGAAGGGTCGCATTTTCCCTCGCTTTTTGGAGTCTGGAGTCCAGCTGGCTGCTCTGTCGTGTCTGGAGATAGTTGACCCCAGAAACAGAAAGCATTTAGGAGCGCTGTGGGTCCAAAAGCATCACTCCATTGCAATCTCACCACTCGTTGTCCAAAATTGTTTTCAGTTACTAAGATGCTTATATATTTGAAAGAAGTGTTAATGGACATCAATTGCATTGTAGAAGCAGCAGAGCACTTTCTCTGGCTGTTATTTTTATGGTTCAGGATATGTTGGGGAGAAAGCATCTGGCATATGAAGAACGGCTTCAGAGATGAGGACACTTCTTAATTTTCTCATGCCCTAGGCCTTTCAAGGAGCAGATACTCATCTCACGTTCTTTCCTCGCAGTGTTTCTGTAGCTTTTGGTTTTACTGATCTGTTCGAATCAGAGGGTTATCCGAACATCCAGTGTTCCCAAGAGAAAACAGCATGGAGCCTGATTGTTTCTTCTGTTGGTTTAGCATCCTTGTTGCTGCTGAGCATCAAATTTTACTGAGAATGTTTCAGCCAACTCCAAGAACTGAGCTGCTGACTGAAGCCAAAGGAATAGCAAAATGTGTGCTTGCCACAGTTCTAATCAAAAGCACTTCTGCTATTTAACTTGGAAGGAGATTACAAAGTATTTCTTGGGCAGTTTGCTCTACTTCTGTGGCAGAACTGAAAGAGATGTCCTAATAACTTTTTTATTTATTTTTAATTTAATCAGTTAGAGAAAAGGGGTCAGGAACACTTGGAGAAGTAAAATATCAGCCTTTATGCGAAGATAATAGACAGTAAGCCTTCCCTGTATTTGTGGTAGAGAAAGATGTTTGTCTCAGAGGGGTTTATACCCTGTTAGGGTAGAATAAATATTTATACATATGTGTGTACATGCATGTATTTATGTGTGCATGTAGAGCAAGATAGCTTCTGTTCCTGTTGGTCAGGGTAAGCTTTTTCCATAGCCCTTCCTTTCTCTCTCACCTGTCTGTCCCAGGCTTTCAGCAGGGAATGCAGAGGGATGTGGTGACTTCCCAAGGGAGAAGATTTGGGAGGCAGTGAGATTTTTACGGAGTGGATGATGCAGGGTTTTTTTTTATCCTCTTCAGTATGGGTTTTGTTTGAATTTGGGTTTGTTCTAATGTTGGACTGTGGGGTGGGTATTTTTGGTTCGGTGGTTTGTTTTTTTTTCTTCTTCTCTCACATATGTTCTTTAATATAAAGATCATTAGCAGCCAGGATTTGCAATGTAATTGACAGATACCCCTCCTTATTATTTCATTGATATATGACCTGGGATATCACAGGGGCAAGACATAATTGAGCTGTCCCAGTCTCTGTTTCTACAAGACAGTGAATATTATGTACAAAACTGTGAGGTTTGTTGTTGCAAACCTGGCACTGAAAGGGGAGTTGGGTTCCTGCTGAGTGGCTGTGTGGTTATTGGCTTGTCATCTAAGATCTCTTGTTATTAAAACATTTCATGAAGAACATTTGCAAAATGCTGTTATGATAATCACCATCTTGATGGATACATCAGGTGCTGAAGTGCAGACATGGAATGCTAACAGCACATCTCTCCTCAGCCTGAGTTAGAGTCAGGAGATGTAATAGTTCCACTTGAAAATGTAGGTGTTTTGTGGTTCTCTTAAAAACTTCTCAAAGATGCAGAAGAAAGGAGGATAAAAAAAAATTGTAAACAATTCTCCTTTAAACTCTTATTAACCTGTCTTTGCATCTTTTGGCAGCACAATTCTACAACTTCCAATCATTCTCAAATTTAGTTTACTAAATATTTGGAGGATTAACACTCAGATTCTGAATTGTACCTTCTTCCCTTGACACATCACTTAACTGGGGGAGTAAGGGAGTGTATAGAAGACAATTGCCAAATTTATAAAAACTGAAAGGAGCAGCTGCTTAATACTTGTGTTAATTGGTTGTATTACTGGCCATGGCAAGTGAAGAGGGTTTTTGATATTGAGAATACTATGAGCAAAGAGGAGATCCCTGTGTCTGAGGCAAAAATTCTAACTTTAGGGAAAATCACTGCATAGAATACAGCAAATCATTTTATGTTAAACCTGGGCCCTCGAACTTGGGACATGAGCTTTGCAATTTGGGCTGGGTTTTTTTCACACAATTGAGTAACTATAGAGTTTCTTAAATAAACTGGAAGATACAGACTGTTGACCCCTTAGGCCATTTTAATTTTAGACACCTAAATTTAGAGTTTGGACTCTCATTTTCTCATTTAGAGCATGGGATTTGAGAGACTTGGACTGGAACCCAAGAGCTTCACACTGTCCCTACTTGCATTACTGTCATCTCTCGGAACCTCTCCTAATACTGAAATTAATAGCACTTCTTTCTGTCTTGAGACCTTCTCAAATTGCTTTATTCATTTTTCACTCATTTTGCTTCAGAAAGTATCTATGTTGCAGTTCCTTTTATTAAAAACAAAATATGAATCAGATATGAAATGCAGAGAGTTTTTTCACTTATAATGAGAAATTTACAACTGTCTGCTTTAGGTGAAGATTAGTGTGGAACTCTTCAAATATCTGTGCTACTTGTTCTATCATAAAATGGATTGATAGATTATGCAAAGAAAGGTTGCTCATTATGGTTTTTTTGGAGTTAACATGTGTTCCCATCGTTGCCTGGATTGTAAAGCAGAAGTTACAATATATGGTGGATGTTTTAGATTTCATAATCAAGAAAACATTTTCAAACAAAAGAAAGTTACTACATCTATATGGAGGAAAGACTGACAGAGATGTTTGTGTTTTGGAAGGGAAAATAGTCTTTGATATACTCAGTTTTACGTGATAGCTCAGCACAATTGCATATTCAACCTGTTACTGCAGTTCAGCATTGGAAGTCAGCTCCAGCACATTCTGTGCTGGGAGGTATTAAAATCAGATCAGTGCAGCTTTACATGAAACCAGCGGTCTTCAGCTATGCAGACAAATGCAGACTAAAGTCTGTCAGCCGGATTTCTGAGTTGGGATATGCTGCAGACACATACTGGAGTTCCCAAATACATTAGGGATGCTAATCTATTATGTTGTTCTAGTATAGCACAAAAATAGTATTGGAAGTGACACTGTATTCCTTTAATCACTCTCCTTTATTCTCTGCAGCTCAGTGGAATTAAGCTTTGGGCCAGACAGTGACAGCTAGAAGCCATTTGTGTGAGCTCTGCAGAAAGCAGCCATCGTGAAGGGTTCTTTATTTTTATGTGTAATTTGGGAAGAGAGTAGTGTTATTTTCCAGTGCTGTGGAGAAATGAATACACATTTCATGAACCATTTTTGTTTCATGTTTCAATGCTATCCAAGTGCAAATGTCAGCACAATCTGTCATCCCCCACCTCTCTGAAGCCATAAACAAGCTCAGCAGTCCCAGTTCTCTCAGAGAGTTGTTGCTAATCAGTCTTTTTTTTTCTTTTTTACTTCTGCATATCAACAGCTGTACAATAATTCTGCATAGTCATTAAGGCACTAGATACAGAGATAAAAGTATGTGACTTTCACGAGCCCTCTCATGGGCAAGGCCCCAGAAGGAAGCAGCAGTCTTGTGTCAGAAGAATGAAAGGGTGAGGAAACATGTCCAGGGTATCACTCAAGGCCTGTAGGCATGTGCTGATGAGTGCAGTCACTAAACATTTCCCAAATTGTTGAGTAAGACTGTAAGAAATACGCTCGCAGTTCATCGGGGCTAAAAGCTTGCTTTTTCCCTTAAGTCACTGGTATAATTTTAATATAATTTTAATTTCTTCCAAATTATGAGAAGCAGTAGGATTGTTAAAAGTTCCAGCATGCTGCCTTTCACACCATTTTTTATTGTAGTTCTGATTAATATTTTTTTTGGCAGCAATATTTCACTTTTCTACATTTTTAGAAAGTCCTAAGGAGCTTGACTTGGATGATTGGATACCGCTTTAGCTGAGGAATATATACTTCTGTCTAATCAGAAACGCCATTAATGGTCTACAGCTATTAGATGGCAGATGTAATACCCCATTTAGGTTGTGTTCCAGATAACAGAATAAATAGATTATCTAGAAAATTGGTTAGGACAAGATAAAATTAATGGTGTACATTTCATAGATAGTTCATGCTTTGGGTGGATACCTTAAGACTAGGTTTGAATAATTTCTCCTTTTCAATAGGCCAGATTGTACAATCCAAAAGAATTTCAAATACTAAGAACAAAATGTTTTCTAACTGGGTTGGTTTTTGTTTAGAAAGCGCTGTTGAGTTTGATGAGATGCCTTTCTGAAAGGCAGTCAGCTTTGGTATAGGAGATTCCATATATTGGAGAATGAAATGTGATAGTTAAGGCTAAGTGAGAATTTAATTCAGTGGATATCCAAGGGAAAAATCTGTAAATCAAAACAGCTACAGAATGCAAGCCCTAGTACTGTAGCTTTCTGAAAGGATGCTGTACAAAAAAGTTGTAAAATGTATTTGTAACAGTGGGAAATAAATATTTCAGATAAACAAGTGCAAATTTATGATTGAATACTTTACCATCCCATTTTATATAGGTTTCAAAATCTTCCATAGGTTTTGAAAATAAACCCTTGTTTTTTATGCCATCCAGTTATTTTAAAAGTTAATTTTATTATTCAAACAAGACTCATATTGTAATGCGACAGCTTAGCCTGGGAATTTGAGACAGAATTTTCTGAATTTTCAATTTAGTGTACTACAGCAATCTGTGCAACTGGGTAGTTAAAGATGGTGTACAAATTCAATAATTAAATGATAACAGACTTATTTTTCTGAAACGCTTGCTTATCTGTCAGAAATTATTATTTTATTTTCCTTGGTACACACATACATTGTGCCTACAGTGTTAGGGGGTGGTTTTGCTGTGGGTGTCTGAGAATGCGCTTTTGATTGATGAGCTAAGCTGTTTCTTCAGGTACTGAAGCAAATAACGTTGGATGCAGTACTCCAGAAACTGCTGCTCCTGAAAAGAGAGGCAGAGACAGATGCTGCTCCCACAGAGCTCCTGCTCTGACACAGGCTTTGCTTTGCTTTGGAGCTGGTATTGAAAAAACCTGTCCAGCTTCCCAACTGCTGCACTTAGAACTGTCCCTCTCCAAAAGCTGAGGCATGACTGTGGTCAGTGAAGGATGGACGTAACACAAAAATAATAATTCTGAGTTTTGGGGAGTCTCAAATGGGATCTTTTAGTAGGAAAGGGAATTTAGCAACTTACTACCTAATAAAATACTTACATTACTGCAGTAGCTTTGATTTAGTAGCTGTTGTGTTTCAGGAAGCTTTTTTTGATTTTTCTCTCTAGGAATTGGATGGAGGATTTCCTCTAAATGATAATGTTATTTCTGTTAACTTTCCTATAATTTGACATAATCTCCCCTTCCCTGTTCTTTTATTTTTTGTGTCTCAGAAGGATTTTCTGTCTTCTCAGTAATTTGGTTGATGGAACAAAGGCCAAGAGGCTTTTGGGACTGTATGTTGGTCACTTGCTTTACCAGCTTGTCTTCGAGTAATATTTACACCTCTGGCAATATATTCTCTAATTCCATCAGTGTTACTGGTTCGCCAAGGCAGCGACTTTATTTCTCTGGCTATTTTACTGTTAATTTTAGAAGGTGCTTTCTTATCTTCAAGCTTGAAACATATTTTGGCAGCCAATATCACTCTAAATGAAAAAGCAGGAAAAATTGGAACGTGGCAAAGAACATAGCTGTATTATTTTTTGGAATATCAAAGTCCAAAACAGCTTTTGACATGTTTGCTTCCTGAAGCTGAGGAAAAAAAAGCCTCTGTTAAGGGCTTAAAAAATGAATGCTGTGTATTCACATGCCCCAAGGTTCTCAGCGAAGGAGCACATTAGGTATGTGAGTAGCCAGAAGACTCCTTGTTAATTTTTTTCCCACCATCCACTGTCTACATGCTAGGGAGAGGGACTTCATTTTATGCAAGTTTTAACAGAGCTGGTTTTCCTTGCAGTCATTAATATATTCCTACTTGTGGAATATTTGTTACGTGGCCCTATTACCATTTAAAGGAAAATAATTGAAATAATCCCTTCCATGAGCTATGATCATTAAATTGATCTTACACTAAAATATAAGTTTCCCTTCAGGCTTAGGAACAGTTGAGTTCACAGCTTTCCCAGACAGCGTTGTCCACTGTTAGAGACAACTGAATCTGCCAGGTCCAGTACAATACACTAAATATTTTGATATTTAGACACTGGAAAACTCATGTTGAACTTTCCTAAGCTTGCTAAAAGGATGCCTACTTGCAAAAACTCCTCATAATTTCTACAGTGTCTGTGGTGTCACTTCAAGTTGCAGTTCTTTGCTCCATCAGTCATTGAGTAAAAAAGACCTCTGCAAGAGGCATAAGCTGCTGTGCCTTTTATTTTGTCGATATCTGTGGGTTCTGGGTTCTTTTTTGTTTGGTTGGGTTTTGGGGTTTTTTTGCCTTTTTGCTTGTTGCCACCCCCTCCTCCGCAAGAGGCTTTAAAGGACGGCCAGACTGGCTGTGGTAGGGACTCCCTGTTGGGTGTATATGCGCTGTCAGTGGCTGCAGGGAGTGAAATCCTCCTGTTCTTGTCGTTTGTTAATATTTGAAAGCCAAGTACCGTGGGGGGCCTGGGGTCTCGCTCCCATCTTCTGGGTGCCAAAGCCTTTCTTTGCCCGATCACTGTTGCAGCACTGGTGCCGTTCTCTGAAGGGCTTTGCCTCTGACATTGAAGTACCTCATCTAAGGAGTGCTCCAGTTCTTCAGAGAAGTGGCCAGGAAATAAATAGATTTTGTACAAGGCATCAGTGTTTCTCTTCCTCTTTGCAGTAAATGGTAGACAAAATACGTAGGCAGGTTTTGTGAGAAGGGAAGATGCGTGTTTGCTAAGTTACAACTCTGTCAACAAACAGAACATAGCAGGGGGTTTTGTTGCCATTTTGACTTCAGAGAGAGAAAACTGTACTAGGATCCATTTCACTGCTTGCTGGAGGCCATGCCAATGAACAAATTAATCCTTTTGGAATTAAAACCCCTTAACTGTGCCCCAATATTGGTTTACCTGCTTTTATCAGTAGTTCCTGTATACATCATTCTAAATGAGACAGACTTTCTAGGGGCTTGGCAGAATGCTTTTTGAGATACAGATTTTTCCTGCAGTTTTGTTGAGTTTTATTCCTATAACACAAAGAAATTGCATCTTTTCAGAACATATTTTATAATGAAATTTCACCATTTATTTCCAGCAGTTTGACTGAAAAAGGCATTCCCTGTTATCTACACAGCACAGTAAAAACTGTTACATTGTTCTGAAAGTGTGCAGTTTATTTATTTGTGCAATACAAAAATCCATACTGCAAGAGCTACATTAGCAGAAGACTATGCTTGGAAATCCAAAGACCAAGAAGTTAGGAAGCGATTAAAAAAAAATTACCTTGATTTGTAGCTCAGTGTCTTGTGTTTACTTATTACAATGCAGCCTTTTGTAATAAAGTCACTTATTAGGTCTCAATTTCAAGGTTATAACTTGAGCTTTTCTGACATATCTGAAGAGAGTGGCCCCAGAAGATTCTTCAAAATAGAACAATGTTTTTAAAGATTAGCTGACTTTATCAGTTCTATATCAGTAGATATTGGATTTTTCTGTTTTGCAGATACTCTTTGAAAGTTTTGCCTGGTACTGGTTTCAATAGGAAGACCCTTCACAGACCTGTTGAGGTTTGTTTAGTGAAGGTTTCTGTGAGGTCAGAGATTTGTAAAGGCTCACAGCCCACCCATGCCAGTGTGAGGGGCAGCATTCTGCAGTTTGGAGAGCTCCACATTTACAACTGGAATGTTTCCTAGTCAGCCCTTTATGAAGGAAAAGGAAATTTGTCTTCTTATGAGATGCACTAATTACTTCCAGACAAAGAAAATCTGTTAAACTAAAAACCTATTGCAGTGTCTGACAGTCCACAGGCTAAAACAGGCAAGGTGAACGTGTAACTCCATTTAATGGTGTCCTCGCCTGTCAGTGTGCAAACTGCCAGGGAACCCTTAGGAATGGGAGAGGAATGGCAGTGACTGTCAGGTGTGACTGCCAGGGTCCCTGTCCTCACTGCCCAAATGTCCTGTACTGTCATGTAGAATCCTGCTGGCTGCTTGAAGCACCAACGTGTGATTTTATTGAGCTGTAAAGTGGTTTTTTAAAGCCTAGGGGTAAATCTCTTACTGTCTGTTTTTTGAAAGTGGGTTTTCAGTACTGTAGGAGCAGTGATCTGCCTATGTATGAGAGCTGAAATTCCACAATCTGTTCTTACAAGACAAGCTTTGCAAAAAGAAAAATTACCTGTTTACTTTATGAAAAAAAAAAGAAAAAAAAAGGATAAGAGGAGATTTAATTGTTGCCTAAAATTACCAGAACAGAGAACAAGACTAATCATAGTAGGAATATATTTTTAAGCACAGACATGGTATAATGAGATCCATGACTTAGAAAATGGAGTTAGATAAAGCAGAATGGAAGCAAGTTCACCAAATTTCCAGTGGCAAGTCTAATTAACCATCTGGAATCTGATGGGTTGTCCACCAGCTGAAGTCTTTTGATCAGTGCTGATTGCCTTCCTAAAATCAATTTTGTAGCGTAAATGAATAGAATCATAGAATTATTAACATTGGAAAAGACTTCCGAGATTATCAAGTCCAACCTTTGACCAAACACCACCATGCTCAGTAATTGTAAGGGGAAGTGCCACATCTACTCATTTTCTGAACTCTTGCAGGGATGGTGACCCCACCACGTCCCTGGGGAGCCTCTTCCAATGCTTAAGCGCTTTTAGTGAAGAAATTCTTCCTAATATCCAACCTGAACTCCACAGGTACTACTTGAGGCCATTTCCCCTTGTCCTGTTGCGTGTTCCTTGAGAGAAGAGGCCGACTTGCTCCAGCGCCTCAATGTCCTTCTTGTGGCACTCCCTCCCAACCTGATGTCATTTGCAACTGGCCTGGCCCCAAAACTGAGCCTTGGGGGACCCCTCTTGTGACTGACCCAACTGGGTTTAACTCTGTTCTAATGGAAGTCACAGGCTTCACACAAAAATTACAGAATTAATTTCTTTGGCTTATCTTATACTGGAGCTAGACAGTCAAAAACCGTGTATTAATTACACTCCTGTCCTCTAAATTATTTCATTGACTTAAGTATAATTCTCAAATTTATGGGGATAGAATACCAGTTTTTAAAAATTATGATATTCAGGACAAATTTAATTGGTCAAAATTCTGGTTTTAAAATGTCGTTTCATTTTTTTCCCTTTATTCATTACAAAACTCTGATGAACATTTTATTAATAGTTTTCCTATAAGAGTTGTATCTTTGCATCTCTAGTAAATAACAGAATCTAGTCAAGTTTAAGAAAAATGCAGTGAAAAGGGAGGAAAAAACTCCCAGTAAACACCTCTCTGTTCCATTTTTTTAGCTGTCCAGGGTGTTGAAGAAACCCTAAATACTTCTGTTTATTTTTGGTATGAGTCCAGCTGTAGCTTTTATTGTTCTGGTCTATGTTCAATGAAATTTCAAAATAACAATTCATTGTTAGTTCAAGTTAAAAATACAACGTTTGACCAAGTTTTCAGAGTGGGTTTACTGCAGTTCCCCACTTACGATTTTTTGTATTACAGACCTTGACAACTGAAAGAAAAGTTTTGCTGTTTTCTGGAAACAGTATTCCTCTGGTCATTGCATTTAATGAAAAAATTAAGACAAAAGCTTTTTCAGTGTACACATCATTCAGTGTGCCTAATTGGATGAGTAAGGAAATTTGTGGATGTTCTTTGCAGAGGAAGTGTCTTATGGCATGAGTTTGTTCATGTTGTAAATCACAAGGTACTGCCCTTCAAAGCAGCCCCTCTGCATAACAGCCTGTGACCACAGTAAGGCTCTTGCAGGACCATGTGCAGCCTTTTGTTGTGTGCAGCTCTGTAATTGCTGACCCCTTTTCTTTTCTTTTCTTTTCTTCTCTTCTTTATTTTCACACAGCATTGTATGAATGTTTCTCCACTTGCGTGTTTCACCTTCCTTTTTCAATGTGGCCAATTATAGCTGCAATTGAAGAAAACCCAAGAAAGAAGAAAAATCCCTTCCCCTTCTGTGCATTAAAAAAATTAATTTATAAAAGTATATGGGAATATGCTAATACATGCTTCCTTTATTCATACATGCTTGTAAACATACTTGCTTTTTCTAAGAGCTCATTCTTGACGTAAACCAGGATACACTGGAAAAATATACAAGTTTTCTATCATGCAGCTGATCTGTGTCCATTACGTATTTTGTACCTTGCTGCCATCTGTCCACTGGCACACTGCATGGATGGAA
Organism: Pardalotus punctatus; assembly: GCA_013400915.1. Taxonomy (NCBI): domain Eukaryota; kingdom Metazoa; phylum Chordata; class Aves; order Passeriformes; family Pardalotidae; genus Pardalotus; species Pardalotus punctatus. The sequence goes on from VZTX01012711.1 coordinate 73,395, forward strand.
TAATAGGGGAAAATTCCAGTTAACTGGGAGCAGCATACAGCAGGTATCGGTGGTTTTCTGATCCACAAAACAGCATCAGGTGCTCCTAGACTTCCTAAAGATCTTTTGACCTTTTCTTCATACAATAATGTATTCATTCTAAAATATGTTGCAATAACTAAATATTGTTTTAAACTGAATTCAAGGAATCTAGACTGAAACGTTGAGAAAATAATATAAAAATTTAAAGAATGTATTACTTTATATGTATATATAAAAAATATCTACATTATGCTAATTATCTGGTTTTCTAAAATAGTGCAAGGGTTCAGCAGTGATCATTGCTGAAAACCTCACTCTAGCAGGAGTCTTCCATAGGAAACCTTATGTGCTTACAAGCAGCCCCCTGAATGTCACATTATCTGCAATTTTCTGTAACCTGCTCTACTTGACCTGTCCCAGTCAGGCAGTGCTGCGCCGTTTTTGGATGGGAGATGCTTACAGCCCTCAGCTGGGTCTGACAAGTGCCTGCAAGCTCGAGAGAAGCATTGCTCAGGTAGATTTTGAGTCTGCAGGCTGTTCCATTTGGCTCCAATTGTCTGTGCATTTGGAACAGTCCATGGGGGACGGGATTACCAATGGAGTAAACCTGGCCCTCTCCAAGTACAAATCTCCATCTTATTGCCCTTTGCTGCCTGCATTCATACGGGGACAAACGTCTTCATTGAGCTCCCAGACAGTTCTCTGCTATTTTGTTTGGAAATGGTTTGCAAACCTTTACTTGTTAGAAAAGCAAACTGAGACAGGAAATGTAGGTAAAACCATGAGGATGCTCGTACTGGGGTGGAATGTAAAAGCCCTGCTTAGACGGCTGCTCTGGTGGAAGTCTGTAAGAATTCACACAAATTTGGCAAAAATCTTGTTTCAGGTTCCATTTTAAAAGTTTTTTCCTGGTCCTCTGGAGGCATTCATATATTTTGAGGAAGAACTGGTTGCAGTTTAGTTCAGCTTCTCCCCAGACTTCTCTTCAATGTTTGTTCCCAAGATTGGCCGCCTCTGATCAGGTTACAACAGAGGGAGTTGGTGGTTCAGTGTCTTTGGTTAATATTATTTATAATGTTTGTTTGTCCCTATAAGCAGGTCATAGAACTGAAATTATGATTTCTTTTTGATGTCTGAGATGGAACATGCAGTTATAGAAGCAGAATTTTGTTTTTACTGTGGCATTGACAGTATTCATAAAGTCTGTGGTACACAGATGTACACCCTTAAGCTGATCTATACAACAAATCCCTTATGACTGATGGTAGGGTTTTTTCCCTTCTCCAGCAAGAATTGCCTTCCTGTGGTTAGGAAATGTTCTTGTAAGGGAGATGGAGATAACCTGAACAGGGAGCTCACTCTGTCTTGGAATATTAGTCAATACTTCTTCAGCAATAAAATAACATTTAGCTAGAGTGAGAATTTCCAAAGGATCTGGAGAATATTGACTGCATTGCATTATTTATTTTTGAGGATGAAGCTATAGAGGAGAAGTGGTTTTATTTTCTTCTCTTAGTAAACACACTAAAGCTTCTAAATTTTAGGGTAATTAAAACAAATAAAAGTAGTATTGTAATATAGCGAATTTTGCCATCTGTGCTCTGGAGATTTTGAAATCCCTAGAATGATAATTCTTCCCTCCTGAAGCCAGTATCAGAATGACCACTTTTAAGGAAACCAAAGAAGAGCTTTCTGTCCTGCTTCAGTGATTTGTTCTCTGGGCTTCTGTGGGTTTCTGAGTCTGGCCCTTGTGTGAGGCTGGTTCTTGTCTGGGTGCTTTGTGAGGCCTTTGGCTGATTGCCTGGGAATTCCTGTAGTGACTCTAATCAAGCCATGGCACATTCAGTTGGAGTCACAGTTCCTCTAGAGATGCAGAGAAATCCTAGATGTCCGGACAGCGTGTGTTCAGCTCAGATGTACCATGTGTGTGCAGGAGCAGCGATCTGCTCATGGCTGAGAAGTCCAGCTTGCCTGGGACAGAGAACTTGGCGTCCCATCTGACCTAAATACTCGGTTTGTTTTCTGACAGGAAAATCATAAATGGCAATGTAAGACGTAATTAAAGCTTTCTTCCCATATTCAATTTCCAGTGCATCAGCTTCTAGAGAACCTAGAGAAGTGGGGAAGGGACCACACTGCAGTGGCCAGCAGATGGACCAAGCCAGTGTTTACCCTGTTATGCGAGTAATTGCAGAGATGTGATTTAGAGATGGAAAAAAGTGCATCTTAATCTAGAGACACCTTTTATCTGGAAAAACCTCTACAGATTCTTGAGAAGCACCATGCAAATTGTGAGCACAGTTTGGGATCCCTGCTTGTGGTTTTTTGTTCTGAAATACTTGGTCTGCACTGAGCAGCCCCAGACATCAGGAAAGTACGGCTGTCCTATAGAAAGTGCATGTCAGGTGGCTCTTTGCTGTAGCTGTTTATGACTTTTGTAAATGCGGTTGCCATGATCATCTACAGTGTGTCCTCCAGCCTGCACAAGTGTTAATTAGTTTATTGTTTTGTGTGATGTATTAAAAGCTTTTCTGTTCCATTTAGAGTTTGAGCTGTAATTCAATCCTTAGGATGTCCCACATGTAAGGCAGGGTTACAAAGCAGGTTAGGATGTGGTATCCCTTTCCTGCTCTGTTTCTGCCTTGGCATATTAACTGTTTGACATGTTTGCTAGATGGGTGTCTGAAAAGAGAGTGAAAGACAACAAAGAGATTTTGTTTTCTCATCTTCTGTATTAGGCATCTCATCCTGCTCTTATGGTGGGATTTTCTGTTTCAGTTTGTGCCTCAGCGGGAAATATTCCAATTAACTTACGTCACAGATGTACCTTGTTGAAGATCAGGGCTCATTTTGCCAGGCAGTGCTACAGTTTTGTTACATGGAAGTTTTTTTAAAACAGCAATGCCCTCTCTTTTATGCAATTTAATATAATAATGCTGTAACTCTGTAGTACTTGAAGCTCTGTTCATGGTCAGTTGCACTGTTTCGTCTCCAGCCTCTTGCTCAATTCCCTTCCAGCTGTAACCCCCATTGTCTTTTCTGCCTGCTGAAATTGGGGCTGGTTTTCTCCTGTGCTGCCCAGTGTCTTTCCAGTCAGTGACACGGTTGCTCACTTGGAGATTTTAGGCAGGCACAGTTCTGTTCTTGACTTGAACAAGTTTTCACTTCTGCAGGATGACAATCTTTCTATTCAGTGTTGGCCTCTGTGTGCTCTGGATGCATTTCTGTTTTATTCATACGTAAAGATGCTCTGCCAATATCACTATGGAACATCTTTGTTTTTTTCTGGAAGGATGGCATGTTTTGCTGAGGTTTACAAATTATATTTAAGTTGTTGTATATGTGATTCTTCATTAGCCAGCTGACAACATAAAGAGTTAGTTAACTAACATACTGGATTATTTTTCTTTCAATGAAAGGTAGTGTTGATGAGACTTTGCCAGGTAAACCTTGGAAATGTTTTGTCCTTGAGCAGTATTTAGTCACTTGTAGTCAGGGTAAAGATACTTTTTTTTTCCTATAAACTATGGTAATACCTATATTGTGAGGCAATAGTGGTTTTATAGTGGCACTTTCTATTCCGTCTAAACAACCCATAACTCATTATTCTCCAACTATCTTGCTCACAATATGCATTTCAGATAAAAAGCAATCTTACAAACAAGTGTAAAAGGAGCTTACTTACCTTTAAAGTTAAATAGGAACCGTCATACTTGGTTTAGTTTCTAATGGATTTCTGCTATTGGCTGTGCTCTTACATTGGAAAGTTGAGCTTCATTAAATTACATGTTATTCACATCTTCTCACTGTTTTTGAATCACTTTGATCTGTAGTTCTACCGAGGATTTTATTCTCTACTTTGACCTTTGTGCAGGGGTTCAGAGCTCTTTACTTTGTCTAACGCTACAGCAAGTGAACGTATTATGAAATGTTGTATTTAGTTATTTGAAAGACTTCATTGATGCAGTCTCAGGTGCTTCAAAAGTGCTTCTGTAAATGGCTGGTTCCCCTGGTAGTCATTACACACATTTTGGATGCAGCTGGCACAGGAACAAACCCGAGTGGGATCAAGTTCAAGACACCTGGCAGTGTCACCTTTCTCGCACGGCCAAGGGGACATGTGACAGGTTCATCTGAGCCGCTGGCAGGAGTGGGGAAAGCTGGGGCTCTGACTTACGGACTCTTCTGCCTTTCGTCATTTCCACCTCTTGTAGTGTGCTGTCTGGAAAAAGCCCTCTGAAGAGTTCCTCGAGATATTGCAGGTTAAATAAAGGCATGAAATCAATCCTTCTGGAGGGCTTGTGAAGTGAAATGGAACATAATCACCTTACAATCATTTTAGGGATTATTATAATTTTGCCTTGTTGCATTTTATTATAGACTGCTTCATGCATGGGATATGACACTAGAAAGAGCTACTTGTCTTCTGTTGTGATTTGCCTTCTTTCTGCTAGAGGGAGAAGAATTGATATGATGACAAGTTTAGGGGGATAATATGGAATGTCCTCTAGAAAATTTTATACTGGTTTCTGCCACACATGGTGCCTTAACACACACAATAATTAAAAAAAAAAAAAAAGAGAGACAAGCAGGCTACTGAACCAAGAATGGATTACTGCTTAGGATATTTTTAATTTATTTTTTTTTAATTAATGCCTCTTAATTTTTGATAGAAAATATTAAAGCAAGGGCCATTTGTTGTAAACAGATTTTCCATCCCCCACCCTAAAAATGTGGAATGTCTTTCTCTTTCTTCTGCTAAAACATCTGGGGCTCAGTGAAATCAGCCTATGGAGAAATTAAATGAAATGTTGCATTTCTGTGTTGTCAGATGTCTGTTAGCTGCTAGTAAGAAGAATATTAAATAAATCCTTTAGGCTCTAACTGCGTGGCTTACCATAGGGTTGGGGATAAATGTATATCAAGATCTCTGTGTTAAATTGACAGCTTCTCCCAAATGGGGGAAAAGAAAAAAAGTGATGTTAGTGTTGTTAGCTGAGAGATTTGTATTATCTAGAGATAAAAGTATGTGCATTTATATCTGTATAAGTATATCCATCATACACAGACATAAAGATAACATAGATGCAGTGTAGGTGCAATCTACCCATATATTGCATATAGACTCTATAAACATGTAATGTCTATATATCTTTTAATGTGTACATAACATTTTCTTTCTGTCCATAAAAACTCACTTGTATTTTTTATATTTATAATGCCTTTATTCTAATGCATTTGACTTCCAGTTATTAAAATATTTGCTTATTTCTTTGCGTGTTACTTGGTAAGCTGCTTGAAAAATTATAGCAGATGTGGGGGGATTGTGCTCCTTTTTATTAATGGGTAGGACAGTTGGCAAATTAAAATCAGTTCTAGGGATTGCAGTAGGCAATTCAGCTATAGAGAATCATATTTTTCTTGCTGTTTCCATTTTACAATGGCAAATAAGGAAATTACTTCTCTGACTTCAGCTGAAGAATATATAAAGTGGATAACAAAAGAAATCTGTGATATTCTCATGTACATAACTATCTAGCATGACATTTAATTTTTGCAGTCTATGGCAAGGTTACATTTATTGCAGTTTAGAAGCTCCATAATTAGTTTTTCCAAATAGTTTAAAGCATGGAAGAAGTGGAGATTGGGGGATTATTTGGTTAATAGGTTGGTTTGTTTGATGGTGGATATTTTTTCGTCTCTTTTGATGAGTTTTTATACCAGCTGCTGTGCAGATATGTGTTTATGTGCCATACAGCAGAGTGGATACAAGAAAATTCTTAGTAGGAAAACTTGCAAAATGTACTCTCTGTGTGCTGGTAGGCTTCAGTAACAGATCACATTTGTCACTAAGCTTTACAGTATTTCCATGTGTAAATATATTTTCTTTAATGTATTCTGGCCTAGATGTTGTGTCTCAGATGAGAGAATTAATTAGATGGGGAATTCCAGGGCTGGATTATGTCAATGGCAAGTGAATCAACTTCTCTTCAGTTGGTGTGTTAAGTTCTTTTTAAGATTAGTACAATTACTCTCGTTTTACAGGCGTAGAAACTGATATGGAATAGCAGAGTTACTTGCATGGGTCTGTAGAAGGTTTTTGAAGCACATCGGGAGCCATGCAGAGGAGGATGCTGGGAGCACCCAGCAGTTCCTGTAGCTGCAGTGGGGGTACCAATTAAACATCTCCCGTGCCGTGGGGCAGACAAACGGCTTCAGGTCAGCTTTGCAGGTCAGCTCTGTGTGTGGCAAAGTGTCTGCTGCACTTAACATACAGCTTGAACAGTGTGGGATCCACGGTGTGAATTCATGGCCCACTTTACAGTGGTTAGATGTGCTTAGTTAAATTCCTGAGATTTCTCATTCCCCTGTTTCCACTTCCTCAAGCCAAGTTTTGATGTCTTTGACAGCTGGAAACATTGAGAGAAAGGAGTGAGGAGAGAGATTTGAGGCAAGTGTTGTTTTGTGTCCCACTGAAATGCAAGTGGCTCTTAATGTGTCAGGATGTACAAGCAGGAGGAAAAGAATGGAGAAATGTGTGAGCAGAGGTGAAGAACTGTCATTGCTCTCCACTACTGAATAGGCAGAGTAGGCTGATGTCATTGTGACCATAGGAACAAAAAAACCCCAGAGAGATGCTAGGCTTGATTACATCAGTTCATCAAATGGGCTTTGCTTTCCTCTGCACTACCAGCTTTGATGCGAACGCTGATGTAATGCAAGAACACTTAGCAGAAGTGCAAAACAACCATGTTGTAGTTTTTTTAGCTTCAGAGAGGATTCTTTGTTATTGAAGGAATGGTGATTGTGCTGCTCATTTCAGTAAGTACCTTTTATAGCAGTTGACTACATGACATTCAGCTGGACTGGCAGAGACACATTTTCATCTTTTGATGCCGTTTCTAACACAATTCATAGTTGAAATGGAAAATTTTGCTTCTTCTCTTTTCTTCTTTCTTCTTTTGTCTTCTTTTACATATACACAGGAACTTGAATAGAGAAGAATGGAAGTCCTGCATTATTTTAATGCATTGAAATGTGCAAATATATTTCCTTTTTTTGTTGTTGAACTTCCTGCTTATTCTGCCAATATATATGAGAATTTGAATGGGTCCTACTCAGAATGCTTGTTGAAGCAGGGTTCCCAGGTTGCTGCAGCGGGGGACTCAGGCTCAGTTAGAACACCTAGACTGGCCAATACCAAAACATCTGCTGTTTACCTTTTGCAGCTCGTTTCAGGAACATGGAAGAATAAGGCTCTGCACCCTCACAGGGCTATTTGCAAAATGAGAGCTTGAATGTGTTTTGATGTAGGTTGAGGATACACAAACGTATAGATATTGTAATGAAATTATCTTGGGGTTTACTGAGCATGTAGTCTTGTTGCAGAACTTTTTACTGTCTCTGTGAAATGGTAGCTATCAGTGTGAGATTGGTTATCCTGTACATCACATCTGAATTTCATACTTTACCAGCAGGGTTTGAGAAATGTGGTTTTCACAAGGACTGAGAAGATGTGTGCTGGGGAATGCCCTTAATAAAAGTGAACCACTGAGGATATTGTGAAGAGAATATTGATTTAGCACATGCGAAATGACAGTAACTATTCTATTTAGCGTAATAACACATGTGGATGAGGAGGAAGAGGAGGGTCATTTTTGGAGAGGAACTTAGCATTGTGAAGAAGGGAGTGCGTTCTGGGTCACGTTGCCACTGAAACTCTATAAGCATGTAAGCATAAAACATCATCTTGGAACACTTAATCTAAAATGTTGGGCATTTCTCCTTTAAAACTCTGTCATGCCTGCTTTTGAAAAAGTAGAGTTAGGCAGTTTAAAATTTTGTTTCTTGCACTCTAAAAATAGTTAAGGACTTTCTGTTAATATCATACTAAAATCATCAGACAGTTCTGTTGTTTACAAGAGAAAATAATTTTTATATGTATTTCATTCTCAAATCAGGAAAAAAGCCACAGCTGCCCGCAAAATTTACAGTTTTCCCAAGGGTATAGGAAAATTATATTAAAAAGAAAAAAAGGAGGAGGGGTGAAAAGCAAGCATTCAAATTTCCATGGAAGCTCTGTGTTTATGTAAAGTACAGCAGCTGCACTGCAAATTCCCCTCTCTGGATGACCTCAGTTCTGAACAAGACAGACTGTTCTGGGTGCAGGTGTGATTACTGAATTATTTGTTCTGTTTTAGTGTCAGTCAGTTACAGAGAAGTATTATGGGTAAAATTTGTATCCACTGAATAAAGTGAATTGGTAGATTTGGTATTCTACAGTTCACTATGTGCCTTCCTGCTATTGCAGAAATAGTTTATTTTATTCTCTTGAATTGCATTAGTTAAATAGGACAGACAAGAGGAAGTGACTCCAGCAACAATCTCTGAATACATCAGGCAGGCAGAAAGGCAGGATTGCACTGAAGATGGTGCTGGACATAAAAGATAGTTTTGACAGCTGATTTTTTTTTTTTTCTCTAAGAGGTTTGTGTATGTTGTTGGAATTGAGAATTTTAGGTTTCTTCTCCATGCTTCATGAGAAACAGAGCTGTGAGAAATGCTCACTCCTAACACATGTGTATCCAGTCAGCCTTGCTTTGAATGTGATTATTCTTGTGAACCTGCCAGTGGTTTTCCAACCTGCTTAGATCACATTGGTTTTTGCCAGGTATCTGTACTTATTTATGTTCTGTGTGCCTTTTATCTCTTACCAGTTTATGAAGTTTTATAGGAAAATCCTTGTCTTTCATTAGTGTTTGGTGTAGACTTCCAACATAGGACTAATGTACTGAAATGTGGCTGCTTTTCTCACACTCGTCTCCAACCAAACAAGTGCCGTCAGACTGGGGAGCCCCGGTTCCTGAAGGCCTGATGTGCAGCATGTCTGCTTTTCAGGGTCTTGGAAGAATCAGCGCAGACCTAGAACCCACCAAAGTGAGTCCTTGTAGAAAGATGGGTGTAGTTTACTCCAAATAATTAGCAGATTCAGTGTCTGCTTTGGAAACCATTTAAGGGAGAACTATTCATCATAAAATGTGTGACTTCAGCATCCAAGGCAAGCTTACACTTCTAGGAGGTTCTCCCTTTCATTGCTCAAAGGGCAATAAAAGGACATGGCATTTCAGGTGAGTGGTAATCCTGAAGGGGTTACAGGAGTGATGACAAGGGTGTCTTTATGCATCCACTATTCTGATCCTCCTCTCTTCAAACATGGTAGTGACAGGACTGGCTTCCTGCGAGGCACAGAGTATTAGCACAGAAATGTGTCTGAGAATTTGGTAACATTTTTTTAGAAAGAAAGGGATTAATGTTATGATTTCTGTGCAAATAGGAATGTACTCATAAACACTTTTGTGTTGTTTAATGAGCTTGCCATTGCACTGCTCTAAGTGAAAAATAGATGGAAAACGGAAGGACGTTTCCTGAGAGTGATTTTAAATGCTGGTCTTGTTTCTGATCCAGTGCAGTTTCTTTAAATGATCAGACTCTAACTGAAGACATATAGGGAAATAGATCAGCTGTCTCAGAGGATTTAACAAGGCTTTTAGGTGAGTAGTGAATGATAAACACGTCAAAGGAATGTGTAATCCGGTGTACTCATACTATAGCATGATTCTCCTGAGCATGGGAATTGCCTGTTTTTCTTTGAAACCATCTGAAGCAGATAGATCTTCCTCATGAAACTGGTGATGCATTCATGGTAGGACTTGAAAACACATCAACATTTCTAATGGTGGGAAGGAGTGGAAGAGGGATTTGGCAGGGTCATGGACAGCTGGAACACCACCCACTGCTGTTGGTGTTGGGAGTAGTGAGACACTGTGGTAAACAGCTGGGATTTCTCTGAGTCATTCATTCTCCGTTCCCACCGCACCGCTCTGTCTACGTGTGTGGGTGGCCAGGTACGTTTCTAGGCAAGGAAGTCATTAAAATTGATGTCACATCTCAGTCACGTTAGTGGGGAGCAGGGATGTGATTGCATCTTTCTCTTGCCCGTTCTGGAGCCTTTTTGCACTCACCTACCTGATGTATGTGACCGTCGGTAAAAAGGGCAGGGCGGCAGCGTAGGGATGGTCAGTGACTGCGCCTCTCAAGGATACAACAGCTTGTGTCTTCAGTCTCACCTGTCTGTGGCGTGCCAGGCACTAGGCTGCAGACCCCTATTAATGTGCATTAACCTTTCAGAAACAGAACTGTGAATGTATTTTTGTGTTCATTCGTCCACCTCCTTTCTGGGGGGGTGGATGGTGGTTTTAGGTTAACAGCAGTTGATCTGATCGAGGGTGCCCACTGTCCTGCACTGACAGCTTGTGTGTGTGTTAACACCAGGGTTGGACATTTGCCTTTAGAAAAGGCACCTACATGTAGAAACTTAGGGCAAGGTTGCTACCTCAGCAGGAGGTTGAGTAACGTGGAGTAGTGTTTCCATATTATTTTGTTAGAGGGTGTAAGGTAGAGCAGAGAGTCATCCTGCTTCTTTTGATAACAAAATCTGACACACCTGAGCCCAGGGAAGCCAGCTGGAAGATGTTGAAACCCCCCAGTAAGTGAGGTAGTGCCATCCAGCATTCAAACAAGTTATATATAACTTGAGATAAATGAGAATTGTTTCTTTATGAGTTTTGAGCTTGTTTGCATGTTTCTGTTTTGTTCTTTCAGGTGAGACAGTGAGGTCTTCAGCTGCTCCGGAAGAAGAGGGTCTGGAAAGAAAATGTCTCTGGCAAATAAGTATCAGGTAACACTGGTAGTGGGGAAGCTTCTTCATTCTTAAGATATTTATCAGAACCAGTTTTGATAAACTGAGTTACACCTGAATTTGAAGTTGCAGATTTAGAGGAAAGAAATCTTGAGCTTTTAGTCACTGAAACCAGAAAAGTGCCTGCTTTTCATTTTTATGTAAAGTGCTACTGCTTTTGATATGCAAATAGTGCGCTGTGCTCTGTAACCTCAGTCTTCTAGAGAGCAAAAGGAAGGGCAGAGAAAAACGTGTGTGGTGCAGGAATTCCAATGATATGGAGACAGGGTTCCTACTCTCTTTCACAATGCAGTCCTAAATTCGAATAAAGCACAAAGAGATCAAATCAACTTGGACTCTGAGGGCAAGGATTGCCCTGTGTCATAAGGGGCATTTGATAATTCCTGCGTGTCATGAGTATAAAAGGTAACTGAGATGACTGAATGTTAAAGTAGCTGTAGCAAGCAGTAATAGAACTGAGTGGGTTGTAACTGAGTGACAGCTCATCATATAATCATCATGTTTTCCACTTACAGCATCTCTGAAAAACAAGAAAGATGGTTTGATTCTTTTTGGTTTTCCCCTAAAAAGAGATTTTGAGTAATTGTTTTTTTGGAAAACCTTCACTGACATCTGGGCTATAGGTACCTGTTTTGAGTGATAGAAGAGCTATTGCCTGTGGTTCAAAATACATTCTTACATACACACACACACCTCATTATATCATCAGGAGCATTTCCCTTAGTCATTTTTCTTTTTCCTTAATTGCCCTCTCATGTACAGAGAGGTCAGGCTGGCTCCGGTGGCATTTCATGATGTAGAAGCAATCACTTAGGAAAGCTCAGAATTTTGGGGGTTTTGGTGCCTTTGATGCTCTCCATTCTTTCTCCTGCCCATGCCTCACCCCTGAGGAGCTGCCAGAAGGATCCCAGATGGGCACAGATGCCCAGAGCCACCTGAGTGGCTCTCTGAGAGCAGCCCCCTGCCCTTCCTATGGCTCAGCTGTACCGTGGTGGGGAGCCAGGCCATCGTCCCCTGTTCTCCCTCAATCCTCAGTTCCAGGAAGCTGACTGAGGAGAAACAATGGTTCTGTGCTTACACAAAGCAGTAGCACGTTCCTGGTTTTTACAGGAGGCTCTCACTAACCTACAAGTCAGTCCTTCTTTTAGCGTTATCAGGAGAGTGGCAACTGGGAAATGGCTTTATCAGGTGAAATAGGATTTAAAGGAGAATGGGTCTCATGAGATGAAGCTAAAATCAATAGGAGATTGCGCTTTATGCTGGGAGTCTTTAGGAATCCGTTTGTACTGCGTGGTCTAGTTTTGGGTTGGGAGCTTGTCAGGTTTTGTATCCAGAGGTGTGCTTTGCCATTAATAAAATACAACTATTTTAAAAGTGAAATTGTATTTATTATTTGTAAAAATGAAACTGTCCCTATGAAGTTGAGGAAGTGTTGTAAAGATTTCCTGAAGGGTGAAACTGTGGCTGTGTTTTCCCTGGGAAGCCAGCAAACTGGGTGGTTGGTATAGAGTATGAAAGAGTAACTTCAATTTCTTCCTTTTGTATTCTTTTGGAAGGGGTAGCTCTGTTTGCAGCAGTGCACTCCACTGGATTGCTAAAGTTTGTACAGCTCTCTAGCAATAGGTTTTCCTACTGCAGACCATTGAAGTGTCTATATGCCTGTAAATTGCTTTGCTGATGGCTTTCAGTTACTGTTAGGGGTTTTGCATGTGTATAAAATTTAGAAATAGCTTTTTCTCAGAAATGTAGGGTGGATCAGTTAACTAGAAATCATCAGAAATTAGGAATATACATGTCAAATAAAAGTCATTCATCTTCTGCCACCAAGAAATGAATGAATGAAGGACATACATTCTCATTTAATTGACAATTCTCAGCTTTCAGTGGCTAGGGGAAAAAAAGAGCTACTTATTTAATATGTTTTTAAAAGATGAGTATGTTCAATAAAGTGTAGGTGTTCACAGTATTGGGCAGGTAAGAACGAGCTCTGTGATCTTGTATTTATTTCTCAGTCATGTTCACAGACCTCTCAGACAATCACCAGAGCAGGTGTCACCAAGTGGCCCAAACCCTTGCTCCACAGAAGGAAGAGGAACCCTCCTTTTCAGGTCTTCTGGATTTTAGCATCACCTTTGGGTCAGGGCAGACTACTTTTGCTGGGAAAGTGCTGTAAGGCAGATAGGTGGAGATTGGGGATAACATCCACTGTTGGTTCAATTCACATTGCAGCTATTTTATTTCACAAGATGAACGTAGAAAATTGATAAACTTGGGAGTTGAGATTTGGTATCTTTCTAGCCTAGGCCTGGAGAAGGGCCTTCGCTTTTTGTGATAAAAAATTTTGTGTAGTGTGTAAGGTCTTAATTAAAGAGAGAGTTTTCCCTTGTAAAAAGGTGTCTCTAGCTTTTGACCAGTCAAACATTTGCTGTTTCTGTGACTTCATGCTGTTATACAGATGCTGACACATAACCCAACAGCTGCCTCAAAGTGACATGTTCTCTGGGAGCTAAAGTGAATGTACAGAAAGCTTTCCAATGTCTTGGTGATACTGCTTCTGTCACCAAAACCTTCATGAGTCATCGGAGAGTGTCACATTTTGGTTATGCCATAACCAAGACACAGGTTGAATTTTGAAAGTACTAATTACCTTCACAGGAACTTACTGTAAATGTTTCATGTTCTTTCCAGAAAATTTTCTGGTGATTCTTTCAGTTTGACTCTAGTGCCACTTGTTTTTCTTTCATTATGGATGAATCATCAAATAGCTGAATGTAGAATTGAATACTGAAGTCAAATTAATTGCTTATATTTCCAATTACAATTTCATTTAAATCTGTAGTTCATACTTACAAGAAACTGTGGCTTTTTCTGTGGTCTCTGCATTGAAAGACAAATTTTGTATCTCCTTGTGCTGTTGTATGAATTTCACCCAATTAGGACAACACCAATATACTTCCTTTCATTTTCCTAACCTCTTCTTTATTATGCAGTGGGTGCATGCAAGCATGCAGGGATGTTAACAGGAGGCAGAGAAACCAGGAGAGACTTTTCTCTGCAGTCCCTTCTGTATTCATTCTTTCCCTTCAGGTTTTTGCTCTCTAGAGAGAGATTTGTTCTGGCTATTTCTTAACCTGTGCAATTTAAACAGCTGCTTTTATTAGGCCTTCAGAGAGAGCGAGGGGCGCTCTGATGGCCGGTGATGCTCTGAGTGTCCCCTCCCGGTGCTGTTTTCAGGGAGCGCTGGGGGCGCGCAGCACGGCAGGCGCCAGGACAGCACAGCAGCGTTGCTGCCGCACCAAACGCTCCCAGTGGTTTGGGGCTGTGGCTGTAAGGTGTGTGTGAATGAAATGCTGCTGCTGCAAGGGAATCAGATGAACTCACAGGTCCTGAGCACCGTTTTTCAGCTGTGAGAATTTTGGCATAATTGTGTATACTTGGACAATCTGCACTTAACAATAAAAACACTGCAGTGAAACTGAAGTTTGGGTAGTGTTTTGATCTAGAACTTTGAAGTAAGGGCTTTGGCAAGAGTAAAAAAAGTATCTGGACAATCTCTTAAAAATGTCTAAATTCTAAAGTATTGTGAGAAAGCAATTAAAATTATAAGAAATCAAAGCCCTAAAAACTTCAAAACATGGATGTTTTAAGCTTCGATTAATGATGCATAATCTAATAGAGAAGCAGTATTTTTGAGTCAGTGTCAGAAAGAAAAAATGCTATTTGGTCACAGTATCACTAAACAGGCTGTAAAGGAGGAGTATGTGCAGATAATTTTTCCTCTCTTAGCAGGTTAAGCAGATCAAAACTACATAAACTACAACATGTTCACATATCCAGTCAGGATCAAAACACTTGAGATAAAGCTCATTAAACCACTTGATTCTGTGCTTCATTAATTACTGTTGAGGATTCTTTTAGATCAGTCTGCAATGCTTGTTGGTTTGGGGGGTGTTGTTTTTTTTTTAAATCATATTACTTTTTTTGAACAAAATTAGTAGTTCTCAATCTGCAGGTGAATTTTTCATGAGTAGAAAGGGACTAAATATATGGGATCTGTTGGAATAATTGGTGAAAACTGGTGGAACTGGTGGAAAGCCAGCCCTCTAAACTGGATTTTGAGGTATATTGCCTTTGTTTATATGAACCAGACAGGAGGGGGTTGGATTTCCAAGAAGCTGTCATCTGGTGTATATAACATAGAATTTTATTTTCCATATTAGTGCTACAGATAAGTATTCCAGGGTCAGAGTATGTAGTGGGTGTGACAAATGGATGCAGAACAGTAAATTAGTGTCACTTTTGGAGTAAAATAGTAAAACTTGTTCTGTTCTTCTCTCCATCCTCCCAGGCACATGATACTGCAGAGCTTCGAATTCAGAAGTAAATCAGCTGGGCAGTTGCCTCCTGCCTTCCTAAACAGGCAAAGAGATTAGAAACAGAAAAAGGGGCCTACCTACCTCATTCCTGTAAGTAGCTATAAACACCCCCTCCACCCCCCAAATCAGCATCTGTCAGTCAGTTGTTTTGGAATACTGAGCATAAAGATGTGGCAAAGAAAACAAAAATTTTAATTTGTTTTCTTGTTGACAACAATTAAGTGTAGCCAACCAAAGAAACCAACTAAAATTATTAACAGGCTACCAGCATGCCCATTGCCTGTGGCTACACGGAGCTGATGGATGATGCATTGTTACTCATTAAATGAACCTTTATCTGTGCATCCTAAAGCTTGGATGCTGCATGGGTTCCTAAAGCCATCCGTATCATTGCCGTGTTAAACTCCTGCTGCTGTTGATGTGTCACTGCAGAAGCTGTTTGGGGCTTAGTTCTTTGCTTTTATATTTCTTAGCAGTTCATTCTGTAATAATGTGGTGTAACCCATTGTAAGGCTTAAACAGAAGGTCCCCGGAGTGACCCCATTGGTCAGGCCAGTGAACAGAACAATGTTTGCTAAAGAACCTGCTGTGTAGCTGATATTCCCCTGGTCTGAATTGCCTTTTCCTTGCTGACTTCTCTGCCTTTCTCCAGGGAGGAGGTGGGTTTGCTGGTGTGGATGCCTGCCTCGTTCGCTTCATCAAAATGAGTTAGGACATGCAGGAGAGAAGGGAGACTTTTGCAAGTAGAGCCTATCATGGTGAGTCTCATTTTGTCCCTGCTTCTGCTGTAGAGCTTCTCAGTGACGCTGCATCACTTAAAGCAGGCTGTTCACACTGACAGCTCTCTCTCCCCTGGAAGTGTGTTCCACGTAACACTACCTTGGCAGCAGTGCTGGACTGAGAGGTTCTTCCCTACTGCTTTTGCCTCCGCTGCTGCATGGGGTCCACAAAGTGCTTGGGGAAACCTGCAGCAAATTAAAGCAGCAAATTGAATGGAGCTGAAAATAATTACTCTCTCCCATGTACACGTGAAAAGTATGAGAAACTGTGGTCTGTAGATTTGATTTGGAGCCACAGCATCTGTCTTGAACACTATACTAAAACTAAGTACGTGGGAACTGTATTTTTCGTTTTGAGATGCTAAAAACCCTCTAAAAGACTTCACAGAGATTAATTCTCCATTACTACAAATTAAGTTTTCCATTGTTGTTCACTGTGACTGTGAGGGAGTCCCAGCAGAACTACTGACAGTCCATAGCACTGCAGCATGGACACTGTATCTGCCCTGCTGTCTTCATTTAATGGATTTGTTTCTAATTTTGAAGCTTAACCTTGGGTTTGAAATTCACTGCAAACAACTTTCTTAACAGCAGTAGAGAGTAATGAAACAGTTTGCTATAGAAGCAAACCTTCATACCAAATACATGTACACAAACTGGATTGTGTGTGGATAAGCAAAAAAGCAAAGTTAGAATACACATATCTTTCTTTCCTACTTTCTCCAGGTTCTGTGTTGTTTTGGGGGCTTTTTTGTGTTGATTTTTTTTCTTTTTGTCTCTGACTGCCAAAGGTCTCTGCTTGAACATGGGTTCTCTGTCTCTTCCTTTCAGAAGTAGGACTTTATGTTCCACGCTGTCTTAAGGTTCTTGAGCTATTGCTGAGCTCATCAGTTCTCTCTATAGCTGATGCACAAATTTTTTTCCAAGCTCCACCTTCCTCTGTGCATTTAAGCATTTAAGCAGTCGAGGATTAAGTATGGTATTAGTAAAACCTTTGGGATTCTTGCTGAGAGTTTCATAAGTATCCATTTTGATCATGGAGAAAAAGCTGTATCCATGTGTTGCATACAGAATTTTTCCTTTGGAACCATTGTCTCTTCAGAAGTCCTTGTGAGTTTGGACACTGCACTCAGCATCTGTGAGTCCCTGTTTTTCTACTTGGGTGTCAGACTACTTTTATTTGTCCTTGCCAGATCACCAGCACTGAACAGATTGCATTGCTCTGTTCTTCTGGGACAAAGACAATCCATGTTAATGGCTTCTTTAATCTTTTAAAAGTGATTATTTTATTTGGGGCAGTGGCTCCAGCCAATTCCATTCTCTTGCTAGTGATAGTAGTCAAATAGAGATAAGCAGTGCCTGCATCTGACAAGTCAGACTCTGATCTTGCCTCATTTTGTGCCCATTTTAACTGAAAAAAACTCTAAACTTGGTTCTTAAAAGTCATAACACTTCATGGCTCATGTGGTTTGCCTTCTCCAACCTTGGTTTCAGGTAATACTGGTTAGCACTGTATATTCTATTAACTCTTATGTACCTAATCTAAACCAGATTTATCCAGTGGATCTTGTTTGTGAATCTGAACTAATTCTACTTTTGTTAGATTTTGGGTTTTAAGGTCCAGAAGAATAGAAAATTAAAGTAGACCAGGGAACCTGCAGATTTGAAGAAAAAGGAGGAAATTCAATTATCTATTTCTCCACCTTACATCTAAATTTTCTTCTAATGGTAAAAGTCTCTTTTAAGTTATTAATTATTTTTGTAAAAACAGATCCTTCTTGGATATTCCTTTTTCCAGCTTTACAGACCTTATTTCTCTGTGTGCTTCCTGATGCCCTGGTTTAGATGGCTAAATCTTCAGCTCACAGGCGCTGCTGTGTCGCTGGCTTGAGCTTTGGAAGCCGCTCAGGTCCTGCTGAGCTCAGCGTCTCCTTGAGCAACGTGGGGCTCTGGCTCCTAAATAAGCCCAAGTATCTCCCCCCCTTCCTCCCAATGCCTCCCGTGTGCTTCTCCTTTGCAAAGGAAGTTCCAGGTTCTGGTTTGTTTTACACATCCGCATCTGGCAGCTGCTGTTTCCAGCAGGGCTGGGGACGGCACCACCCACAGCACAACAAACTCCTGCCCACAAGTTGTTAGCAAACTGCCTTCTTTGGGATGTAGGCCATGTCCCAGAACTTTCCTGTAGTGAGGAGGTGGTTATCACTTTTAATTTTCTGATGCAGTTACTATAACTTGTAGTCAGAGTGATAAGACACAAATGTTATTCCATTTTATTTAAGTGCCATCTTGGTTGTTGCTGTGGTAGTATTTTTATAGAAGTTGGCTTATTATAGAGCAGTGGCATTTGGTTTTGCAAGTAACTGGGACACATTACCTGCCACTACAGGCAGCTTACTCTTGAATTCATCATTTGGCGGTTACTGTTCATTTTAGGCTGATTTAAGGTGATGTACCATTTGATTATAGTCTGAATTTCAATATTGAATTTGTCCTAGGAATCCTCATTAAGATAAAATTAATAAAGACTAACTGCTGCATTAGGATACATGGGCAGCTCTGCCTAATGTGGGTGGAAGTAGAACTGTGTTTTAATTACAGGCAATGCTCTGTCATTTTGAGATTTAATTTCTAGTCGGATTGGTTATTTTAATAACTGTCTATTATCAGACAATTATATTACATAATAGCAACAATATTGTTACAGCATGAGGTACATACTGTAACTGAGTGCAAACATGGAACTTTGTTTTTTCAGATGTAGAAAACACATTCTAGCTAGTGCTCTTTACCTCAGCTACATGCCTTTACAGCTTTCATCGCTGATTTTGTCAGTGTGAACTGAACTAATTTACTCAGTTCTCATGAAATCAAAATACTTTTGCTGTATATTAGAAATAAAATACTTCTAAGTCATATTTCACAGTGAGAAATGAGATTCATTCTCTTTTGCACAGACTGTTTAAATCCTGTTTTTTACCACTGAATCCGTGTCTCTAAAGCAGCAATTTCACTGAGCTTTTCAGGCCAGTGTATTTCTTCTCTTAGCCAGTATTGTCCAAGGTAGTTTCTCATGGAATTTCAGGAAATTTTTGTTTGTTTTGAAGATTTCTTTTTCACAGTAAAACTATTTTTCCAAGGTAGGTAGTTCTAGACCTGGTGAAAATAATTAAATCCATCTTTAAAAAAATGTTCTCATTGGACAGTCTAACCATCAGGATGTAATTTAATTCAAAAATACTGACTGGTTCAGCTCAGAGCAAGATCCTGTCATTGTAAAGAAATATATCTTAATCTAAGAAGGCCTTAACATATTATACCATGAAAATTATCAATATAGACCAGAAGTATACAGTTGAAATATTTTATATAGTATACTTTTATAGTATTTATGCACTGCTTTTTTAGTTGTTTAGCATAACGTCCATGAAAATTTCTGTTCCATTGGTTTTGCTGTTAGTAATACAACGTGCATATTAGCAGACAAAAGTATAGACAGTGGCTGTGTGATGAAAATATGATCTTTGTCTCTCCTGAGATATTACTGTTTTAGATAATGTGGTTAGAAACTTTTACAATGTGTTAAACCTTTAAAATCAGAACAGTTCAAAATAAATATGTCCATCTGTTCTTGATACTGAATGGATTCTGTAATGGAGTTTTAGCATTGCAGAACTAAATTATGGCCCAGCCTAAATTCATTCAGAGTCACATATTTATGAGTAAATTCATGTGGTTTTGAATTACCTCTCTTGCAAAGCCAAAAAGAATTTCAGTCAATTAGACAAAAGCTATCCGTCTCTGATCTCTTGGTGTTATTAATGTGTGTGAGGGCAGAGAACGTATGAATGGAGAAGCTGGGACTGTTTGTATTGCTAAAAGAAGAAAGAACCCGTTGATTTGTTCACAGAGAGTAACTAGTTTCACAAGGAATAACTAGTTTCCAAGTAAATCATCTCCTCTCGCATTTCTTTTGAGCTACCTTTGTATATTTAAAGCATGAAAAACTGACATCATTTGTTTCACATGGATAAAATCTTTGGAAACTTTACCCAGAGAGAATAAAGTTTTGAGTAACTAAAATAAGTTCCAGTGTAAATTAGACCAGTAAGAGTCTAAAAGCATCTCTTCATGGAACACTTAATTCTTTATGGAGGACGAGAGGAAGTTTAACACTTATAAGCTGAAATGACATTTGGCAAATGGTAGATTTCAAGACTGAAAAGGGTCAAACAAACACTGTGGTGAAGTTCCAGACACTTATTTCCTGATCACATTTTGCTAAATTTGGAACTGAGTCTACATCCTTTGCAAAATGTGTACTGCATGTAATTATCTTCCAAATATTGTTTCACTGGAGGCTATTGGATTTGGCTGTTTCATTTGTGTTATTTATTGTTGCTGTGTTACAAAAACGAATTGTGCACTGGTGGTGTAATAAACTAGCAAATGTCTTATTTGTCTTATTTAACAGGCAGGGATTAAAAGGATGTCTTATTAAAATGTCTTGGTTGAAAAGTTATGTGAGTAATTGGGTAAATTTTTATGATGAGGTACTTTATTTTGTGAGGGAATGATCTTTCCCTTTATGCAGAAATTAAGAGAGATTTACACTCTTCAGCAATTGTTGTTAACAGAAATTTTACTGTGTGCAAGAAACCATTTCAATACCTTTTCATTGATTCTGAAAGCATCTGCTGGATTGCTCAGTACTATGATCAGACAATTTGTTAGATACAATTTTGATTCTTGTGACAATTAAAGCATCACTGAGAGGAGGTGCCCCCCAAGAGGAAGCCAATTGTCTCTTTGTGAAAGTTTGGCTGGTGGGGAAAAAAAACCCCTGACAATACTTCTTTTCTCTCTTTGACAGAAGTTGTGTGGACAGCCTAGTGCATAAATGTGCCTGGACTAGCTCTGGGATGTGCTGGTGGCTGCAAAAGTTTAGGGTATTAAAGGACAGAAATCCAAAGAAAATGATGCTTCCTTCTTTCTGCTGCTTGCAGGACAATCTCCAGCAAAGCTGATAGGATTTGCCAAATAATTTTTCGACGTATGGAACTGACTTACTCATTCTGTGAATTCATAGATATTAAGGGTGCCTTGAAGCATGCTGGTCTTTGTGTGTTGTTATTAACCAAAAGTAGATGGATGGGTCCAGACAAAACTGAAGAGATTGGCACCTTCAGCATTGAGATCTGCCTTCTATTTCTGAAAAATGTTGGAGCTATTTATAAATTTGGAAGATCACAGGACTGTATGTGGCTTATCATGCTTATGCTTGTTAGTTCAGCTTCTGATGTACTATTGTAATTAACTTTATTCCTAGCTTTCACAATCACAAGGCTGTTTTTCTATTTTTAAGGCCTTCTGCAAGAATACAGGATATTTTATCCTCACTGAAGCACTGTGGCACATTGCAAATGATGTATAAGGCTTAAGTGTTTCTCTTTATTTCTTTTCGGAGAAAGTACACTGGATTGTGCTGTTTGACATTATAGCCAGCTTAGTAATGCCCAGGAGAAAGTTTCCAAGGCCTAGAAGGGAGCACAAAAGTACTATAAAAGCTAAACCCCAAATTTCATCTTCCCACCTCTATGTACAATGAGCAGGGGAACTAAAAAAAAAAAAATCAGTGTTTAAAATATCGATGCAGGAGAAGGGAAAAGACTGAGTTCCTCCCTGCTCTTCCTTAGCACATTAGCACCCTTTACAGCACTTCATACTCCACATTTTTCCTGCTCAGCCAAGGCACAGCGGGTCTCTGAACCTGTCTACAATCTTCCCATTACAAACATTACTTCATTACTGCTTCTCCATGTTAGCAAGGCCAAGTGATGTCATTCCAGCAGGTCTGGTACTTCTTCTCAGCTGGGTTTCTCCACTGGGAAACCTGACACACCACTGCTTCAGTCCTTACCTTTTTGTCTACACTTGATAAAAAAAGGCTCTTGCTGAAGCCTTTGTTTCCACAGATATGTGTGTCTTCATCTTATTAGTGTTCAACAGACGGATTATTCATGGAAAGAACCCAGAACAATGTGACCATATCTGTCCCTTATAAATTCTTGCAGTGGTTTGTAGAGGGCCTGATAGGACAGGAAGATTTCCAAGGTCAGCTTTCAGTGGTGACACTGGCTGGAGTGACATTCTATTAAGAATGTCTGACTTTCCAGAGGTAAAGTATTATGGGAAAGTTTACTGCTTATCTCTAAGTAGCAATGGCAATTATAATATAAATTCTCCGACTATCTTTCAATTTGAGAGCTTTAATTCTATCATTTGAATTACAGAGAAGGTACAGAGTCAGATTTTCAACCTCCTGCTGGAGATTGTTTGTATAATTTTGGGCCTTTTGGCAGTGGCTTTACTTCAGGAGACTGACAGTCTAATTTAATCAAGCAGATGTGGATTTGTATATGTGGAGTAGATATTCAGTCACATAAGCTCTGTAAAAATTCACAGGTCAGATTCAGGACTGTTTGAAGTTGCCCAAGAAGTTCTTTGCAGCTAAATCCCTTTTGGATGAAATTATTTATGGAAATGGTGGGTTTTTTCCCTTCCTTTCAGTTAAAGTCACTAATCTTTAGAGATCACAATCACAGAAAACCTACATAAGAAGATAGTAGCTGCTGTGTGGTTTTTGAGTTGAATATATTACATTGCACATAAGCAGATCCATTTCTATATTAATTAAAACACAAATACTAATGTCATGAGTTTAGTTCTGATCCAAGATCAAATATTTGACTATTTGATGGTAGTGACCTTCTTCTTTCCCTGACATACCACTTTTACTTTGAAGCTAGTGCTTGAAAAACCAAATTATTATCAGCTGGGTAAAGTTCAGCTTGTACCTTTTTCCATTTTCAAGTATCATGAAGTCCCCACAGATAGTTTGCTTTTCAGTGTGTACTGACTGCAGCTCCAAGAAACGAGCTCATTGTGCCTTTCATGAAATGAAGAACACTGCTGGTTAATTGACTGGTTCAGCAAACGCAAAATCAAGAGGTTTTTCCCACACATTTGTACATAAGAGAAAAGCTGACTCAAATGAGTGAACATTGCGTGTCTGCTGGATTTGGCTGGGGTAGAGTTAATTTTCTTCCCAGTGGCTGGCGTGGGGCTGTGCTTTGGGTTTGTGCTGAACACAGGGTTGATAACAGAGATGGTTTTGTCATTGCTGAGCAGGGCTCACACAGAGCCAAGGCCTTCCCTGCTTTTCCTCCTTCCAGGATGGGGAGGGGTCTGGGGGTGCCTGGGAGGTTGTGGGGAGACACAGCCAGGACAGGGGACCCCCCTGACCAAAAGGATATTCCAGACCCAGTACAGAAAGTGGGGGAAGAAGGAGGAAGGGGGGCCCATTTGGAGTGATGTTTGTCTTCCCCGTTCTCCATGACGGGGCCCTGCCCTGCTGGGATGGCTGGACACCTGCCCAGCCCTAGGAAGCACTCAGCTGATCCCTTGTTCGGCTTTGCTTTCCCTGTTAAACCATCTTTATCTTAACCCAGGACTTTCCCAGCTTTTCCCCTTCCGATTCTCATCCTGCTCCGAGTGACCGAGGGGCTGCCTGGGGCTGGGCTGCTGCCTGGGCGAGACCCCAACACACGTATTCCCTGTCTGGCCAAGTGGCTGATTTGGTGCAGAGTGACTGACACAAAAAATAAACACATCATTTTTTCAGATGGGTTTTTGCAAAGCTGAGCAGGGGAAATGAGAGTAACCCTGTTCCTCTGCTTCTTGCACTGTGGGTGGTCGCTCCTTAAGCCAGGTTTGATCAGCTCATATAGTTGGTTTTTTTTGCTGGGGATGGAAGAACATGGTTTCAAACAAACTCGGTTTTTTTGGTTTTCTTTTTCCTTGATTTTTTTGTTTTTGTGGCTTTTTTGGTGGTTTTTTGGTTTGTTTTTTGTGGGATTTGTCAGGGATTTTTTGTATTCCTCTTATGTGGTTTACAGTCTTGTCTGTCTGTTGAGCATCTGTCTTACCAAACACCAAGAATGTGTTGTTGTGGGACCAACTCCCTGCATCAAATCATAATTTTCTCTTTCCCTCCCTCCATCCCAGCCATTTGTGTTTCGTATAAAACCAAAATGAACTTAAAGATCTTCATTGAAATTGTTCCTGCTCCACATGCACAACTTTTTATTCTGAACCAACAATAAGAGAATTTTCTGTCTCCTCCTTGCATTTCTGGCTAATAAGCAGCCCTGCTAGTCAGGCAGAGCCATTTTCTGCCATGAGTTTTTGAATAATTTCTAATAAATTGACAGTGGGTATTGTCCAAAGTGCTGAAACATTTGTTTCTAAAAATAATCAGCAACAACTCCCAATCAGCTCTGCTATGCATCTGGCTTCTGATCAGCAGCAAAGCAGAGGAGTTTGATCAATGCCTTTAAAATAAAAGAAAAAAAAATTAAATGTATGAAAGAGAATGGTTTTTTGGATAGCTTAAAGGATTTTTTTAATGAATCTGTCAGCTTTCCAGGGCTTTTTATGACAAAACACAGGGAAAAATACAGGTATTCCTGAAATCCTTTCAGAATCCAATTTCAGTGTTTAAAAATATATATCAATATTTTTCTCTGCAGTAGATTAAATTGAAAGATATTTATATGCTGAAGCTTGCAGTAAGCTGTACAAACATGTCCTAATTCCTCAGAGTGATGTTGTCATCACGTTTGTCAGCTGAGGCTCAAGGAGACTGCAAATTCTTTTGTATTTTCCCCTCTTTTTCCTGTCTGGGAGTTCATGGTGAGCTGTCTGTTTCAGAAGAGATTGTTCTTCATTTAGTTTGCAGGTGCTGTTTTCATTTGTGAATTTGGTACATAAGTTCAAAAAATGCAGGCACTGTTATCTTTTTTAGCTGTTTCCGGTAGACATTAATATTCAGTGTGGGGAAGGATTTTATTCCCCCACCCCCAGGCTCTATTTTGCAATCAATAGCATTTTCCATATGTTTTTTCCTGGCATTATGAATTTCCTAGTTTGTACAGTGCTATTTAATTCCATGTCCTGCTTTTCCCCAGAATGCAATAATAGATGATGACGACAGTGGCAATTATAACTAATGGTCAGCTTCTTAGAGATGCTGAATATCCATGAATCCTGTTGAACTTGGTTAGAAATTAGGCTATTTTAACCTCAAACTTGGAATATCTGTTAGTTGCTCTTGGTTTTTTGTGTGTGTACAGTTCTGCTGCCTGTTTCCTTATAACACTTCCCTTGATCCATCAGCTTTCCTTTCTCCTTGTTATGCCTGAGTATTTCCTATTAATTATTATTTTTCATTTGCCTGAATTACAGGGAAAATCACAACTGTAGAGGTAGTTAGAGCTCATTTATGGTGAGAGAAAACTTATAGAAGGTTACTAAATTGATTTAACTAAATGAAAGAGGGATTTTTCTTACTGTGTAGGGCTTTTTTTTTGTTTTAAAGTTTTGATTAACAGCCATTCTTAATACTAGATAATTTCACATTCACTTCACTGCATGACTTTCCTACTGCAGGATTTTCAATTACTTACATAGTTTAGGTGAAACACAGTTGCTATATTTATATGATGAATCTTCAAAATGCTGTGAAATTAATCATTCTAGATTCCATGTCTCAAATCTTTATTTTCTCATTTGTATCTCTAGCTGTTTAAAAATCTTGGACACTATTAAATTATAGGGGGTTTAGGATGAAAAGGAGTTAAGTCTCCTATTCTTAGTTTCATTTTCTCAGCTAAATGCAATCAAAACCTGAGGAACATGATGTTTCACAGCAATAAGGGTGGGAGTCCCAGGGTCGGGGGAATTACCCCGTTCTGTTTTGCTGCATTGTGTGTGTGTGTGTTCTTCCCAGCTGTAGCTGCTTTAGCTCAGCACACACCGAGCTGATATTCCAGCTCCTGCTGAATTCCAGCACGTTGCACCAATGCCTGGCACGCTCGTAGCTTGCTGCTCTTTCTGTCTTACGTGCACCTAAGGACTTACAAGGACTTGCTTTTTGTACATAATCTGAATTTCAGAAGTTCAGTCCTGCTGCTATTTTAGGGTACTTGTGAGAGAGAGAACTTTCTCATCAGTCTGTCACTGAAGCTGTGGGATGAACCAATTGAGGGGATCCGTATTTTTAAGAGGAACGTGGAAAAATCACCATTATGTGTTTTGCCTTGATGTGAGGAACAAGGTAACGTGCAGAGTAACAGACAGTCAGGCCTTGTGTTTAAAATAGCAGCTGAATTGTCTCTGTCAAGGCATGGATGTGCTGCAGACTCCATTTTTAAAGACTATACTGAACCCTTAATCGCTGACTGTGCACTTGACATACAATTAAGCATTTGAGCTTTTCTCTAATCTCTGTGTACAAGAAGATAAAGGATGCTTGGAGACTTGTATCAGTAAGACTATTTATACAGAGCTCATACTGCTAACACTTTTGATGTCCTTTAAGCTTCTGCCTTCACATCCCTGTCAGCTCAATCCACTGCACACATTTTCTGAGTCAAACTGGCATAAGCCAGGAAGGGGAGAAATGTGTTCCCATGGAGAACACTGGTCACAGTGAGACTTTTTTCTAGCTGGAAGAGAAATCCTTTCCTTCATCAGTAACTTGTGACAGACTCTACAGACTTAGGACATAGATAAAGCAATAGTTGTTTCTCATGCAGTGATTATAATGAGATTTCAAGTGATGAAGGTTCAGAAACAAAAGAAACTCGTGCTAGCCTTTCAGACTGTGTTCAAAACTCGTCTTTGACAAGTTACATCATTGAGGTGCTGCCTTACTCTGGGGAGTGACAGCTGTCACAGGGCTCTGCAAGAACACAGAACATTAACCAGCCGTAGATCTTCTGTAGCTGAGCTGTAGACAGATGCTGTCTGTCAAATTTTGCATCCTTCCCCCCACAGTTTTCAACGCAGACATCCAGGGCACAGCAGTGCCACATTCCATAGCGAGAACAGAATTATCATTGCTTTGGTATTTGTCCTTTGTCTTTGAGAAGACCAATACTGATAGTGGCTATCTTTATCATGAAAACCCCTCCCTTTAGGTGATCTTGTTATTATTTCTTGAATAGTACTGCTTCCCTATAATTAGAGATTTCTTTTCCCTCATATGTTGCTTGAGCTAGATTAAATAATTGCCAAGAACCAATGAGCAGTGTGCAAGGCCTTGTACTGAATGTAGAACTTGCACTGAAGAAGCCAAGTCTTGACAGAATCTAAACACAAAGCTGATGTCACAGAAGGTGATGGTTTTTGTGTGGACTTACAGCTACTTCGGTGGGTAGAGGTGCACGTATGAAACAAAAATAATGGAAGCAAGCACACACTTGAGATGTGCGCACACTCGGGGAATGCTGATCCCCATTCAGCAGGGTATTGGCAGAGGTTTTCAGCACTGTGCAGCTGATGCTGAGCTGCTGAGAAAATTGTGGGAAGTATTTCAGTCCTGTGTCAGAAGTAGAAGGGGAAAATGGAACCCCGTTTTGAGTTCAGAACAAGCGTTGCATGAGAGTCTTGGAAGAGAATTGAGGTACTTCTAAAAACTGAGTAGAAGAAGCTTCTTCATCTCCTTTTTAGTGACCTCTTTGAAATGGCAGATAGAAATAGGGAAAAATGAGACTTACTGTGGATATTCATTCTTAACAAAGAATCTCTGTTCTCTGGCCTCAGCTGATTTTGTCTCAGACTCTTACCTTCAAAAGACCTGTTGGAGATTGAGTTTTCTGGTTTGAAATATGTATGTAGGATCTTGTCTGTGTTTCATTTTCTTTGCTAACTTCACACAGAAGCTGTTGCAGTGAAAAGGTAAAAAGATGAATTCAAAATTTGTGCCCAGAATGATGGAAGAATTGCAACTGAAATTCCGTCCTGAGCCTTTTCATATCTCACAATAATTTTATTCTGAGCTTTTATATCTCGGTGTACTTTGTCATAGACCAAGCTGGGGTCGTACAGGGAGCATTCTTCAGTTTCTTGGTCCCCTTTACTGTGGAATGCAGCAGACTAAGCAGTATTTAGGGTTCATCTTAAACTACTGAAGCTCCAGTGTATGTGTGAGAAAAGCTAAAAGGGCTGAGCTGTGTGCATGTCCTTGTGCCCTGAGCATCACCGTATCCATGGTAATCTTTTAGATAACCTATTTACAGCAGCAAGCTAAATGGAATAATTTTGATTTTAGTTTAAATGGTAAATTGTGATATAATTTAAGAAAACAAATCTACTGCAAGCACATAGGTCAAGTCCTTTCAGCAGAAGAAGTAGGTTGAGTGTTGGAAAGGGTTTATTATTCTGTGCAGCGGATGTGTTGAACAAAACTATAAAAATGTTTCAATTACTGTTTGTTAATATGTAGTTGAAGAAAAAGAATATACTTTGCTTGTTTATTTCCAGGGCAGTGATAAAAGTTACATCTCCTTAGCAGAAGCATCATCATTTGGTTTTGAGGGCTGGGTAGCAGAGTTTTTGGTTATCTCCCTGTAGCTAATGGGAGTTTCATAGTGTAGCTATTTCAGTTTATTAATATTGTATACATGGAAATGTGGAGAGGCACATTCACATTTGATGGTTATTTCTATCCCCTATCAAATACCCTTGAAAGTGTTAAGAGTTATTAAAGGTTGCTTCTGTAAGTTGAGGGTTTTACAGTTGGTTTTTTAAGTTCCCTGAGGGTGATAAAGAGAGGGTCACAAGCAGATGTGGTTTGACTGCATTTCCTTTGCCGGGTATGAAATGATGCTTTTCTTAGAAACTGAAATATTCTCCTTCAGGGTGAGGGTATCTGTGGTGTGCTACAGTCATAAATGAGTTCCAGCAAAGAATTGAAGATTGTGCTTTGGGCAGATTGATGCTTCTTGCATGAAAATATGTCATGGTGAAGAAAAAAAAAAAGTAGGACTCTTATTAAGTCCTGTATATTAGTTCACATACTCCTGAGTTAGAGCTTAGGGTAAGTTAACACTTGTTAATTTAGGTACTTGACTCATGTTGCAGTTGAGTTGTCACACAGATAACCAGGAGTTTTTGCATAACAATCATTATCTACTGACTTTTGGTTACTTCTGAAGGTATTCTAGGAAATCATGAGAAATATTATATATGTTATGTTCTGTTTTCATGTCCTAATTCTCACAAATCCATTAAAAATTGTGGACCTTGTTATGGTTTTGCCTGTTTTAAAAGTATTATCAGATGGAACGTTTTCCATGATAAAAAAGATTTGGGCAGATATCTATTAAATGCTGATTTTGGTAGGGTTGGGCCCAGTTACAACTGTATTGAGTTTTGTGAATGGATTAAAAAACCAGAAACAGTAAACCTGATTGTAAGTGCCTTTTAAAATAATAAGGTGAAGCTTATAGTAATTGGATTATGTATTTGCAAGCAGCAGGACTTAAGAGATAGGAGTAGATTATATGCAAAGGGAACTGCTCTATCTTTTAAAGATAAATAAAGCCCATGAAATGTTCCTTCTTTCTTCATGGGCTCATCTCCTTTTTTTCATCAAAAAATGGCTGATGGAGTCTTCTCCTCAATATCTCTTCTTTAGTTCATTGCCTCAGATTTTGGAAGCTTATGAGAAGAAAACTTTCAAAGTTGTATTTGATGAATCTTAGGAAGAACTGTTCGAGGAAATTCCAAGTGCAAGTTGCCTTTTTCATGTAGGATAGCCATAAGGATATTTTTGTACATTCAAAATCTTTTCTTTTTTTTTGATTGTCTGGGTTGTACCCAGGTAATATTCTTAATGCAAATCATTGTATGTTGTAATTTATCTGCATTAAGATTGGTATCCATTAGGCTTCTAAGATCAAAGGTAAAGTCAATTTTGTTAGTTATTATTATTCAAATAGCAGAAGTGTAATGATTAATATACTACTTTTTCTTTTTCTTTTTTATTTTTTTTTTTCCAGATTTCTCAGGGGACAAAATTTTGCTTATTCATACCTTCTACTGTGGCAAAAATGGATTCTTTTCCTCACCAAAAACCAGCAGCATAGCACCCATCCAACACCTGCCTCAAGGAACTCTTATTTAAAGTCTATGGTAAGTCACATTAAACACTCGCTTAAAGGTAGCTTTAATCAGCTGTGCATCTATTTACAGCTCGAGGCTTCCCAGGAGCACTAATGTGAGCAGGGTGGCTTTTCTGCAGCAGCTGTTTGTTCGGGAATGGCAGCCCAGGAGAAGGAAGGGCTGCGGGGCCGGCCTTGGGCTGAGCGGGGTCCTGCCCATGGCCAGTGTCACCTGCGTGTCCCCAGCAGAGCCCGGCTGCAGAGCAGGGCACAGCCAGCCACCTTCAGCAGGGGCTCTGCACTGACAGAGGGGGCTCAGCCTCCTGCTGCTCTGACTGCTGCTTTTAGTCCTCCCCGTGTGGAAAGAGAGGGGAAGAGAGCTCAAAATGTAGGGAACTGCGAGAGCTTCCGCTGGTGGTGCTGGCTGTGGAGCTGAAGGCATCTCCTGGTGGCCCAGGTGGGTCATTCCTAAAGCAAAGCTGACTTGAAAAAAAGTAATGAAACTCCATGTTATAGATATCCAAAAATTGCTCCTCAGAATTCATGCTTTTCATGTCTTGAAGTTAATTTTATGCAGGCAGAGTACATGATAGATGTTTTTGGGAGAGAAAACTGTGTTAGTGTTAGAGTTCGGCCAGCATGCCTTCGGTATTTGAAAGAAGGATGGCATTTGGAGAAATATATTCCATGTTTCTATATAATATCTTCTTGCTGCATCAGGAAGAATTTAGAAACAGGGAAAATGAGGGGAAAAAGTAAGGAAAAAAATTCTGAATGAGGTAGAAATCTAGTTTGTTCATATTGCATCTTTGGAGATACACTGTAGTAAAGGAGATGCATGTTGCTTAATGAAACTGCATTTAATAAGAGGCCTCAGATTAACATCTGAAAGCCTAATTGTCATCTTTCCAGTGCAGTATAATACTGCCTACTTTATCACTCTCACAGATAAAAGAATAATTAATGATAGATTTTTTTTTTTAATTGAGGTATTTGTTTTAGAGAAATTCCGACTTTTATCAGTGACATTACATTTGTCCTTTGCAGAGCTGCTTTCTGTTAGAATACAATTAACACACTACGAGGGCCCTTGTGAATGAAATGAGGGAAACATTGTAATTGACTTACATTAATTCTCTAGGTCTTATCTTGTTATCTGTATCATGTTTTTTTTGTTTGAAAAAAGAATACTATAGCAATTGTGGTGTTTTATCCTGAAAAAATACTGATGCAGGGATGTAGAACATCCTTACCTGAAAAGGCTCTGTCTCTTCCTTAGTTTATTTCTGTTCAGGACCCCTGTTTCTATGGACTTCTTCTTTATCTGTGACATTTTTTCCCTCTGAGAATGTCATCACTCTTAAGTAAGAAAAACAGTGTTCTGAAAACCCTCTGAGGCTCCATGAAGATACAGTTGTAAACCATTGCAGCGGATGAATTAACCCTGCTGCCTGTGCCTGTGCCCCGGGGCTGCTGCTGAGGGTTTTGCTGGGCTGCTGTCAGTGACACAGGGCAGGTGAAGCCCCTCTGCTTGTTAACAGTGCTGGCAGAGGTTTCACAGCGTTTTGTGGGGACTGAGGGAATTCAAGGTATTGGGTGTCTCTAGCTTGCCATAGTTTGTTCAGTGGGAGTGTGCCACCGCTCTTAAAAGCAGAGTGACCTTTTCAATTTTTCTACTTCCTTTAATCTTACCTCCAATAATAAGTTATAACCTCTAATTCTTAAGTAAATCACCTCTAAAGATAATTTAGTTGTGCTCTTCGTTATAGTTCTAGCTTGAAGTAATTCAAATATGTAAGCA
The DNA here is from genome assembly GCA_013400915.1 of Pardalotus punctatus. Classification (NCBI taxonomy): domain Eukaryota; kingdom Metazoa; phylum Chordata; class Aves; order Passeriformes; family Pardalotidae; genus Pardalotus; species Pardalotus punctatus. Next base: position 105,137 of record VZTX01012711.1, read on the forward strand.
AATAGTACACATTTTAAAGAGCATTGCTGGAAATCAAAATGTAGCTGCATTTTTAAAGTACACCCCAGCTGGTCTCTGAACCTTGATGGTGTTTGTCTAGAACTGGACTTCAAATACATGAACAGTTCTCTTGGATAGCTCTTTGTTTGTGATGGTTCCCACAGAGCCAAGGATTCTTCAGCAGAGCTTCTTTCTTTCTTTCTCTGTTTTTTCCACTTCTCTGTCTAATGTATCTGTTCAGGACTTGTCTGCACAAGATACCAGGGAAAATTGATGCAAATCAACTTAACTGTAGAAATTTGAAGAGGGCAGCTTAAATCCCACCAATCCCTGTGTGCACTATCCTCATTCATAATTAAAGTGGCCTCCAGTGAATTCAGTTTAATTCACTTCGAAGGCAAGAGGAGCCAAACCAAATTAAGGCCAGCATTTTATTCACAGATGAAAGTGTTTGCAAAGGAATTTAATGGACACAGACAAATCCAGTTAAATTAATTGGGTTAATTTTCCTGAGTTCCATTGTGTAGATAAAACCTTTCTAAGAATGTCTGATTTTAGCTTTTTTTTTTTTTTCTTTCTTTTTCTTCTCCTTCTGTTCCTATAACTGATATTTGAGACTTGAGAAGGTGGGTGCCCTCCCCAAATGCTGTCTTGTAATCTTACTTCGTTTTGAGAGTCCACATTTTAACACGTCAATACCCCACTTTGCCATCAGGTCTAGGTCACAGTTACCTTTTGTTTCGGTAATTACCATTGATTTGGCTTCTTCAACTAATGCCTTTTAATCCAGTTAGCAAAAAAATACCATCTCCACTTTCTTAAAGTGACCTGCATTAACTGCCACTTCCCTTAAAGCTGCTCTTGTCCTCCCAAACAAATCTTCTCTACTGGACTTGATTGTTTAATTATAGATTTCTGCTTAATAGTTTAACCTAATAAAGAGTGGTTTAATTTCATAATATTGTCAAGATTGTAGAATTATGGCATTTCCCATCAATTGTGGCCTGTCAGAAAAAATCACTTTCAAAGTCTCAAACTGTGCACAAACAGAGTCTTTCCGCCTTCAGAGCCAGTCCGAGCAGCAGGACCATCGCAGCCAGGAGTGGCTGCACCTTTGTCCTTTGCCAGAGCAGCTGAGAGCCAGCAGGGACGTTCAACAGGACTGAGCTGTGTCACTCTGCAGGGACATTAAACAGGACTGAGCTGTGTCACTCTGCAGGGACATTAGAACAGCCTGGGGAACTGGTTTAATGCAATCTCTGGGTGTCTCTCCATTGCTTTCCCAGAGCACCAAGACCGTGCATCTTATAGATGGTGCCTATTTCATCCTTTTTCTGAAAATTATGGAAGTGAAATATCTTAGTTGCAGCTTAGGCGTTCTGTCTGCCTGAGGATTTGTCCAGTGTGTGTTTTCTCTCTGTCCCTCACTTGGGTTTTGTCAGCTGTGTGTGCTCTGCATGCATGCGATGGGAATTGTTTTAACATGGTTGCTTTTGTTTCATTAGTCAGCCCTGTGCATCTCTTTAAGCTTCTTTAGAAAAAAAATTGTTCATATCATTTAACTGGGTGAAGCTACTTGATTTTGAAGTTAAATTTAGATTGAGGTGAAGACTGTTTACTTCCAAATATGGCTCAGCTTTGAGAGAGGTACTTAAAGGAGAAGAAAAGATCAAATGTAACTGAGATTGTACTAAATTGATTTCAAGTCCTATTAGCCCATCTTAACATTTCAAAGTAATCAGTATCTCCTCTTTAAATACTTTTAAAATGCTTTTTCTTATAATACACAACACATTATCACATTTCACTATGTCTTGTATTTGCACTGTATAAATAAGAAATTATTTATGGAAGAAGTTTGGCCAGAAAGTGAGTGAAAACCAAGGTTTTTTGTGTTTTGATGGTCAAGGTGTTTCAATCTCCATTCAGCTCAAAGTGATGTTTGTGTGTGGTGTGTGACCCATTTGGAATGAAAACAGCCGGTGTCTGTGGAGTCACCCAGCGGAGCAGCGGTGCCCGTGGGCAGGTGCTGTGAGGTGAATGATTTGTGTTACATCTGCCCTGCAGGTGTATTAAAGTGTAAGCTGTGGTAAAGCTTTGCCAAGCCATCGAGAGCAGAGGTGCTGCTGATGGTTCCTTAGGTGAGGAGAGACCAAATCCATCTAGGGAGGGCTGGGTCTGAGAGCCACCTGCTTCTGAGACACGGCCTCCTTTAGAATTTACAATTTCCTTTCTTTCTTGCTTACTTTTTACAGTTCTGTCTGGATGGGTTTTCACAGCTGATAGTAGTTTTCTGGCAAAGATAATATTTTTTTAAGACTTTTTTTTTTGTTGGGTTTTGTTCCTGTTGGTTTGTTGGATTTTTAATCTAAATTCTAGAGGACTGAGCAAAAAACTTCCATGGGGAAAAAGCCAGTATTAGCTCAAATGTACGCAGAGAGGATCCTACCAACTCTGCTCCTTGCTTCCAGAGTGTCAATTCTATGAGGTAATTCTGAGGTGATGGTGACGTCATGAATGCAGAGATTGGTCTTGCCTTTTTCTGTGAGAAGGATGACTTTTTTACTGAAGTAATGCTGATCCTGAGACAACTCATGAATTGGCTTCTCCAAGCTGATCTGCACTTCATCTCCCCAAACTTATGAGCACTCCAGCCCCCACACAGTGACTGTACTGGAGTGCCCAGCTGGTGCATTTTAAATTAACACTCATTATACTACTGAGTCACTTCTGGTGGTGATCTGAAATGCACCAATGCTTTGTATCATCTCTGGCAGGTTCCTTTAGTTTGATCCATATGTTTCCGTCCTGCTGGCTGAGATTCATTTCATTCTTTCTTTTAGTCACTAAAGAAATTGTATTCAGTTTCTGGTGATCTTTTTGTGCAGATTAGTGCTGTTGAGTACAGTGCATATACGTATGGGTGTTTGTTAAAAATAAAAGCAGCATTTTTGTCCTGCGTTTGCATTGGAACAGATTCAGTTCAGACAGAGCTTAGATGTCGAATTTGGCCATCATCCATTAAGGTAGTTCTCTTCCCAAAATGTCTGCATTCCTTTTTAACTAGTCTCCTCAATATTTCCAGCTGTCCTTCTGTTCCTGTATCTTCATTAGGAGGGGTTTAAGGAAAGACTGGATGTGGCATTACTGCCATGGTCTAGTTTGTAAGGTGTTGTTTGATCATGAATTGGAATTCATCATCTCAGAGATCCTCCCAGCCTAATTGATTCTATGATCCCAAAAGTCTCTTCCAACTGTAACAATTCTATGAATCTGTGACTTTGTATCCCACAAACTTTTAGTTTGTTGGACTAAGTTGGGTTTAGTGGCCAGTCTTCATGGATGAGGCTGAGAAGGACCCCACACTCGTGGGGCAGAAGGTAAATGATGTTTGCATTGTAGCAGGGATATGTACTTGCGGAAAAACGCAATTTCTAAGAAAGCAAAGGCATTCCCTTTTTAAGGCTACATATAACCAGGTAATTGTACATGAAGTAGGAAAGGACTATGTTTCATGTCGGGGACAGTGAAATTAATTGGTTTCTTATTTCTTTCACAGTTTATTTCCCTGTAGCTGTGGTGCAAGCAAGAGCCAACCAACATCATCTGCTGCCAGTAGAAAATCTCCATGCCAGTCCTTACCCTTGGCACGAAGTAAAGTTGCAACTGAGCCTGTAAGGAGTAATCAACAGGAAAAATCCAATTCATGCTCAAAGGTAAACTTCGACCAATGAAGAACAAGCGTGAAAGTAAAACGTATGCTTTTTTTTATGTGGTGTGTTGTTTAATTTCATCCTGTTTGCTTTGCTTTGCACTGTTTCCGCAGTGGTGCAGGCAGGGTAGAAGTATGGAAATACCCTTAGGATAACTGTGGTTTAAATTCCAGCTGTTCCAATAACTTGCCTAGCATCAACTCCTCTTGTAGTACCTGCTTTAATTTCTATTTATGTTTGTAAAGAACATTGCCTAAAAGGGGGAGGTTCCTGTTTTCAGGAACAAAAAGTAGATGCAAAATGCAGTAGAGCAGATATATTTTTGTTAGCCATGGATTTGGCAAGAAAATCTCCCATGCCAGATGTTGTCACATTTCACTTGGGGCAAAACATGATCTGCTTCCTAACGGGTCCCTGGGTGATCGTGCCCCCAGGAGAGCACCCTGGTAGGATTGTTCCCCACAGACTGCTCATAAACACAGTAAAAACTGTTCAGCAGCTACAGCATTGGTCACCAAGAAAAGAAAATAAACCAAATAAACCTTGTAAATTACTGTAATATCAGCTATTATGATCACTGGCTCTTAGCCACAGCCCTAGAAAAGGAATGAAAAAATTAACTCCATCCCAGCCAGATGCAGCACAGTGGAGAATCTATAAATTACAGAAGCTGTATTGACAAAGCAAATAAAAGAACAAATCCTAGGCTCTGCTGCGTGTGTGTTAGTATTAGTAAGGCAAAAGAGCTCTAGGCTAGCCAGACATTTAAATCCTTGCTAAACTTCAGTTTATGAGCAGTGACAATGATATGGTAATTGTGCTTTTAATAAACAGAGCTTGTGTTTAGCTGAATTGGAGTCAAGTTGCAAAGTTATTTACAAGCTGCACATAAGAAAAATCAATAAAAAAATGAAATATTAAGATAGAGAAAACCTTCCAGTATGAGTGATCAGCAGCTCTAGGCTAAGGCAGAGATGGATGACAAATGCTGTTTATTTTAACATGCTGTAATGTGTATGTTTTAGCTTTTTTAATAGTCTTGTGTGGGGAATAGAGGAAAAATGTGGTTTACATCACCTGGGAGTATATTGTAAACCCTGTTTCTTTTCCTCCTTGGCAGATGGAGACCTTTTAGCCAGCCAGTGAGCCCAACTGCTGCTGCATGTCTGGCAGCACCTCTGAATGATCACATGACTCTTGATATGGATGCAGTCCTGTCAGACTTTGTTCGGTCCACAGGGGCAGAACCAGGTCTGGCAAGAGACTTACTAGAAGGTAAACTTTTGGGACAGAGCCATTTCCTGTGTTCACTGCTTGCTGTAACCAAGGACCAGTCATAGCAAGAAAGCTCTGGTCTATGGAAACAGATATTTCTTAGTATTTTTACCAAGTCAGCTCTTGTAATGGGCTGATCATAGGTTATACTGAGGCAGGTGTTTTTGAAAAAAGTCTTAAAAGCTTCTTAGTATTAGATTGCTGTATTTTAAGTTATTAAGAGTCAAGCCCTAAATATTTATGTGCCAGGGAGAGAAGGGAGGAGATTTTAGCTGTATTTTGTCATATTCAGCTGCCTGAAAGTAGTTGTAAAAGTTTCTCTGGTCACTGTGTTTAGTTTGAAGTTTAGTCTGAAAGGGATTGACTGGGCAGTTATGGAGACACTGGAGGTATTTTTGGGTCCTGGTGGTTAATATGCATACCTGAACTTCACAGCATGGAAGTCAAGTAGCTAGGTTGAAAAATTACTAAGATGTATCAGGAAAATAACTGTCTATTTATTTATTTTGTTGTATTTCTTTTAGGTTTGTAGGCTTAAAAGTGGAAAGACACCATTGATATTTGAGGGCATTTCATGGTAGTTGGATTTGTTCATTTCTTCCCATGTGGGCTAACAGCAATTGTGAAGGATAGAAATGAGTAGATGGTATCTATAAATTACAAGGTGGTTCTGTGGGTTTGAAACTTCCATACCGGACTTGCTGCCTGAGAGGTGTGAGATTTGGTTTATTCTTTTTATCTTAATGTGCTCTAAGAAATCATGTTAAATTAAAGTAACTACTGAGCAGCCACAGCAGACTTAAAAGTATACATCATGTTATGTATCTCCTTTTTGCAAGAGAATTTCACTTTTTGTATACTGGAAGTTTTTAATTTTGTGGTAATTTCTTTCTTTATTCTGGGTTTTTCAGTAATAAGACATGATAGACTATTAACAGTGAGGTGCACACAATTTTGCAGCATTTCCCAAGTTATCTACTACATGAAATAAAACCTTGGAATACCTAGCAAGGAGTATTAGCATAGGCTTGCTATATTTAAGAGCCCTCTCCTCTGTTGTGTCTGACTGATTTGATCAACCTGTCATTCTTGCCTAGAGTCTGTCTTAGTCTGATGGTCTTTTTGAAAAAGAACATGAGAAGATTTTTCCTCAGCTGTACCAGGACAGATTGTCAGTTATTGTGCTGATAGAGCATTGCCAAAATTTGAAAGGGTTCTTACATATCAGAGTTCTTTCAGGAGAGTTACTTACCTTGTTTTCCTTTCTATTGAAGAACAATGCTTTCAAATAAATATCAAATAGAATTTCTCAGTGTTGTACTTCTCATTGCTGTAGATGAGCAGATTAACATTGAACATACTAACAAAGAAATAAGGAATAAACAATCTAATTATTCTGACAGGCTAATAGACATATGCATCTGCCCCGAATTATTTCCTCCTACACAGGAATTTCTCAAAGTAAAAGGGATTGTTCTGAACAGGATGTGCTCAGAGAAACATTTCAGCACTTGTAGCTGTAGCTACATTTGGTGCAGCAGCTTCTAACACTGGTCATATCTTGTGCTGGGAGACAGTAACTGATGGAGTGGTTTCTCCTTTGTTTAAAAAAGGCACAACAGGGACTGCCACCCTCATTTCCATGTAATCACAAGTTTTGGTCAGATCTTCTGTGACCCCATAGCCCTTTGCTCTTTCTGACCTGCTCAAAAATTCTGAATGTTCACATTGTGCTACTGTGGAGTAACACCTCCTTTTCAGAGCCAGCGCTGGCTTTTTGTTCTTATTTGAGGGAAGTTTCTTCAGCTTCACTGTCCTGTTGATAATCAAGGATACCAGTTTCTGCTTCCTTATCCAATTATTTTAACATATTAGTTGTTTTGCTGTGATTGTGCTGTGGATGTAGCAGGACAGAATTGTGCACAATATATATTGTTCATCCTGGCAAAAAGTGGGTGAGTTAAACAGACCCCGACTGTTGTGCAAAGAGCTAAAAAATCTATACATTGCATATAGATTTTCTACATTGCCAGAAGCTGTCCTAAATGTTGGCTCAGTTGATGTTTCTATACTCTGCCTATCCTGCTGGTAAAGTCCCTGCAGTTTTCTTCTGCTGAGCTTTTTATGGAGCACAGCTGCTTGTCTGTGTATCTCAGAAAACATTCTGCTGGTTATGCTTAACATGTATCTTTCAGAAAGTGTCCATTCTACATTTGAAATGTAGAGGCAAAGAGACTTAAAAAATAAGAGGTATATAACATTTTCATGGCTGGTGTCTGGTTTCATATTGGACTGCCATATTCATTAAGATGCAGCTATTTAAATTAATTGTAAATTAATATCCATAAATTTCAACTATGTATCATTCGCTGTGCCTGTTCTGTGTTAGTGGATTATACACACATGCTAAACCATTAGTTCCTTAGAAATGCTATTTTCCATCTTTGCTTTAATTTTTGGATGATTACTTACCAAGTCTTTCATCTCTTTCATTTCCTATCCCTTTGAGACATTGTTTGCCACTTCCTGGGGTTTTTACCTTGTTTATGTGCTCTCAAGAACTGAAAGCATTCTTGTGTATGTGAGGTGATGGAGAGTAGAAATTACATTTTGTGAACCTTCACTGGGTCTCCCTTTTCAACCTTTCATTCTCAGCCTTTGCTGGTTTATATAAAATTGGGCTAAAATAAAAGCCCTCACTTGAGTGGTTGCTATTGACAGAGCAATTTGACAGTAAGCGTGGCTCACGTGAAAGGAACAGCGATCTCAGGGAATAGTTTGAAAAGCAGCCCGTGCTGGCAGACGTGCGCCGCTGCCGTGGGCAGGAGGGAGGTCCCAAATGGATCAGCCTCGTGTCCCAGGGAAACGCCAGAGCCGCTGCAGGACCCTCCAGATGTCCCTGTGTGTGCAAGGCCCCTTCTCATCCGTGGAAGGGCTCCTTTGCCTCACTAAGCGTTCCGAAGGTTCTTGAGCATAAACTGATGGCTCTGCGTGGTGGAGAATTGTTTTCTCTTCCACTGTGTTTGAGCTCCAGCTTCCCCAATGTCCGGGAATGAGCAGGGCATGTCCCTTTCCCTGCTGGCTGGGCTGGGCTGGCACCTCGATTCTCTCATGCACAGAGTAACGGTAATGCTGCTGGTTTTATGTGTAACCTACTTAAAATGTGGCCTAAGGCACAAAGAAAAGCACTACAGAAAGTAGTTTAATCTTTAAAACAAGTTGTGCTGTATGAGGATTACAGTGCCAGGGCTGTAGGTGTGGATGAACTCAGAGATCACTGATAAATCAGGTAGAAAACAGCTCGGTTTTCAGGGAGCAGCAGGTGTGCAGGCAGTGACCCCTGGAATATGGGGGAAGGCATAGGATGAAATATTTAAAATGCTAACAGTGGAGGCAACCATCAGGTACTGGAGGATTTGTGAAATAATAATAACAATACAAACTGATTCCAAAATAATATATTTAACTGAAAAGTTGCCCTTTGACTTGTATAAATGGTTTCATTTGTTTACATGAATGATGTGGTATTTCAAAATTATATAAAAATAATTTCTGTCTGTTTCCAGCTTCAAACAGCCCTTAATTGAGGGACACGTAATTAAACATGAATTCAGGAATTGGGAGATTGGCTTTCCAGTCATGAAATGTGAGCAGGAAAGGTGACTGACCCCATGGAACAAGACAGAACTGCAGTAGAGAGACATCTCCTCAAAGAACAATGTATATAAGTAGAATTCAAAGAAAGGCTTGTAATTAATGGAGAGGGAGAGAGACATTTACAGTGCTGTCATGTGATTGAGTGTACAAAACTAACTCCCCAAAAATAGTCTCTTATTCTGCTCTCCCTCAGAAGGTTCCTTTTTTAGTTCTCTTGTGGAAGGCTTGGCAATGGGAAGAGGAAGCTGAGCTGCTACCAATGTCTCGTTAAACGGAGCAAAAATGACATTTCCAGCTGCCTGTTCAGTTTGGAGTGACTTCTCATTCTAGCAGAAAATGAGGCATGTGTTAACAAAATGGCCTTGCTGTATTATTTTGCTTTGAGAACATGGACCAAAATTAACTCTAGTTTTAGAACATATGGTCTAATTTTATCCTAGTTTCGTGTATTAGTGTTTCAGAAGGAAAAAGCTGGTCTGGAGTTCTTACCTTTTGCCTGTAAATATTCCTTAATCTACTTCACACCAAACAGGAAGAAGTGCCTGCATTTAAACTGAGCTTGTGGATTGCTTTATTAGCAGTTGGCTTGTAAAAACAGCTTCTTTGCATTACCCTGGGGTGTTTCTGTGTTGCCTTCAAATTGCACTTACAGGTACATTTCACAGATGGTGTCTTGATGCTCAGTGCCATCCTCAGGTTGTTCTGCTCTCGCTGAAAGTTAACTTGTTGCCCACTCAGTTGATGTTGTCCCATCCTGGCTGTATTCCATTGGTCCTGTTTCACTCTAGGCAGCATCTCCTGTCCCTTTTAACATTTCCTTTGCTGAAGTCCTGTCTGTACATGTTGTTGCTGCAAGTTGCCTTTCATTGTGGCTCTTACTATTTAGATCTTTCCTAGTTCCCCATTGCAAGTTGCATCCTTTCCAGCATTTTATTTATCATTACATCAGGAATTTCTGGTGACCTTTCAAATGTTCTTTTTAACATATTGGAGTAGGTGGATATTTGAAAGCTTGGTGGGGGGGACTGTGTAATAGTTGAGTGTTTGCTTTTTCTACTAATTAATGATAAAACCTCTCTTCATTATATCTGATTTAAGAAGTGAAAGACAATAGATTTATCAACTGTTACAACCCCACTAAGCTATACTGTTTTAGCCAAAACAGTACAAAGCAAAAAACCCAAAATCTAATTAATATGTTGCTCTGGGGCTCCAGCACTGGCGGATGCTCTTGGGAGACCCCACCTGCAGTGCTGCATCCAGCCTTGCCCCCCACTGGACCTCCGAGGACAAGTCCAGAGGAGGCCATGAAGATGCTCAGAGGGCTGGAGCACCTTTGCTGTGCCACCTTTGGGCTGTTGGGGAAGAGAAGGCTCTGGGAAGACATTAGAGCACCTTCCAGTGCCTAAAGGGGCTCTGAGAGAGCTGGAGAGGGACTTGGGACACGGGCAAGGGAGTGCTGGCACAAGGGTGAATGGCTTCAGAGTGAAAGAGGGCAGCGTTAGATTGGATGTGGGGAAGAAATTCACCCCGGTGAGGGTGCTGAGGCCCTGGCACAGGGTGCCCAGAGGGGCTGTGGCTGCCCCGTCTCTGGAAGGGCTCAAGTCAGGCTGGATGGAGCTTTGGGCAGCCTGGTCTCTTGGAAGGTATTCCTGTCCATGGCAGGGGGTGTGAATTAGAGGATCTTTAAGGTCCCTTCCAACCTAAACCATTCTTTGAGTCTGCAATTTTATGAAGGCTTCTAAGGTAAATCCTAGTTGTGCTGTTCTTTAGCATTTTGTTTATTAACCCTCTGCTAATCTCGTTTGAGATAGTAAGGCAAAAATGGCTAAGTGGCTTCTTAGACCATATATTGTTTTATCTAAATCTCTGTTTATTTTCAGGCTCATGATGCCTCCTGTTGTTATTCAAGCAACCATTATTTAGGGCAGAAACTTCACAGTGTAGCTGTGTTTATTTTTGAATTTCCCTTTCGTGTGGGTGTCTGCTATCTCTGACATTAAAACATCAGTACCAGCCTTCAGCCACAGTGTATCTTCTACTCCTTATTCAGCCACACTTATTTTTTTGGTGTTTTGTTGTTCGTCCTCCACACAAGAAGGACTTGGTTTCAAAGCAGAGGCCTTCGAGTGCTGTTGAATTTCACACCTGCTGACTCACGTAGCACATGTAGCTGTTCAGGAAGCAATTCCTCAGTCAGAGTGTTCTTTCTGTGCAGTCAGGGAATTGATTTGGAAATGATTGTGATTTCACTGCCTGCGTTTTCTAACCAGCTTTGTGCTGCTCCAGCTTTCCAGTGGAGAGGGTGGTTAGGAATACTTACAGTGGTCAGTGAGGGTGGCTAATTTTCAAAAACACTATTTCATGGAGAGGGAAAGGTGCTGAATATGGTCTCTAATTTGGTTGAATGTTTTTCTTGCATTTCAATCCTTGGAGGCTCCAGCAAATTCAGGGAAAGCGAGTCCAATAATAATTTCCTGTGTTGGTTCTCTGAAGTTTAAGGCTTCGGTGCTGAATTGGTGCTTCTGTTCTGGAGATGGGGACAACTCCAGGGATATGGAGAGATTTGAGAATGAAATATTTCTGTGTTAGATACAGAAATTTTAATTTTTGTAAAGTTTCAAGTCTATATTAGAAGTTGAGTTGCTATAGTGTACCATGGGGCATAACTCAAGAGCCGCTGTGCAATCTGGTTTTAAATGCAACACACTGGGAGCCTGCTTTCTGAAGGCTCAGTTAATTTTTATGACAGAGCTTTTATATAAAATGATTGCATTTGGCTTAAATCTGACGCCAGCAGGATTTCTGTGAGTCTGCTGATTTTTTGCTTTCCTGTTACATACATCAAAGCCCTGTCACACAGCAGTCACTTACAGCACATGCACTGGGATTTTTGTTAGCTTCAGAATTTAGACATGAAAACATCTTGAGCAGGTGACCTGCAGGGAATGCCCTGGGAAATGCTGCCTGTGTTCCACTGATACAGGCCTGGTACTCAGAGATCTTCACTGAATTAATCCAGGCTATTCCTGGGGGTCACATAGCCCGGGGTTTGTAGCATTGCCAGTACTAGAATAATAATGTTTTGCTTAAAGCTGCATTCCTAGAATTATATTTATTGTCACCTTCACTAAAAAAAAATTAAAAAAAAAGTTGTTCTCATGGTTGAGAAGAAGAACTAAAAATGTGTTTTAAGTGCCTGAGACCGAAGAAAAGCAGTTCTTGCTCCAAACACTGATAGGTTTTGGGAACACACTCATGGCTCTGCCTGTTTGTGTTGTGTAACTTGGTTGGGATGTGTGTGAAGTCAGGGCAGAGCCCTGACTGGATTACAGCCATTCACTCTACGTGGGATTTTTTAGTGAAAAAATACTGGCAATAACTGAAGTGTTTGTTCCAGGATCTCTGACAATTTTCACTGAATTTACATTTTGTCCTACAGACTTTCTAACAGGAGATTACAGCATAACAGAACAATTCTGTATGGCTCACATGGTGGTTTATATTATGGTCTGCTCAGGAGCTAGATAACATTCTTGCTCAATGATACTAATTCTCCTTTCAGAATTTTGTTAGTACTTCACAACAGGAGGTAGTTTAGCTCAACCCTGTAGGTACCAGCTGTTTGTGCTATTTTTAACTTCTTCAGTTAGGTTTTTGTTCTTCACAGATGTGACTGTAACAGTAAAAGACTTGCTTTTATCTGTTTAAAACTGCTTTGTACTATATTTAGCTTATCTCCTTCATGTAAGCAAGTAAGTTATCTTTAACTGCTACTCAGGTAATGCAGCTTCTCAAAGTACATAAAATGACAGCTTTCTGTGGTGTAATAAATCATGTATTAGAATCAGGTTACTTCTGAATTCCCAGGAAAAGTGCTTGTGGAATGCTGTGAAAGTCTCATGTAATTTTTAAGGTCTTTTTTCTGGTTATTAAACATTTTTAATTTTCCAGTTAGAAACAAGTACTCGGAGAGTGGTGGGCATCTCTGATTTTAACTTAGCAGGATTGAAAATAGCAGGCAGACATCTCAACATGTTTTTCATGGTTTTTTGAGAATGACAAGTACCGTTTCACCACCTGTACTAAACAGACTTGTGTATCTCTGGATATCAGCCTGCATTCTGTGGTTGCTGGTCAGAGCAGTATGCTGAAGTGGAAGGTGGAAGCGAATCCTTTCGAGGATTCAGTGCTGACAGGTTCCATAAACAGCTCACTCAGACGTGGAACCACTGGCTGAGTCTCTCACTGCAGGTTTTGTCCTGTATTAGCTGCTTTCTAAAAGGCTTTTAAAACCTCTGAGAGAGAGATTCTCTCTGATATATGAGATAAAGGGATCTAAAGTATTTTGTGCTTGCATTCTAACTGTTCTGCAGACACAAAGATAAGAGAGTTTCTCACTCTTTTGAGCTACTCTGCTGTCACTCTTGTCTTTCCATCATTGCTCTTAATTATTATTAGGAGCAATAAATTATTATTTATTATTGACAAATATAAATTATTGCTCCCTCTCAGTGGGATTTAGAGTTCATCTTAAATTGCTGATTTCTGGAGCTGTTTGATTTGAATCCAAGCAAGGGATGTTCTGCCCTTGGTCACCTCCTGTGACAGAATGCCATGGATTTTGGGTTTGTGGACAAGAGGGGAGCAGTGCAGGATGGCTTTTCTCAATGGCAGCAGGCTTTGACACTTTTTCCCCACAGTGCTGCTGTGTCAGGATGCTCCAGTGTGGATGGGTGAGCCCCCAGGAGGGTGCTGGGTGTCCCTGCTCCCCACACAGGTGAGCAGCTGGTTCTTTGCTGCTTTGCAGGCAAGAACTGGGACCTGACAGCGGCCTTGAACGACTATGAGCAGCTGCGGCAGGTGCACACATCCAACCTGCCCCACGTGTTCAACGAGGGCAGGTTTTACAAGCAGCAGGAGCCAGAGCAGCCTCCCCAGGTGACCAAGGCTGAGAGGCCGTGCCTGCAAAGGCAGGATGACATCGCCCAAGGTAGGAGCTGCTTTCCGGGGCCAGGCGGTCTCAGCTGGCCGCTCGTGAGCCGTGCTTGTCTGCAGAGAGTGGGAGGTCACCTCCAGGCTGTGTCATTGTCACAGGGCTCCCAGAGCTGCTGCTAGACCCTGCTTTTCATGTTTTGGTGGTTGTGAGCTCTGCCTCAGTTCTGCAAGTTGTTTTTTTAGTGTGTGATTAAAGTACAAAATATGTTGTCCCCAGGCAGTCCTGTGGTACTTGTGAAAGGAGTTAATTAGAGGGTGTCACAGACCACTACTGCATATAGTTGTATTGAAACAAACAAAAAGGTTTAAAAATCCGTATCTCACTCTGCATTCTTACTCACAGTATGTGAATAGGGTGTATGAAGACTATGAATAACTTCCAGCTTTAAAATTTCATTCTTTCACAGTTCCACAGAAACTGCCTCCTATTGCCTGCTGAATAGAAATTGAAACCTTAAGAAAAATTAGTCAACAACCTCTAACAGTTAATTTCCAGTACAAGATGATCAGCATTAGAATTTGCTCTTTTGTTTGCAGGCCTCTTATGGGTTTTATTTTAGCTCTCTCTCCTGTTGGATTGCAATTTTTTTCTATGAATTTCTGAAGAAGCTGTAGTTTGCACCAAAATAAATCTGCAGGTCTGACAGCTTGTCATGTAGGCAGGTAATAGCAGCAGCCTGGTGATGGCTTTCTGTGCAGTCATAAAAAGGAACAGAAGGGCTTCCCCTCTCCTGCTGGCTCTTCCCTCCTATTAAACAGGAAATAGCATCAGTACTCAGGAGTTTCAGTAAAGCTTTTTTAAAATTGCTGACTTCCATCATAAGAAAAGGAACTGTAGTGCTTCTTATGACTCCTTAAAGCACTGAATTCAAATAAGGGAGAAAGAGCAGCACAGTGGCATTTGTAAAACCGTGTCCCTTCATCTTCTTTGGGATACAGTTTGCACTGCAGTGTCCATCTGATATTTAGTGGGAGCAGTAGGTAGTGTGGGGTACAGCTGGCTTTGAGCACCTGGACTGACAGGAGCTTGGCTGCCAGCTCAGTGTGTAGCTGAGGATCTCATGGTCAGAGAGCCACCTCTGACTGACGTGTGGAACTAGAGGTGTCCAGGGAGGAGCAGGGAAGGGAAAAGGAGCACCTTGGTTTGGACCAAGAAGTGCAGGATGCCGCCAGCAGGGGAGGGCTGGGCTGGGCTGGGCTGTGATGGAGACAGCAAGGGGATGTCAAATGGAGATGCTGCCCTGGACCTCAGTGCCCCTGCTTAGGGGCATTCCTGGCCTTTTGTGCACTGTTACAGGCTCTAACTTCTCTTTGCTTCTCTGCAGAAAAGCGTCTTTCCCGAGGGATTTCTCACGCCAGCTCAGCCATAGTGTCCCTTGCTCGCTCACATGTAGCAAACGACTGCAGCAATGAGCAGTTCCCTCTGGAGATGCCGATCTACACATTCCAGCTGCCAGACCTGAGCGTGTACAGCGAGGACTTCAGGAGCTTCATTGAGCGGGACTTAATCGAGCAGGCCACCATGGTGGCTTTGGAGCAAGCAGGTGGGTGACACCTCAGGTGTGTGTCCTGAGCTGGGTGACACCTCAGGTGTGTGTCCTCAGGTGTGTGTCCTGAGCTGGGTGACACCTCAGGTGTGTGTCCTGAGCTGGGTGACACCTCAGGTGTGTGTCAGCAGGTGGGTGACACCTCAGGTGTGTGTCCTGAGCTGGGTGACACCTCAGGTGTGTGTCAGCAGCTGGGTGACACCTCAGGTGTGTGTCAGCAGTAGGGTGACACCTCAGGTGTGTGTCCTGAGCTGGGTGACACCTCAGGGGTGTGTCAGCAGGTGGGTGACACCTCAGGTGTGTGTCCTCAGCTGGGTGACACCTCAGGTGTGTGTCAGCAGGTGGGTGACACCTCAGGTGTGTGTCCTCAGCTGGGTGACACCTCAGGTGTCTGTCAGCAGGTGGGTGACACCTCAGGTGTGTGTCCTCAGCTGGGTGACACCTCAGGTGTGTGTCAGCAGCTGGGTGACACCTGTCAGCAGCTGGGTGAACACCTCGGCTGTCAGCAGCTGGCCAGTCCAACATTTGGGTTGGCATTTCTAATCCTGCTTCACTTCCAGAGCTTGCACATCCTGCCTGGGAAATAAAAGCCAGAGAGTAAATGCTGTGTTCTTTGCAAAATGACACGTATCCCAATCCTCTGTTTCCTTTAAAACATTATAGAAAAAGCTGTCAAATTGAGTTGAGTTAATAAAACAAAGAAATTGGGAGAGGAAGGAAGAGGGGACTGATGGGGAAGTCTTGCAATAGAGAAGGACATGAGTCTGAATGGTCAGAGGGGATTGGTACTTCCAGTTCTCGTGAGGAAATTACATGGCAGTGACTGCGAAAGAAAACATCTTCAGGTTCTGTTGCAGCTTGAGAAAATAGTTTTTAGATATGTATTTTATGTATTTCTTGTTCTTTGTAATGAGAAACTACATAAGTTTAAAATAGCACTTCAGTTTTGCCATGGGGAAAAAAGTGTAGATATTTAAAATAAATGTTAATGCACATCTATTAGTAGTTTAAAATTTTAAGCCAATTTTGAAGGATATGGAGAGATCTATTTAAAATTAGTGTTGGTGCCTTATGAAACAGGAGGAGTGTTAATGAACCATGAAATGAACACATCTGTATAGTGAAATGCCCAACCCTGGTGGTATAAAAGAGTTGTAAAATCAGATTTCATGGTTGCTTGTGGGATATAGAATAGACAGTTGCTTTTTTTGTGTGTGTAGATTGCTCTGCTGGCTTTTGTAATGCTCTGGGTTGATCTGAGGGTTTGTTCTCCAGCCTCGGTGCCCTGTGTGAGCCCAAACTGATAAAGTGCATGTCAGGTTTGAGGCAGGAGCTCTGCTAATCTGGTGTCCCACCGAGTACTTAAAAGTGTTGTCATCTGCTCTTTTTTGGCTTTGGTAATTGAAAAGCAAGACATACTTGGGTAATAGCCTCAAACAGTAAATACTTAAGGAAAAAAAACCAAAACCTACAAACAACCAAAAGAACCCCAAGCAGTGTTCAGAAGGCTTCTTTCTGGGAGAAATAGCAGTGTAAAAATAAGGTAGGAATGCTACCAGGCAACTATGAAGCATGAAAACTGCAAGTCATTTACCAAGAAAATGTATCCATTTTCTCTAAGAATTAGCTAACATGAGGAGGACAGGGAAAAAATAGGATGGTTCTTCCTCTGGCAGCTCTGCCAAACCCTCCAAATTCCATAGGGATATCAGAAGATACCTTGCTACAGTACCATTGTTGACCTACCTGCTTCAGTGTAATTACAGCCTTTAGAGTTTAGCATGAACTAGAGGATCACAGGATTCTGACCTTAAAATCAGAGAATACATGAATTTAGAGCTGGCATCCTCTAATCCATACAGAGCTGGCTGGCTTTGAACTTGAAACAGGCAGCAGAAACTACTGAATTTGCTGCCTCTTAGCATTCCTCTCTCAAATCTCTCTGAAAATTAGAATAAATCATTTATTCTTTTCTTCACATTAATTGGGGCAGTAACTTGACTGGAAAAGTCCCTTCATCCCCAGAGCCTCTTGCATCCTGGAAAGGAGAGGGTTTGACCATTTGAAGTAATCATGAGTTTGATCACAGGTCTCCCTGTAGCCTACAGAGGCTCAGTTTACTTTGTGAACATTTCATTCAGATAACCTGGAACTTCCTGGGAAACACTTCTGCATTTCAAGTAAGTTAAACAGATAACACAGTTTGCTTAAGAAAATAATGTAAAACTTCATACAAAACAGACCTTTTATCTTTGTTTTAGATATAAAGATACTCACCCTGCAAAGGGCCTAAAATCTGTTTCAAACCAACCCCCACGAAGGACAGTGGCTTCTGTGGCTGAGGTTGGGGATGTTGTTAAAGGAAGAGGAGTGTGCTTGGGTATAATGCCATGGATTTCAAGAGAAAAGAAATAGAAAAGAAGCTGGTTAGGCGAAAGGAGAAGGAAATTTGCTAGGAACTAACATCTTACTACTCCCAAAGCCTGGACTGGGAGAGCAAAATTGCCACTAACAGTGTCACACATGGGTTCTGAAGTGGCCATATGAGCTACATGTCTGTGAAAGCCTGTAAAGTTTTTTATGTTCTTTTTTTTTAATGCTTAAGCTCTTGTTACTGAGACATCTCTGTGTGACAGAATGTCCTGGTTACATCCTATCTGTATGGAAACTCAGAACAAAATTCCTGATTTACTGCAAAGTGCTGTGTGAGATGATAAAGGCCTAGAGAAAGGCAGTGTGATTTACTTCTTCCCCACTGCTGCAATGTGTTATTTACTCCTTAATGTGATTACTTTCCAAATATTCCTCTGCAAGGACAGAATGCATCACATTCATGAAAACATTTTGAGGTATTTTCCATCTTATAAACTCAGCTGCTGATTATTGCCAGAATTGGAATGAGGTCAGCTTGTGAGTAATGGGCAGAGTGATCTCTGTGAGCTCTGGCAGTAATCACTGTGGTTCTTCAATAGAGGATGGCTCGAGCTACTGATAATATTAAATGAAGTCTGTGTGAAAGTAATTTTATAATTCTAAATATTTTGCTGCAGCAGGTTGATTTTCATTATAGACGCGTGCTCCCCTGTGTGTTTTTAATGTGTGGGTTGACACAAAGAGAGATTTTATGAAAACTTCTGCTGTGCTGAAGTACTGTGTTTTAAAAAACAGTAGGCAGAGGAATGGCTGGTCTAACACAGTGTTTTTAACTAAAAGAAAAACCAATTCTATTGCAGTGCTGGAATATAATTTAATACAAAAAGTACAAGTATACTGTGTGAATGTCCTAGAACTGTTTTCCTACACTTCTCTTTCTTTTCTTTCTGTGCTCATTTTGTGTTTTCTAAGAAGCATTTTATACAGCTGCAGCCAAAAGAAACAGTAATATGCTGTTAAGCCTGGGTTTCATGTCCCCCACACGAATCCACCAGAATTCTGGAAATGTTTGATCTCAGACAGTTTTCATTTAAGTTCCATTTTCCTGTTTTTTCCCTAAAGGGACCCACTGTAACTACTAGATTGGAAAAATGAAAATGCACCAGTTTTTTGTTACAATCCAATAATAAACCCATATCTGCTAATTTTGCAGTCAGCCAGAAGCTTTGGGATGATAACCAAGCCCACAAACACTTTTTGCAGGATGCACTTGATGGAAGATCACTTTTATAGAAACCTCCTGTTACTCAAAAGATTGCTACACACCAGACTGTGACATTTACTACCAATAGGTGCTAGTTTGTCTGCAAAGCAATGCCACTCATTATTTCCTGAAGTCCTGCCTAAGGTCTGCCTGGTTTTAGGTCTATAACTATGCTTTATGCAGCACCTTGGTGTAACTTACTGCTGAATAGGATTCTGCCAAAACATTCTGCTAAAAACAAGTGGGAGGTTGTTATTTCACAGATGCAGAAGTTGCTGAAAATGATCTTGTTATTTCCAAAGGCTGTCTAATAGTGCTTTAAATTAAGCTTCTTTAATGCATATTTAACTTAGAACTCAATAAGCCTAGTCTGAGGTGTCGTGCATTTACAAACTTAAAAAATCATTTGAGGATTACCAGATGTGCTTATTGATCTGCTATGCATCTTTACAGTGTGGTGCTCTTAACCCATACAGACTAATTGCAATTTAATTCCATAGTTCTTAGTACCCAGAATAAGTAACTGGGTAATAATAAATATTATCACACTATTTTTCCCATAATCTGTTTTACCTGTCATTAGAAATAAACTTAAGTATAATTTTGTAAAGAAAACTTATTCATGGAGACAAGTTTGTTTGTTGTTTGAACTTTCTTCTGTTTGGAGGATTTAACCTTAAGAGCAAGACTGCCTGTACAAATATCTAGATACTGTTTCCTCTCCCAGTCAAGAAACTGGGGGAGAAAACGTCTGCCTGTTGCATTATTCATTCAATTATTCACTTGTGCATTACCGACAGACCTGCCAAGTCTTTGGAAAATGTACCAGCTCTGCTCATCCCTGTTAATCATCTGCTCTTCCTCGTCCCCAGAGATGTTACACAATTATCCCTGCCTGCTTTCTTTATATTAGAAGTGCTCACATGACCTTTTAACCAAGACTTAACACTGTTTGTTACCTGCTTTTAGTGTGGGCTTGGGTAGTGATTGTCTTCATGACTTACTTCTTCATCAAATATCTGTCCTCTTGTCACGCTTTTCCATCATCCATCCCTGGTTTATAATCTGTAAAACATGCTTCACATAGCAATGATGGATAAGTGGTTCTCTAAGTATTCTCAAAAGAGAAAAGCCACATTCTATACTACACCTTGGGCTTTGGTGACATTTTGATTCTCTGGTAGTGTGGCTGTTGGTTTTAGTAGATCTAATAATGATTTACAGTATGGGAAATGAGAGGAGAATCAGCTGTTGAAACAATCCATCTGATTGAAATAATTTATTTAATAAACGTTCACAGTAATGTATCTTGATTACCACATACATATTACTTTTGTCTTTTGACGAAAGAAAAATTCCTTTATTACTGCAATGTAATCTGTCATCTGAGTGGGATGCCAGCATTGATTATGTTTGGGAACTGATAGCAAGGCTCATAATAGTATTAAGGCAATAAACTCCTTGCAAATCCATCTCTGGATGCAACAAATGAGAATGGAAGATGCGAATTAATTAAAGGGGCTCTCTTCCAGATCCATGTAGAGGAGAGTTTATCTGCCTCTTGTTTCTAATCTTTTCAGTTTTGACTTCTGCCATTCCATTTAAGCTTATTTGGTAAAGAGGATGTTCATGATCAACCCTGCTCCTCTCTGTTGGCCTGTCCAGAGCTCTCGTGCTGTTTCAGGTCCCTCTCCCGCCTGTAACAGTGTTTTCTTTCCAGGACGACTCAACTGGTGGTCCACAGTGTGCACAAGCTGCAAGCGCCTCCTGCCCCTGGCCACGACGGGTGATGGAAACTGCCTCCTGCATGCTGCATCTCTGGGTAAGGGGCAGTCTGGGCATGAAGCCTTCTGCCAGAAATATTCTCTGCTCCTCTCTACCTCAGCCAAAGCTCAGGAGCACATGAGATGCAAAGACTTGCATTGGAAGTCTGCTTCTGGAGCAATATGTTCTTCAAATTTCACTGTAGTGTTTCCCTCAAGCACACCTAAAGCAGGAAGGGAAAAGGTTTCTCAGGATATAAAAGTATAACTGGAACAGTACCCACACCTGTGTGTCACAAACACCAGTGATTTCTATTTTCCTTATATTTTTCATGTTCCCAGCCAACAGCTCTGGAACAGGCAGGTTCCAGGTGCTTCTGCAGGACTGTCCTTATTACGCACAAGGAATTTAATTCATTCTCTTGATTTTCTTAAAACAGTTCTCTGCTGTTTCAAGAATGCAGTGTAAAGCTATTATCTCTATAAGTTCCTTGTAGAGTTTAAGCATATGTGAAACAGTGTTTGGAGTGAATTAAAATAATTTCCAGGTGATAAATTAATTGTTAGTACAAGATTTTTGAAGCCTTTCTGCAAATCAGTAGAAACCGGTGAAGTTGAAGGTCTTTGATGTGCTTTCTACATCCTAACCTATTATGAGGAAACTTAGATTTTGTTGCAGTTGCTAAAATCTTCTACCAGCAGTATTCCAAAAGGTGACTTTTTAAAAACACTGGGTTTTTTAATATTTTGAAGAGACTCTTCTTGTTAAGAAGTAGTAAGAAAAGAGTTTGTGCAGTTTCCAAGGATCCTTTTATCTTTGTCTGTTTAATTTCATATGTCAATTGTGGCAAATGTTTGGAGTATTTTAACGTGACCCCAGCAGCTGACAGTGTGGTAACTGGAACCTGGCTGTCTGTGGGCACGTGACTGGGGACAGCTCTGCCCTCCTTTGGTGTAGGTTACTATTCCTAACCACATAAAGATGTTTAATTATCTTGAAATGAACTTGAAAGCCTGTGGCTGGTTGTATTTTTAGACTTTCTGTCATCTTGAATGCTCGTCTCTTCATTTGGGTGCTGAAGCCAAAGGAAATTTCCTGCTGGGTAAGAGCTGGAGCCTTTGGGTGCCGGTACCGACTGTGATTCCGAGAGGTGCCTGCAGTGCTCATGAACATCCCTGTGCCTGCTGGCAGCTGCAGCTAAAACCAACCTGTGCATTCAATATTCCATGGCTTGCAGCAAAGTTGGAATTGCCTGCAAGCAAACACCGAACCAGCTCAAATCCTCGGCTGTTCCTTAATCAAAATTTAAAACGTGTTAGAATTCCCTCTTGTTGTTCATTAGCTTAGTCACATTGACTCTTTCTTTTGGAAACCTTAAAAACAGGGAGTGAATTATTTGCCAGGGAGAATCTTCAATTATGTATCAGCTATTTCTGTTTTACTGTGGCTTCTTTAAAACTGGATGTTATCTTGTGCTGCTTTAGGGATGTGGGGATTTCACGACCGGGACCTTGTTTTACGGAAAGCCCTCTATACTATGATGAGAAGTGGAGCTGAAAGGGAAGCACTGAAAAGAAGATGGAGATGGCAGCAGACCCAGCAGAATAAGGAGGTCTGTGTGGCCTGAGGACTGCCTTGTTAATATCATTCAGGGTTAAAAGCATTCTTCTGAAGTTTGCTGTGAAAGTTTGAATTGCTGTCAAATTCCTTGTGCTGGCATCAAGTATGGGAAAAGAGATACTTGTATTTAAAATTTCATATCAGAATGCAAATGTTTGTAGCTTTGTGGGTATAACTATGCAGTTTTGTGCCTAAAAGGTCTAAGATGAGTTTGGAACCTGTAGAAAATTAAATGTATAATTTAGCTATCAAAAGCATTTAAAAAAGGAGTGGATGAAATCCACAAAACAGAGAAAACCCCATTTAGAAAATATTTCCCAGAAACATGAATTAGGATTTTTAGAGCTGTGGCCAAATATTGAGTGGATATCTTCTAACTAAAGTCACCTGTAAATATGGGTGGACTGTTGATTAAAAGCTGTACCTTCAGCATATTATCATTTCCTGAAGATTTCTGTGCCTGAGCAATGGCTAGAAAAGCCAATTTCAGGAGTAATGCTGAAGGCAAACAAGTGAATGTGCTCACTGTGCAGTTGGTAGTTTAGATCTTTTTTTAGTAAGTTAATGTTCTTTCTACCTGAGTAGGAATGTTGAGCTGTTAACGGTCCAGGATCCTAATCAAAGTTAGTTGTGAACACTGCTGCGGAGCTCTGCTTCCATCGTGTGCCAGCAGAGGGGTGACAGCGTTTCCTTCTGTCCCATAGTCAGGTTTGGTATACACGGAAGAGGAGTGGGAGCGCGAGTGGAACGAGCTGCTCAAGCTGGCGTCGAGTGAGCCCCGCACGCACTTCAGCAAAAACGGGGGCACTGGTGGTGGGTAAGTTCAGAGGGACTCTGAAAAAAAATCTCTTGGGCTTTGTTGTCAGGAGGGAAAGAGCACAGCACGGCTGAGTGAAGGTGTTCACAGCACCACCAAAGTGCCTTTCCAGCTGTTGTGCATTTTTGCCATGGTAGAATTATCTAAATATCCCTTTATAGTAGTTAGCGTTTTGATGATGTTTTCTTGTACAGTTACCACACTAACTTGAGGTTACTTTGTATCCAGGGTCTGGATTTAATAAATCCTAATTTCTGTGGAACAAACGTCTTGGCAATACCATTTATCTTTTTTCAGAAATATATTTGTGAAAAGGTTTGGGGTGAAACAGTACCTACAACATTTAAATACCCCCGACCCACATACAGAATCTGCTTTAAATAGCCACTGTGATAAACCATCCCTCACTTTCAGTGCAGTTGTCCCCAAAGGACAGGATTATTGACCAGCCTTCAGAATGCAGAAGCTTTAGTTTTTGTGTCTAGTGTTTGCCACTAAAAATATTTAGGGCTTGCTCGGTGCATGATTTTCTCTAGCTACTGTTTCCCCTGTAGAAAATTGCATGTGGTGATAAGTAAATTGTCAAAACAAGGCATACAGCACAATGAGAGTAACAAAGTTAAAATTGGAAAATCTTTGGGCTTTGAAAGAATATTCTATTTTCCCATTAACTCTGTGATATTAAGGACAGATAATTCTAGGAATTCTAGGAATGCAGGAGGACATTGCTTAGAAAATTCTCAGGCACAGTGTGTCTCATTTTCTTCTGTTTTGAAGAAAAAAAAATTATTTTCATTTTAGCCACTAGTTTGTTTCCTATGTTTGTAGATATTTTCCTGTTGATACATTTCAGTTTTCTAATGCAGTTTACTTCATGTTTCTATTAATTCTGGCCATTCAGCCCCAATTTTCTCTGGCCTTATTCTGTTTCATTCTGTATGCTTCTTGTACCATGTAGTTTCAGTACTTTCTAGTGAGAGATGCCCTCAAATGTTACATTTGCCAGACAACCTTTAGTTCCCAGTACCCACACAGGGAGTAGTACTCTTACATAAATAATCACATTGTGGTTTGCATTTATCCTTTCTCTGAAATAAAATAAAAATAAATATTAATAGCCAACAGTTAATTTTTCCTTTGAAATAGCATAAGATGGATCAAGAAACTTATCCTATTAAACATGTGAATATATACCTCTCTTTACCTTCATTCCAAAGACAGTATGAATGTGGCAGAATGAATTATTTTCTCAGTTTAATGATTCCATGTTCAAAGTAGGGCCCTTGACAAGGAAAAGGAATATCAAAATAGTATTTTTGAGGTAGGGCATATTATGTCCTCTCGTTAGGTGCTATATTAAGCAAGCTTGCACATCAGTCTTTGAACTGTAGATGAGACGTTTTCCTTTGGTGTCAGAATTAGCTAAAGCATCAGGAGTTGTATCTGCTTCAAAAGAATTCAGTGACAAACCTAGGCCTGGAATTGTGCTGCCTCATTCACCTGCAAACTCCTTTTAGTTATTTTTCAGAGTGAACTACGTGCAAAAGAGATCAGCAATTGTCACTACATTTCCAGAGATTTCTCTTTTGAGAGCACTCTCATTCGGAGGCTGGGAAGTTGGAAAAAGAGAAAAAGGAAACACAGAAAACCCTGGTTCTAAATTTTTTTGTTTCCAGCATGTAAAGCAGAGCAAACTAATTATGAAGAAGATTCTTGTTTTGAAACAGATTTGCACATCTTTCTGTAAATGTAAAAAATGAATTCTAGATTAACATAATTGCTTCATTTATCTCCATTTACAAGCAAAAGCAGGGGTACTGAATTGAAGCAACTGCTATGAGAAAAGCAAAATGTTTGTACCCTGTTTTTTGTTAAGAACCTAACTACTGCCATCCAGCTCAAAAGAAAATTCCAACCCCTTCCTTCACCGTGCAATTGTCAGTCAGAGCCTGTTCCCGTGGGAGAGTGAATATCCCTGTTGTTATTCACTGCTGAAAACCCAGGTGCTGCCGTGGTGTGAGCTCATACAGACTCTGGAAGGGGATGGTATTTGTATTTTCTGTCACCTTCTAGCTGTGTCTGGGCTGTTGATATTCTCTTATTAATAAATTCACGGGACTCAGAATGGGGAAGAAGGGAGGGAAGATTGCTGTAATCTTCCTGTGTATCATTGGAGTTTTACTTGAGGCACAAACCCAGAACGTTTTAACAGGAAGGACCCCTCAAGTGCAAGTGCTCTGAGGTACTCCTGTAGCCATGCAAGACCCTCACCTTGTACAGAATTTAGTTTAGACCATTTAAAAGACATGGCCATAAAATGATTTTTATTTGATATGGTGTCTGTTACAGGAATGCTATTTCTTTTTAACTCTTCAGTGTATGCAGCAATTATAGGGTAGAGATAGAAATGGTTCATTTTAAAATATTTATTGATTATTAGCTGTACTTTCTAAAGGCTAATACCTCTTTTCATCTGGCCTATTTTCAGTTCACATAAGTTGTACTGAAGCCAAGCACAGCCAAATTGCTGTGGCAATTCAAATATGGAACTCAAAGCATTCACATTCTGTGTTTCCTTTCCTTTAGTCCAATCAAGATACCTTTTTTTTTCTTGAAGCATGAAAGAGAATGTCCCACTAGTGTGCAATTTCCTGTGTTTGAGTTGAAGCTCATTGCTGACAAGCTGTAAGGAAACCAAAGGAGAGGTTCCTACACCTACAGCTGCAGCTGTGGTTTGTGCTGGTTTTCATTTGGGCATTGTTAAGCAGGAAAAGAAAGATGTCAGAAATGGAATGGTGGCAAACCAAGCCCTGAACTCCGGTATCGTTGATCTCCTGCTTCTGACCCATCACCAGGTTGAAGAAGTTCATTGCTGTGGTGTTGTTTCAGTGCAGCTCAGCTGTGTGAGGGCATTGGTCTCTTGCCCCGTGTGAATCCCGCAATGAGAGCTGAACTCAGCGTCGCTGTTAGAGTCTGTTGGGCTGGGAATCTGGAGCTGTGTGCGGGCAGGAAAGCAGGGCTACCACACGGAGCTGTTTAGAAGGAAATCCAAGGACATGGGAACAGATCTTGCTCAGAGTTTGCAGGCAGGAGAGCAGCAGCCAGCCAGGTGGAACAGCAGGGTAGGTGACTTTCCCCTTCCAGCTTTTTGAAAGAGCTTTTCTTTCATTATTGGCTGCAGTACAAATTAGATTTTCCAGAAGAGAGGGAGTCTCTTTGGAGTGCTGAGTAGCTGTCTGCTGTGTTTGGACTGGAGGTACCAGTGATCCTGTAGGTCAAACTGAGATTTTTATTTTTATCTGTGTTTCTTTTTATTATTAATTTACTCTTAGAATTGAGATAATTTATTTAGTCAGAGTGCTCTGGTTGAGCAGGATTCTGCAATGCAGATTTACGTGCTCTTACATAAGTGGATTTCATTATTTAAACTTAGCTTTACATGAACAGAGGAATTGATTTCAATTTCTTAAATTTTCTTTGCTTCCATGTTTTAATGATGAAATTATTTTGTCCACAGTTTTCATGGCCATGTAGCCAGCATACATAAAGATCCCTGAATAAAAGTGGAATGATCAGTGGATCAAAGGATGTGGCAGGTTGCTATGGATACTCATTAATGATGATTTTTCATTCTCATTAATCTTTAGGAAAATTCATACCGAGTCCTCAGCAAGTGGCACTGAAATAATATGAAATGGGCCGCATGAATTCCTGGCAGTGATGGTATAAAATTAAACATTGAAAAGGTTTCCTGGAGAGGCTGTGAAGTCTCTCTCCTTGGAGGTACCCAGAGGTTGTCTGGACACAGCCCAGGGCTGGGGCTTTGGGCAGCCCTGGTGGAGCAGGGGCTGAAAAAGGTGTTCCCCAGAGCTGCCCTGAACTCAGCCCTCTGATCCCGTGGCACTGAACAGTGGGATGTGTAACAGTGGAGAAGGGTTTGAGTTGTGTGAATATGATCAGAGACAGGCAATCAAGCAACGTGGTGATGTGATATTGAAGAGTGAAACAGCCCGGTGGAATTTTGGAGTTTGTGCAGTCAGGCGTGGCATCAGCTGATCAAAGGGATAGAGATCCCTCTGATACAGCTGCATCTGGAATATGCCTTTCACTTCTAGAAACCTCATTAACTAGGAGATGAGGAATAATTAGAGGATTTGAAGGAAAAAATTAGGATTGATAGGCTGGAAATACTAATGTGAGAAGATAGCTGAAAACCTTTCTGGTGTGTTGTCTTGCCAATAACATGATTCCCCTGAGCTCCTTTTGGCTGACAGATTACTCTGAGGTGACAGCATGGACTGCAAATGCTGAAAAGCTGTCACAGCCAGCTGTGGAGAAGAGTTCAGTAAGGAATATGGGAAAAAATTGGAAAATGGGGAATTTAGTTTGAACATCAGGAAAGAATTGCTGGTGAGTCTGGGTAGCAGGGGGAGGGATCCAGGGAAGGAGAGGTGTCTCACTGCCTGACCAGTGAATCCTGCCCCAGCCTGCTGTGCTCCTAGGCTGGCATGAAAGATTTCAAGGTGAAGTTCCAGGGATGGGCTGGATGCTGTCAGACCTGTGAGAGGTTGCTGTGTTTGTCCCACACTCCAGAGCAGTGTCCAGACACTTCTGCTCTGTCACTGTTCTTCACATACACAGAAAGTGAACCCCAGTGAGTTCTGGGGGTTCCCTGCCCAGCTGGCAGGAGGAGCACAGGCGCTGCCTCCGTTCACAAGTGTGCCTGTGTTACCTGGCCCACCTTTGTTTGTCAGGGCTCACAAAAGCTGTGCTCTGGGTCTGTTATATTTTTAAGTAGCACTCAGCAGTGAATTATCATCTTTACTTTTGTCTGCTTCCCACAACCGTGCCATTTCTCAGTCTCCTTCCATCTAGTTTGTTTTTGTTTTCCAGGCAGAGGCAAAGCTTCAAAATGTGGTAGTGACATTAATGACGTTAAACTAGGAAAACAGAAAGGGGATAAGTGAAACCAAAATTCAGTAAAATGTTTATGCAATCCTAGAAGGGCTTGGAAGCGTTCAGCTAGAGAAGTGGGGACTTTAACAGATTTATCCTTGCAGTCCAGATAAAGGAATTATCTGTTTGGCAAATAATTGACTTTATAAGTTGTCTTTCAAAGGTGCTGGGCATTTCCATCTCCTGAAAGACTGTGGAGCTGATCTAAAGCATGGTGATACTAGCTGGAAACTTTTTTTTTTTTTAATGCTGCTATCATTTTATTTTTTTAAATGCATTTTCCTTTCCATTTCTTTTTACCTATTTCAGAGATTGCAATACGGGTTTTGGAAGAGTGGGGATTTAAGTGACAGTGAAGAAGAAATAGCTGCTGGGGTGTGTTGATTCACTAAAGTTTCAGTGATTCATTCAAGCTGCTTCATAAAGTCTCAATGCTGTGTCTTCCAGAGTGGACAATGCAGAAGATCCTGTGTATGAGAGCTTGGAAGAATTCCACGTTTTTGTCTTGGCCCATATCTTGAGGAGACCGATTGTTGTAGTAGCAGACACGATGTTACGAGACTCAGGGGGGGAAGGTAAGAGCTTTTATTCAGGATCTCTGCACCTCTGACAACTGAATCAACTGGAAACTGAACACCAACAAAAGACACAGCTGGAACATACCAGCATTTATGGCAGAGCTGCTGCCTTTTTCTGAAAGAAAAGAAAAAAAGCACAGAACGATGCTCAGTCCGTTTCTATTAGATAAAAGTAAAAAACACAGGATGATTACATAAACCTTGCTGAAAATCTCTGTCCTAGATATTTGCTATTAACTTTAAAAACCACCAGATTACAGAACACAATACTTTTCTGACGGGTCTAAGTGAACCAAGTTCTAAATTTGCCATGTTATTTTGGTGCTTCTCTAAACTCTGCAGAAATCAATGTATTCTGACTTCAAAAATCAAATTTGAAATGTGTGTCTTGGATTTTTGTTTCTAATGACTCCTTTGCAGCTTCTCATTCAAAAGTTTCCAGAATGTTTGATTCAGTTTGAACACGTGAGCATACAAATGTTAGATCCATATGTGGAGCCAGCTGGACGCTGTCTGAGCAGGACTCAGAGGATGAAATTCATCTCACTTTCTACCATGAACTAACAGAATACTAATTCATGATAGGGTGTTAATTAAAGAGGGATGTTTGGCTGATTAAAGGAGGATGTTAAGCAGGTGATGGAGTTTATAGAAATTTACTTCCACAGGAAAATGCTGCATAATTTCAATTTCCATTACAAATGATGAACTACAAGTAATAGGTGTAGGTTATTCTGCAGGTTATTGAAAAACACACCTGAAAGACAGTGCAGTGATTGGTCACAGCCAGCACAAGGGGTTCATGAGGGGAACTCATGTTGCAAATATTCCTGCAATAAAGACTCATTTTTTGTAGCAAAAGGAAAAATAGTTGGTTGGAAGCAAAAGCATTGAGAGGATTTTCCTGCCCAAACTTGCTGTTTCCCATAATTATATATATAAACAAGAGTAAAATCTTTCAAAGGAAATTTTTTCCCTCCAGATGGAGCACGCCATTCAAATTCTGCTTGTAGAATTTAAGTCTTTCCTTAACTTTATCATATATACAGGTTTATGTATATTCATGTGTATGCAATGTGTGTGATGAAATGTGTAGACTATAAAGATGTTTGTAATGTTTATTATAGAAATCTGTTAATGCAAGGCACAAGCAGAGCATGTTACCAAAAGAACTAACAGTATTTACTGATGATTATTAGAAAATAATTGTACCTGGAAGCATTACAGGAAGATACAAATCTGCTTACATGTGTGAGAGTCACCAAGATTTTGTCATAAGACCATAACACCCTTGCTAGTAAACAATTAGAGCAAGGAAAACTATGTAAGAGCAGAAGGGTTTCCTCATTGTTCTTCTTATATTTCCTGACATTTTTATAATGAAATTTTAGCCGTTGTTGTGACTGTTTTCTGCATTGATTACCCCACTTTAAGCTGCTCTCCTGGAGCTCAGAAAATATTGCAGCACAGCTGTTTATACAATTCTTGTCTGTTCTTTCACACCATTACAAAAATCTCCTTTTTCTCTGCAGCGTTTGCACCGATACCGTTTGGAGGAATTTATTTGCCACTTGAAGTTCTACCAAACAGATGCCATTGCTCACCTCTTGTGCTGGCCTATGATCAGGCCCATTTCTCTGCTCTTGTCTCCATGGAACAAAAAGACCAACAGAGAGAACAAGGTATGCTTTAATCACACCAACACTGGCTGTGACTCAGTATATTGAATACAGTGCACAAAGTACTTTCTTTTGCCTTTTTGTAGGTGTATTTATCTATCAGAAAGGAAACAATATTCTCTAAATTTTATTGCTGCATGCTTAGGAGTCCAAGTGGCCTAATCACAAGACAATGGCACAGTCCATTTCTTCCTTTCTAACAGCTGGAATAATATCAGCATCGACAGAAACCTCCTTTACCTCAGGCACATCTATCTGCCTTCAGTACCCCAGGTCTTACAAGAGCAAAATGTTAAATATCCTTCTTGAGGTTAGAAACTGCCTTTCTGTAGGAACTTCTTACAGCTGTGTTCCCACAGGAAAGGTGCTGGGAGAGAAAACCCTACCAAATACCCAGCACAGCGTCAGAAACATTAAATACAGTTTAATTACAAGGGTCAGTGAATCAAAGTGGTGTTTGTTTTGTGTGACCTGAATGCGCCTCTCTTACTGCCCAGCCTTGAACGCACAGGCTTCGGTTGCGCGAAGCAGCAGAGAGCATTTGGCACTTTTTCTGGGGTGACGGGAATGCTGCAGCTTTCAGCTGCCAAGCTGGTTGCTGGTGGAGACTGCAGCAGTCCAGCAGCAACCACAGCACTGCTGTTTCCTCCACGTGCTGTGACAGGAGGGAGATTGGCACAGGGATGCTCCAGCAGTGCCTGGGGTTTGCACCTTGCCAGCAGAGCAGCTCTGGCACACAGGGAGAGCCGCACTTGTCAAATGTCAGCAACAGCGGCACAGGTGCCACAGCACAGGGGCAGATTTGAGCTATCAGGATGCAGCTGGGGGCTGCACCTTCTTAAAAGGAGCATCCTGGAGAGCCAGGCATTCAGAACTTGTGGTATTTATGCTCTAACCAAGTGTCAGGAGCAGCCTCTGAATCTGGCTGAGCTACTGCGGGTGTATACACATGTTTAAGCAGCTGCTGAGCTCTCTAGTGGAGGAGACAGTATGTCTGTATTTGAGAAATATGTGTGGTCAAATAAATACTGATGTGAATGCCTGAAGTTCTGCTTTAGCATAGCGTCCTTCATCAGATCATTTAAAACACGGCTATAAATAGATATAAAAAGAAAACATGTTAATATCCCCTTGTCTGGAGAGGATTTAAAACACATTTTGACACATCCTCTTTTTACCAGCACACAGCCCCTGGCATTCTGTTGGTCACCAGGGGCCCTCTTTTTGTGAAATCCAGTGTCTGATTAAATACCCAATAAATACTTGTATATTCATGCAGGCTCAAGTGATGCAGATGTTTTGTGTCTTTGTTTATGGAAAACACAGAACAGGTCTCAGCTGCCCCTTAAACTGCTTCCGTGGCCTTGGAGCTTCCCACACTGCTGTGCTCAGTCCAAGTAACTGTGAGAGGTGTGGCAGTGGTTTTGCACCGCACTGTGTCAGTCTGTGTCAGCATTTTATTGTACTGGCATCTTCAGAAATAGTTGAAGTGGTGGTTTTTTTAGATGAATGGTGACACTGGAGGCATGAGGATGAGAGCTGGGAAGTGCTGTGACTTCTTTCACAGCACAGAAGGCAGCACACCCAGCTAAGGAATGGCAGCAGAGTCCTCACCGTGTGTCTCAAACTGCGATGGACCAACCGTTCCTTGTCACTTATCCCATCTGTTGGAATTAGGGCTGCTAGACTGTGCCTGGAGTAGTGTAGTTCCAGCTAGAGAGCCAAAGCCAAGTGGGACCGAACAGAGCTGCAGATCCTGGTGGAGTTGGGTGTCAGGGAGGTGCTGCAGTCTGTGGGGTTTGCTTTAGAAATCAACGGGATGGATCTTGCCTGCAGTCATGACATAAAAGTACCTTGTGTCAGGAACCTGGGGAAATCCTACATTAAACCCCAGCTATCAAGGTTCCCTGAGGGAGGAAGTCTCTTGTGGTGAAGACAGAATTTCCAATCTCCCTCACTTTAGCAGATTTGTTTTGCATGAGAGCAGCAGTGCTTCACACCAGCCTGAGACCATACCTTAGAATGGGGATACAGTCAGCACTCAGCTGAGAGTGAACACATTTCTGGGTGAAGATGGAGGCTCAGAATGCCTACAGGAGTTACGACAACAGGGACATGCTATAGACAATCAGCTCTAAGCTTTCTTTAGTATTTAATTTTGTATTTTAATAAAATGGAGTCTTGCTAAGCATTTTAATAGGTATTTTCAGTATCAGTAGAAATAGCAAGATTTAAAAAGGATTCTTTTAAAATTTGTTTACATAAAAAAATATAATTTATTGAACTATCTGGAAATTAATTAGTTTCAAGCTGCCCATAAAGAAGAAAGTCACATTTACTTTTTGACGTTTCCATCCCAAAGAGAGGCTGCTTCAACTCTGACAGTTCTTTGCTCCAAACTTTCCAGCATCACCTGTCCTAGGATTACATTCACAGTTCTTTACTAAGCTGTACCTGTAAAATCAGGTGCTACCAGAAGGGAACTGTTGCCTTGTGAACTTACAGTATTGTACTTTCCTAAGTTGCCTTTTTCCTTTAAATGGTTGAGGTGTTGTACTGCAAGGTCAGCTGTCAGTCCAGTCAGCGCCTGCTGGTAATTCAGTTAATTGGCAGAATATGTGTTTTCTTTGTGAAACACGTTCAGTTAATTGTTTTCTCAGTTATTCCAGCCTCTTCGTTTCGATAATTTACTGAACGCATTTCACCAGGGAGTATTAAAAGTGTGTTCATCTGTCACATGTGCAGTACATGGGTGATGCTCCCGTGCCCCAGAGCCTTGCTGCAGGGTGTGTTCGGCCCTGCAGACTGGTCCCCTGCCTCGGCAGCCCGAGTTTCCGCCGGAGCTGAGACCCCGGGCAGCGCTGAGACCCCGGGCAGCGCTGGGATCCCGGGCGGCGCTGAGATCCCGGGCAGCTCTGGGATCCCGGGCGGCGCTGAGATCCCGGGCAGCGCTGAGATCCCGGGCAGCGCTGAGATCCCGAGCCNCGCGGCGCTGGGATCCCGGGCAGCGCTGAGATCCCGGGCAGCTCTGGGATCCCGGGCGGCGCTGCCGCCGGCGCCGCCGCTCTGCGCTTCATGCCGGGAGCGGCCGCCAGGGGGCGGCGCCCCGCGGGATTTGGGCCGCTTTGGGCCTCTCCGGGAGTTCCGCGAGCGGCGGAGGCTGAGCCGGGAGCGGGAGCGGGACTGGGAAAGGGAGCAGCCCCGGGAGCGGCCCCGGGACCGGGAGCGGCCCCGCCCGCAGCCACGGGGCCACTGAACCCTGCGGCCGCCGGGCTGGGGGGCAGCGTGTGAGCAAAGGCTGCGCCTCCCTCTGCCCGCGGGGTTTGCTGAACTGCAGAAAGGGTTACGAACAGCACGTAGCCCCTAAAGGCAGTCAGGTGTCAGTAATCCAGTGCCATGGTGTTTGGGTGGCTTCTCCAGGTTCCTTTGCCCTTGGATTGTCTGGAATGACTACCCAGGGCAAGTCCTGAAGGGTTCTAGTGCAGAAAGGTAAATTCCTTTGGTGGCCGTCAGAGGAGCAGCAGTGACCTGCCCCATGCTGAGGGTCCTGCCCAGGCCCTCAACAGTTTTTACTTGGCTTCCTAATCAAATGGAAGCGAATTGGTGGCTTAATTCAAGCTGACATTGGATTTTTTTCTTAGTTTCTTGCTGGTGATGAATGATAGACACCCTGTGACATCTGAGTGTGGTCCCTGCATGCTGAGTATAAAGCAGTCATTAAGAGGCAGAGTCATTAGGGCAGAGCCCGAGCAGAGAGGCAAAGAGCAGAAGAGCAAAACTGCTGGGCAGCAGTGCTGGGCTGTAAGAGCAGTAATGGCCTTTGCACTGCACTCAGTCAGAGGCTTCAAGCTGACCTCTTAACCATACATATGTGTTGATCTCTGCTCTTCAATTACATTAAGTCAGTTTGAATCCAAAATTGATGTAGCTGCCTCTTGCTTTGTTTCTTAAGGCTGATATCAATGTATTTTTATTTCTTTGGCAATTCAAAATAAAAAGGTAAACTAAAAAGACAATTAACAAGCATGTAAATCTCTGATTCTGAGAGACAGGCAGGAATATTGCAGCTTTTTATTGCCTTCTGCTATTCTAATGGCTCTGTCTCCAGGAAATGATTGTACAGTACAAATGGCCATGTGGTGCTCTCCAGCGGGCTCCCCTCCTCCACAGGTGACTGTCGTTC
This sequence comes from Pardalotus punctatus, assembly GCA_013400915.1. Taxonomy (NCBI): domain Eukaryota; kingdom Metazoa; phylum Chordata; class Aves; order Passeriformes; family Pardalotidae; genus Pardalotus; species Pardalotus punctatus. Next base: position 139,561 of record VZTX01012711.1, read on the forward strand.
ACTGCAGGAGCCATCAGTGTATTAACCTCTCCCTCTTCTCCTTTATTGCACAAACATGAAAATAGGCAAATGGAGCCCGGTATAAATCATTTGTGGTGCTCTGGATGAGGCAATTCTGCAGCACACTCAAATTCTGCCCTTCTTGAAGCAGCGATTCTGCTTTTCACAGCTGAGTCTTTTCTTCTTTTTGTCATTGTTGTTCCCCCCACCCCAATCCTTGTTTCTTCTCTGCTTCAGCGGTGATCCCCCTGACTGACTCTGAACACAAGTTACTGCCTTTGCACTTTGCGGTCGATCCTGGGAAAGACTGGGAGTGGGGAAAAGATGACAATGATAACACCAGACTGGCCAAGTAAGACCTTTCTGTAACTTCAGTGTTAAGCAGTAAAATGTCTTGAGCTGTACCTGGTTGGAGTACTGGGAGAACTGCTAACAGCGAGGGCTTGGTTCATGTGCTCTGGTTACATGGCAGAAGACATGGGGGGGTCTTCAGCTGACCATCACAATCAGGCTGCTGTTACATCTCTCCCTGTTAGGAGGTATTGCTTTTTCTTTCAGGTTTTTTGACTGTTTGTTCCCTTCTTTTTTCATCTTTAGTTTGATTCTGTCTCTTGAGGCAAAGCTTAATCTTCTGCACAGCTACATGAATGTAACCTGGATCCGCATCCCATCTGAGACACGGGTAAGGTAAACCTCCCCCTTGTCCCACAGCATGGGAAATACAAGGCACAGCAGGATAGACTGCCTGGAAACACCTCAGTGTCCCAGCAGCAGGGACAGTCACTCACCAATCAGGCTTATAGATTTATCTGGTTATTTGTTTTAATAATGCTGTTGCTTGTATATTTGTTGCTGGAATGTGTTTTCTAGCTTAACTTTTCTGTTACATGTTTCAGGAGTCGGTGTAGTTTAAAGAAACCTTTTCTTACCATTTTTTTCTCTGAACTTTGTCTTGCTCTCCTGATGCCACTGTTAGGTCACCATTCTCTTTCTGAGAATGCATTTGCACCCATGGACAGCTCCCAGTTTCGAGTGGCTGACAAAAGGCCACAGACTGGCCCTGAACTGGAGCCTGCCTCTTGCAGAGAGCTGTTTTAGAACCATGCCCAGCTGGCACTGAGTCAGCTACAAATTTCTCTGTAAATTGCATTGAATAGATAGAGGGGTTGGGCTGGAGGCAAAAGGTTGCTAGGAGAGGAGGAAGGTGATTTAGACAGCCTGCACAGATGGGGTTTGAACAGAGAACCAGAATACAAAAGGAGAAAGTATTTTAACAAGCTGCAAGAGGGGGAAAATCCATTTTTCTACAGTTTCTACAGCAGTAGCTACCACATCAGAAAAAGGAGGGTCCAAATGGTGCTGCAGTTGTAAGTGGTGAGCCCTTGTGGAACCTGGGTTCCTTCTCCCTGCTCACATTTGCTGCATGAGCACGGTCAGGTCACTGCAGCATTTTCACCTCTGCTCCATGGTAGTAACACCTCTGCTCCCAGCTGGTGTTGGGGTGCTCAGGGATTCCTGGGAGAGAGGGCATGTAATAAACACCCAGGGACCGGGGCAGGCAGGTATTTCTGTACTGGAAGTATATACATGTATGGAGCTTACCCCTCCCCATGTCCTCGTAGTTAATTGTTTCATATTTATCTCTAGCAGATTTTAGCTTCGTGGTGCCTGAAAGCAAGGCTGTTTTGCAGCAGTAAATGAACAGAGCCCCATTTTAAAGTACCCTAGGATCCATGTTATTGCATTTTCAAGAAAGGTGTTTTATCATGCTACCTAAAATATAAAGTGGAACTCAGACTTGTGATCGGTTTTATTTGCATTGCCTTTCCAATAAACATGAATACACATCACTGTATTCCTCAGCCTCCTTGCTTGAGTTTAATGTCTGATATTTCAGATGAGCTGTTTAGCCCTGGTGCATCATACCTTTGATTTTCATGCACCAGAGACGTGAATAATGAAAAAGTCAATTTAAATAAGCTGAGTTTTGAACATAGTCAATTTTTAAATATGCTGCACATATGTTTGTGTGCTGTATCCCCCTCACAGTTCTCAGCAGCAGCTCATTCCCTTTCCATCGCATCCTCCCCAGCTCCTTTCCCGCTGGCTGAGGGACAGCCTGCACTGCTGATCCTCCTGTCCTGGCTCACCTGGGCAGTCGCTTCCCACCGTGACTCAGACACTGACTTTCACCCAGCCTCTGAGTGACTGACTTTGATTCTACAAATGTGCCTGAAACGAGCCAAAAGCTACTGTAGGAACAAGCAAAATACATAGTAAGCACAGCCAGAAAAGCTTTATTTAGTGATGAAACCAGTCAAAAATGTCAATGCATAAATTAAAAAATATATTTAAAAGCAACTCCAAAATCTGTATTTAATTTGGGGTGGGTATTTTTGTACCAGTTCTTGTATGAAACTGATTTTGCTGTATCTAATTATAATTCCTTTTCCATAGCAGGCCCCTTTGGCTCAGCCAGAATCCCCTACAGCTTCAGCTGGAGAAGACGTGCAGTCTCTGGCTGACTCAATGGACTCAGACCGAGATTCCATCTGTAGTAATTCCAATGGCAATAATGGCAAAAACGGTAAAGAAAAAGAAAAGGACAAACAAAGGAAAGATAAAGACAAAACCAGGACGGATTCGGTTGCCAATAAAATAGGAAGCCTCAGTAAAACCCTGGGAATTAAACTGAAAAAGAACATGGGTGGTCTTGGAGGTCTGGTGCATGGGAAGATGAGCAGAGCCAATTCAGGGAATGGAAAAAATGGTGACGCAGTAGAGAAAGTCAAAGAGAAAAAGTCCAAGTCCCGCAAAGGGAGCAAAGAGGAATCTGGGCAGTCTGCGAGCACGTCTCCATCTGAAAAGACCACTCCATCTCCCACTGACAGAGCCAGCAGCTCACCCACGGAAAAGGTGAACACTAAACCCTTCTCTGACAAGCAGGCTGACCCGTGGAAGTACAGCACAGACGTGAAACTCAGCCTAAATATTTTGAGAGCTGCCATGCAGGGTGAACGAAAGTTTATTTTTGCTGGCCTTCTTTTGACCAGTCACAGACATCAGTTCCACGAGGAGATGATCGGCTATTACCTGACCAGTGCCCAGGAGCGCTTCAATGCAGAGCAGGAACAGAAAAGAAAGGAAGCTGAGAAAAAGGCTGCACTGAATGGCTCATCTGGTAGGAAACTGGAGCCAGAAGCCTTTTCAAAAGAAAAATTAGAAACATCTCCTCAGGATAGGGCATCACCCGTCTTGCCTCAAAGCCATACAACTCAACTGGTTTTAAAATTTAAAGACCGCAGTAGTCCCACTTCTGGGTCCTTTTCTTCGCCCAGTAACGGCGCCAAGAAAAGCGGCCCCATCCCGGTGTCTGCCCACTATAGCCATACCCCACCTGTTCAGAGGCAAAGTGTCATCCATCTGCATGACGTCAACTCCAAGCCATCGAGCTTCCAGGACGATACCTACAAGCCAGTGGTGGGCACCCTGAAAACCTGTGCCACCTACCCCCAGCAGAACAGGTCGCTGAGCTCGCAGAGCTACAGCCCCGCGCGCCTGCCCGGCATGCGCACGGTCAACACGGTGGAGTCGCTGAGCTACGCCAGGCCTGCCGAACACAAGTCCCAGACCTACACCAACGGATTCAACACCGGGGACATCAGAGACTGCTTGGAATACGCTGACGAGGACGCTCCTCAGACCTGGCTGAACAACGATAAAAACCAAGGCAGAAGCACAGTTTGCCCAATCTATTCCATCCAGCAGAACCGCTGTAAGAAGGAGAACTGTTCCTTTTATGGTCGTCCTGAGACTGAAAATTACTGTTCCTACTGCTACAAAGAGGAGTTAAAGCGCAGGGAGAGGGACAGCAAGGGACACAGGCATTGAGGATTCTTCCGTGACTACTTAGTTTTACCGTTTTCTTACTTACAAAGTAAACAGTGTTGGATCGCAGTAAAAGGAATCCTTAAAAAAAGAATAAAGGATTGATGAGTAAATAGTGTCTAGCTCTTCGCTTTTCCGGGGCAATGAGGAAATAATAGGATTAATTTATCATAAAAAAATATTATTTTCCATTTTGTCAGTGTCTTTTTTTACATATACTGGTAAGCTGAAGGGTTGTTTACTCCTTTGTCAGTGCTGTGTATATGTTTGGTCAAAAATTTACTAATGGTGCCTGAATTTACACTGACATCACTCAGGTAGTAGGATGATAGGGGAAAGTCGTACTAGCGAAGATGTGTTGTTGTAGTAGGGTAGTATCTGCCTTGCAGACATTTGAAATGATATAGCTATTATTGAGAGTATTTTTTCCTCAGTAAAACCTAAATTTTTCATAGCCTTTTTTTTCAGGAGGGTAGTGATTTTGCATACTGCACATTTTTAACATGGCAGCATATTGCATTGCTACTAATGTTTGTACTTCTTTCAGTCTGAAATTGAATGATTCTGGAAAAATGGGAGTGAAAGGTCTGAATTCATGAGGGCTGTAGCTCTTCCTAACTTTAAGTTATTACAAATTGTTTCTATATTTTCATTTTAAAAGAAAAGTAGATTTGAGCCACTTTTATTTGCACTGAGTTTTTAAACAGGTTTTATAAGAAAATTCTCTATGACTTCATGTCCCCAAGCCCCCCCCCACAGTATAGTTATGCTTTCAGAAGTATTTTTGTTGCTGTTAAAATGCAGATAAATGTTAAAATAAAATTCAAATATAAAGAATTCATTAGATATGGAAAATTTGATGTCCAGCTAGAAAATTTAGGATCATTTTACATCTGAACCACTTGCCAAAACAAATGTAATGCATCAATTTATTCCCTTAGCTAGTGCACGAATTTAATCATTATTTACTTATTCCTTTTCGCCATTAGCGAGTGATAATTATTGCAAGTGTAACTACTTGAGCCTTTCTTGAAGGCTGTTGGCTCCACCTCTTTTCGAGTCTTCTCTGAGTCATCTCCCCCCCAGGAGGTTCCCAGATGGCTGTAAAATACCTCCAGCAGGAATGGCAGCTCCTAGCACAGATTTGCACAAGTCTGATATCCAAATATTTATGTAAGTGTTTGCAATACTTTCGAAAATAAAACTTTGCTCACAGAAACATTTCTGCAAAGCAGACACCGCAGATACCGTTGAAGTAGATGGATGATGTGAGGAATTTTTCGGGGATACAGGGCTGGTTTTGCACCCCTCCACATCAGCTGGCAGAATGCAGGAACAAGAGCTCTTTGGTGGTGTTACACGTGCAAACAGTGGCTCATTTTAAGAGCTGATTTTGCAGAACAGGTGAAATACTGCTTTCAGGACTGCTGACTCTGCCACCCCAGGGTGCAGAGCAGGAGTTCTGCCTTCCTCGTTATGGAACAGCACTTTTCTGGCCCACACAGGAAACATTCTTTGCCAAAGAGTCTTTGTTTCTGCTACAGCCCAATTATAATTCTTGACATGGGTGGCACCATTTCACTTGCATACAGTTAATCCTAACTAACCCTGAAACCAAGCCTAAAGTCCCCTGTGAAACAAGATGCACAAACTTCTGTTGCCGTGTACTGGCTTTCAGGAAAAGCACGTGAGCTTTTTCCAGTGTCCCAGATTGGTAGAGCTGAGCACATTACTTAATTTTAATACTTAAAACTGACCATATTTTTAGGTTTTCTGCTGAATGGCAGGTTTCAAAAGAAGTCCCTTGGCCACTTCTGTAAAAAGTTAGGGTCTTTGCGATGTTAGCTGTTTCATGAATCCAGACCTGTACTTCATATTCCTTGCTGTATACTGAGCATATACTGAATCTCACTGAACTTTCATTCCTTCATAAAAGGAAAATATTGGTCTGTGTTAAAGCTCCATGTGACTTTTGTCCTTAAGGTAAGCACCTTCCCAGTCCCATGTCTTCTGTTGCGTACACTGGTAAGCAGTGTCCTGTTTTGCTTTGCTGTTGTGATTATTACATTTAAGTTCTAATTGTCAAAGAAAACTGGGATTGCAAATTATGCTAAAACAAGCCAGACCATGTTAAAAGAAATTAAATAATATATTTGATTGTATTTGCTGCTGAGACTGAGAAAACTGGCAGGATAAAACTTCAAGAAAACCAGAAATATTTAAGAATTCTTAGGGCATTAGAGTAGCAGTAGCATGTGATACTCGGAGAATCATTTCTGTGTAAAGCTGTGCTTAAGAAATACTTCATTAGCAGCAAACCACACCAGCCAATGTATTTAAGTGAGTTCTGTCCTTTCTTAATGAGGAAAAAAGCAGTACATATGTAAAAATAAGCAGTTACCAAGAAATTTTGCTGTTTCCCATTTTCATAGGATTTGTCTCTATAATATGTTTTTAAGATCCTCTGCTCATAAAAAAAAAAAAAAAAGAGATTTACAACTGGTCAGCATTTCGGTAAATTACTCTGTTCTGAATTATTGAGTACATTGTACCTGTGCATTAGATTATTTTGAAAAATCCATCGGTCTTGTCTGTATAGGATACCAAACCTGAGTGTTCATTATCATCCTGAGGACACTCAGATATTTCCATAAATATTTACCTCTACAGGATTGCTACTTTAAAATACCTGTTGTATGAAATACTGACAGAACACTTTTTAGTTTTGCCTGTTTCCTTAGAATCTTTTTGTTGGGATATCTTTAATAATTTTCTAATTGCTGTTTTCTTTTAGAAGTCTCCTCAAATATCCCATGATTCTGTTGTCTTTAACATTTCATATTGAAAGGAAGTTGTAGGCCTACAATGCAATTTACCTGTTAAGATCTACCCCTCTTTTCCCTGTAGTTGTCCTTTTTTTCTTATCTGGAGAAGTAATACTGGGGAGTGGGGAGGTTTCTTTCTGTTTCTGGGCTATTTGTGGCAGCTGTGTCAGAGCTGGCGTTAAACAGACCAAACATGCAGAAACTGTGCCCCCTCCTGAAGAAGTCTTGTCCCATTAAAAGGAGACCGTAGCTATAAAAGAAAATTTTCTACCTGTTTTTTTAGAGAGAATTCCCAACTGCTCATGAGTTGCATTTACCAGCACTGAAAGAAATGGTGTCATTCCATAGCTCTGTTAGAGGTAATTACCTTCATGTGTATTTTTCTGTTGTACTCTGAGTGTTCTTTTGCGTTGTTTTTCCTGACAGCTGGAAGTGTATGCAGCCCCCAGGCCAGCCAGTTCTGTGCCTGGTGTGCCCTCTCTGCACACTGCAGAGATGGACAGTTCCCCTGGAGCCCCAGATGTAGAGAACTCAGCTTTGCTCTGGGGGGTCCCTGCTCATTCCTTCTGTCAGCCCAAGTGGCTGCAATGTGCATTCATATTTTTGCATTTGTATGTGCTTTTTTCCCCTCTCTCCTTCATAGTGATTCAACATTTACCACTGTAGTCCAGATGCCAGAAGTACAGAGTAAATACTGGGTAGGCTACACCTTCCCAGGATGGATCCAAAATCACCAGGAGGTATATAGGTTGAAGGAAGCTGGAATTATTTTAAAGTGTGAAAATGCAATTTTTCTAATTTAAAAAAGGCTTAAACCTATTATGCAATTTTTTTTACGTCGTTCTAAACTCTGATGCAAAGGTCTGTTTGCAACAGAGGATGCCTGTGATACATAATAGGTTTTAGTCATGCTTTATATTAAAGTTCCATTTTGAATGCTTTATAAAGAGTTAATAAACAATTGTTAGATTTTACAAATGTATTTTCAGAGGTGGGTATCAGTTGTAGCATGTGGCTAACGAGCAGCTCATTTGGAAGAAGGTTTTGTAGATTATCAAAAGTCACCAGATTTTGGGTTTTAAAGCAGTTGGTGAACTTTTTGTTCTATAAATGCAATGTCAATATTATCCCAGCTTTCTTTAGCAATTAGTTGCTTGTTCCTAAGTCAAAGGTAACATTAGGAGCATCAGTGAAAGAAGGACGCTGTACTTGACAAGTTCTGTGTCGCTCGTTTCACAAGGAGCCCGCGCAGGCCCAGCGGATGCTCGGTGGGAGTTTGGGGCGCTGGGAGCTGCTGTGGGCAGCGCTGCTCGGCCCAAAGCCCTGAGCACTGCTGGCTGCAGGGTCTGCCCGGGCAGAGGCACGTTCAGGGTCAGAGACTGCTCGTGTGATCCATGTGTAGATATCCAAAAATGCACAGCACACATGTGACAAAATACTGCCCTCCAGCTCCCCGAATCTGAAACAGCTGCACTGGTGCTCACCTTCACCAAGGGGAATGGTCTCCCTGACAGCACGGAGACTGCTTATCTTCAGAGCCTTTCAGCGAGCGTTAAGGAAAAGAATAAATGTTTTTGATCGAGGCCTGAGCCTTCACAGTGTGTTCCCCACGGGCTGCCTGACGCTACTCTTCCAGGGCCAGAACCGGTGAGAATTTTGCCTGAGGAGCAGAGGGAAGCCTTAGGCCTCGTTGGGCTACATTTGATGTCCTCTGCTGTGTGTGGACACAATCCCATTCGTAGTGGGGGCCTTAAATCAGGTGCTTCATTGACATGTAAAATACTTGCAAACTGGGCATGAAAGTAAAGTCCAAGCTAGGAAGGGAGTAAGGTCTTCATAACACTGTGAGTGTTTTGCACAGGTGAAAACCCGTATGGTAATACAAATCACAATAATCTCAGATAAACGTAGGTCCAGAGAAGCAAAGTAACTGATGCTGACTGTAGATGGCTTTTCAGCTTAGTGTATTTTAAGTCTCTGTCAGTGTTTTTGAAGAGTATTTGTTTTAGGGAATGGCAGCTTATGCAGAGGATCACCCAACTATGGCATAGAGTTAAAATTATTTCAATAACAGACACTACTATCTATTTTAATTTGCACATGGATTTCCAGTGTATATGACTAAAATATTATATTGTTAAAAATGAGAGGAAAACAACACTAAGGTGTTTGTAAGTATGTTCTATTTGTAGAATTAAGGCTGTATTATGTTGGAATTTTACAAGCCAAGTTTAAATTGTAATATAGAAATTATTTTTATATTATTTTCAAAATACGCTACAGAGCAATATTTTGCGCCTTTATTATAAACAGGGTCATCCTTTTAGTAGGTTACTTTCAGAAATGCTGGTAGAAATTAACCATAAAAAGAAAGCTTTGTAAATGTACTTGTTGTTTCTAACTGCTCTGTCTGTTGTGCACATCTGTATTAATGTGAGTTGAATATACAAATTTTTTTTTAATTGAAAAGCTTTAAATTTTTCTTTATATATTTTGGTACAACACTGTTCCTCTCTATTTAATTCTTTTCTTCCAGTCCTTACCAATAACCACTTTTATAAGCAGCTTCTGAATAAACATTCATCCGGAAAATTTCCTTACCAAATGAAACACTTCTGCACAGCTATTGATTGACTTGGGACATTCGTGATAAACTCTGAACCCACTGGAGTAGGATTAGTTTGCTTTTTTTAAAAAAAAAAAAAAGAGAGAATCAGCTATTTATTATTCCTTCATAATGAAAACCAAGAATGAATAACCTGTGCAATCATTTAGCATCTGGGGGGAAAAAATCACTCTAGATCATAGAAATGTCATCCCTAATTGGCAGGTACATCATCTTAATATGTATCAAATATGCATTAGGTTCTTGCAGATTGAAGTATTCAGATATTTCCTCATAGTTCTTTGTATTATACATATCAATTACTGATGAACTGTGCAAAAAAAAAGACATCACGAACTAATGCATATGTTAAATTAGAAGTCTGAGTAGTTTTTAAAATTCCCTAACTTTTGCAGTTTAGTTTGTTGGAATTTGTGTGTTTGTTTAAGAATTACTATTAAGGGATGTACTGAAACAAAAATTTTGCAATCTGGATGCCTAATAATTGTGCATCTGGGTTTCTCCTGATCACTAGATGGTTTTAAGGTGCACTGAGCATCAATTTCTGTGGGAAGAAAAGGTCCCTCTTGGTTTCAGAAAATCAAGTGAGTGTTACTTTAACATGTATTCAGGTCTTTTCCTTATTAACACTGTATACTTCTTTTCAGTCAATAGAATTTATATTTTATCTTAGTGATTTTCCATGTGTGAACAAATAATTGGGGCTTATTCATAAAGTGATTGAGTATGGAGAGACTTGCCTTGTACCAAAACACCATATAATTGTTTTACTGTTGCATTCTTAATGGGGCTCTTGTATTCCACTGTTGGGGTGGGGAAATAAGACCGTGGTTTTTCCTTGGGTATCATGATCCTATGATATTGTCTCGTTGGATTTTTTCCTCTCCAGTGAATATGCTGTTCTGATTGCTGGTTTATCTCCCATTACCTGAATGCCTGTACTGTACCAAGAGAATTGAAATGGCTGATGCACATTTGCACTGTGGAACAGGCCATGTGGGTAAAAGCCACCGTGTTCCAAACAGCCTTAAAATTATGACTCTCTGGGGACTGAGAGTCACTTAACTGGATGCAGCCTCTGTCCTACTTCCTCATTTAACCATGACTGTAAAACACTCAAGCCTGCTGTAGTCTGTGTATCTCTGGACATACTCATCTGAATACCCTGTAATCTTAACAGAAAGTTTTCTTTAAGAAATTGTGATTCTTTGATAAGCGTTAGTGTGTCAGGAAACCTTAGTCGAAAGAGATGGAGTAAAAGCAAAGAGATAATCACAGAGTAACCAGGGCACCAAAATACTAAAAAGAGGGAAAATTGTTAAGATGTATCAAAACCTATTTCCTGTCAAGACGGTAAGTTTTGTAGATCTTCCTGTATTCTGGGAAAACAGAGAAATGTTTTTGCCATTCATCTCTGTATCTAATGTAGCCTCTTACTTTGTTGCAGAGGTTTTCTGTTGGAGAAGAAGGGAGAAAAGGAAATTCCCTTCTTAAAGAAAATTCTAGTGGCAGAATCATCTGAGATTGCAAAAATATGACCCAGTGTTGGAACTAAACAGTGCCTAACTCCCTTGTGCATTGTGTACTTCATTTTCATTTTGCCCCTTTCAAATACTATTTCTTTAAAAAAGGAAGGAAGGGGACGTTTAAAGATTAAGCTTGTATGTTAATGATCCAGTTCTTCCTCCTTTCAAATGTGGAATCCGTATAAACGTGAAAATGGAATTACACTGGAGTTGCACTTTCACTGCTGAGAAGTAAAGTCACCTTTATAGGTAAATTCCGTGTAATTGCTTTGGCACAGAGTAAAATGAGAGCCCCTTGGGACAAAACCTTTGCCTGATGAAGCCTGACAGCACGTCAGGAGCCTGAGAGCCATGGCCACCATAGCCGAAACAGCAGGTCTGGGTCATTGCCTTGAACGCAGATGCAGCTCCTTGTGGCCCGTGGTGTCTGAACAGTATCTTTGTAGTAGAGGTGAAGTGGAACACTGCCTTTGTTACCACTTGCTTCCAGGTTTAAGTAACAAAAATCCTCTTTCCCATGCTTTTGGTTAAAATATGCAGGAGATGCAGCAGCAGAATGTGGCATCTCGGGCTCGGAGAATGTCCCACATCTCCTTAAAATGGGCTTTGCAATCAGGTATGAATTAAAACACAGCCATGTGGGTGTGACAGCAGCGCTCTCATCTCAACTTCACAAATTGTGTGCACTTTTAATACTAACAAAAATGAAGCAATGGTTTTACTGTTTATTTGCTCAAGATTCTGAGTACTGTAAATACAGTCTTTGTAGAATGCACAGTGTGTGTACAGTACAGAAATGCTTTTCCCTCAGAGCCGCTCAGAGAGCTTTGCATGCACACGGTGCCCGACTCTGCTCACTCACCATAACCAAGGAGAACAAACAGGATTTAGGCCTAGACTAAATAATGGATGAAATTAGCCACATGCGCCTAAACAGCTGCGAGTTCCCAGCCATGGTGTTCTAGGCCAGCTTTGACAGCTTTGTATAAAACTCCATCCCAATGATTGAGATGAGGTTTGTGCTCTTTCCTGGGAAGGAGCAGTTACCTCTGTGTCTTTTCCAAGCCCATTGCTCTTAGCCTCTGACTCCTGTGTTTGTAATGTGCCAGGCTCAGCATGATTCAGCTAAGAAGCAGTTTTTTAAATCTGCATAGAGCTCTTATTTTCCTTTTGGAATCCATCTTGAGTTTTACTTCGCATTCAATTTTAAGACATAAAATACTGTTATGAACTTTTCATAATGCCTTGAAATTTTCTCTTGTGGGGCTGAAAGACTTTGTTCTCCTTGGGAGGCCTTGTTCTTGCTCATTGATTGTTGTGACTAACATTTTTGTATGGAAAAAGTTGAATGAACCATTGAAAGTATCACTGCTGTTTACATGTACTTCTGCCATTTGGTACACTTTGTGTTGTTAAAACCAATGCCTCTCAGACACGGGCAAACTTGAAGGACAGTCTGAAGTATTACACACAAAAGGTATATGTAGTTAATTCATCAGGACTTTACTGTAGCTGTTGTATAACATGCCCCCTCCGCCAATTGTTTGTACATCTCTTTTCCTATTGCTAACATTTTTTTTTCATCTTTTACTTTCTCAGACAAATTCTAAAGCTCTTTGTCCTTAAAGCCTGTGATAGATTTTCCAATAAAGAGGATTTGGCTTTCTCAGTTCAGTTTGCATATAGAGTGGCTTCTCTCCTCAAACAAGAATTAAAGTAACACAGATGTCACACCCTTGGTTTAGAGAAGTTTATTTACTCATTAACTGAGAGTCTCTGTTCAATTATAATCAAAGCTAATTATATGAAGTTTAAAATATCAGGACTGGTAATGTGACTCTATCTAATAACCTGGCAAACTCAGCTTTTTTAACCCATAGAAATGTACAATAAATGTATTTGTACTTGAAGTCTGTATTTCAAAGGAAGACAGTAGTTGGCTCTCACTGGGGCTTAAGAAGATGTTAATAAGGAATAAAGTAAGTCTCATTGATTTTGGTTGGCTGAGAATTCAACTTCTTCACAGTCTTACCACCCTTCTCATTTTTCAGAGTCTGAATTTCTTGTTTCCTTCTCTAAGTTTATACTCTTTTAGCAAATATTGATTTAGGCTTTCAATAAACTATATAATAGAAACTACAGAAATTTATTTAAAGCTGAAATACTTTTCAGTTTTCTTGTTTGACCATTTTCATGCAAAAAGGAAATAATTTATCTTTTGCCATTTCCCCTCCCTATTCATAATTTCAAAACAATTGGTTGCAGTCACATTTGCCTGCAAAGAAAACAGTTGATCATTTTTAGGCTGACTGCTACATTGTTTAAATCCATTGTTCAAAAGAAACAGGAGCATTAATTAGCATTAAAGAATAAGGAATATTTCTTGTTGTGAGAAGTGTGAGTTCTTGAGAACCTTTTCTACATGCAGTTTTCATTCAAATTCAACTTAAATGTCATTTTTAAGCTGATCCATACTTTGACAAAGATGATGTGTAAGAGCTGTTTTTAGCAGTTGGATTGTTACTTTGTAAAGTATTAAAGCACTAAACCGATTTTTGCAATAGGTAGTAAAACTTGCTTTTGTTTTGAAAAACTTCCAGTTATAACTGTCGCACTTTTTATAGCAGAACTGTATTTAATTTCTTTCTTTTATGAAAGATTACTCAAAGTAACTGATAGCTCTGTAATCTGTGTGAATTGGCTTCTCCATTATTTGAATCTGAGAGAAGCTGCAATGCCTATTCAATAAAATTAACTTATTTCTAAAGTACCTGTTTGCTTGAATTCTTGTTTGTGCTTTCTGTGTGCTCTCTCAGGGTGGTGCTGGGCAGGCCCCGAAGCCCAGAGAAGAACAGGGGACAAGGACAAGGGGCTGCTGCAAAGCTGGCGGTGGGGGGCAGTTGGCTGAGCCCAGCCTTGTGTGCTGCTGCCATTTAAAAGAACAAATTGAGTTCCTTTCCCACCTAACTTGGATACCTTGCTGAAATCAAGCTGTTAATACTGCTACCTCCCAGGAGGCAAAACAAAAGTAGTTCAAGCAGCCTAACACTGCTATAAACCTCAGATCAAGAGCACGTACGAGTCCTGTGGGAAAGATTTTGTTTCTCTGGCCTGTTGTAGGAGCTGATTCTCCCTTACCTGATTTCAGTGTACATCAGAAATGGTGACGATGGAATTGCACCATTGAAAAGCATCTGTGTCACAGTTACCCAGATCAGGGACACACTGGAAATGGAGAGGGCATTGCAGGGGCTGCCCCTTGAGGGCAATAATTGAAGGAAGGAGGCCAAGGGTAGCTTGAGTGAAGAACTTAGAGGGGCAAAAGAATCCTGAAATGGAAGTAGAAGCGGTGGCTGACACGCCAGCCATGTGCCTCCGAGGAGGGATGATGGAGACCTCAAGGAGAAAGACTTAGAGGGCTACACCAGGACCTGATAATAATGGTTTGCAGGACTGCTAAACAGCTAATCAAAACTCACTAAGTGCTGTGAACCTAAGACAAAAAGAAGGAACACAATTATTATTAGTAGTACTAGTAGTAGTCCTGTAACCATAGTATTTGCCCAAATGTAGCTATTTGCAGCATAAGAGAAATCTGTTTGATGAAGGAAAGGCCAAGTTACCTGATCTCCTTGAGCTGGAGAAATTCCTACAGGATTCCTGCCCCCCCTCTGCTGTGCCCCATTTTATGCTTGCAAAATACTGTCTTTCTGCACAGAAAAATGTTAAGTCCCTCTGTTCACTCAAGGAGGTTACAGAAGCAACTGAACAGATAAGCCATATGTCTCAGTGCTGTGCAGAATGATCATTTATTTTCTTCATTCTACAGGAACTCATCTTCAAGGTGCCTGCAAAGGCTGAAAACTGTTGGAGTGACTGGAATGAAAGGATGGCAGAACCAAGCATCCACTCCTCTTCCACAAGATTCAACAGCCTGTAAGTCATGGTATAGTTAAGTTTTTTTGAAATGTGACATTAGACACTAGACCTCATCTGCCAATTATAATGAAAAAATAGGATCATTTGAGGAGGAAGGAGGTGGAGCAAATGGCAATGGCTCATGAGGAGCCAGCTGTTAATACATTTTAATCAGTAAGTAAAAAAACATGCTGACACATTACTTGTTCTGATAATTTTCCAGAATTTCTGGGTGCTAGCTGGGCTTGAATACAGTAACAAACACTTTCCAGAGGGCTGGCTAATGTGTTACCAAGTGTGTTATAAATTTGCCATTAGAACTTAAGAATTTGTAGGGCTGAGAGAGTGGGACACATCCAAGAAGGAAGATGGCTCTTAGGCAGGGCTGTGCTTACAGGCAGTGCTAATTCTGCTACAGCATCCAGGTCTTTTGTTCGAAGCACAATGTGGCTAAGGAGGAAAACACCCGTGTTTATGTCAGCTCTGTGTCTGTGTCCCTGGGTGATGTCCACAGATGTCAATGGCAGTGGCTGCTCTTTGGTCATTGCCACCTGAGAGCTGGATGAACTCACCAAACTCATTTCCCAGATTAAAAAGATAATTTTTGCATGATACTCCCCAAAGCAACTCTTTCTAAAGGCACCTCAAAGGAAGGCACAGCTTTAGATCCTGACTGCTTTCCCACCTGACTTGTGTCAGGTGTCTCACACAAATGTTCCCTGTGCTGACAGGTATTTACAAGCTGGGCTCAGTCTAGACTGAGGCGACCCCTACAGTATAAAGATTTGTGAATGTAACAGTGCATGTGGATTGCAGTTGGATAGTAGATAGCCGGTGTTTTTCCTTGGAGCAGGGTGAGGATGCCATCCCTGTGAGTGTTGTTTGCGAGGGGCTGTGCAGAAGGTGCTGAGCAGGCAAGCAAGGAGGCCCTGCTCTGAAGCAGCTGCTGTTTGGAGTGCGATGGGATGTGAGCACAGGAACAGAAGACGACTGAGGAAAAGCCTTTTTCTTTGGCAACGTGACTCTGTGGTAAGGTTGAGGTATGTGAATCTAAAAATCATTGATATCAGTAAAGCAGCAGAATTTTGAAAGCATTGCACACATTGTCCATCATACTCTAGGTTCTGTATCCAATAGGGTGGGGTTTTTCCAAAAATCTCCCATCTCGGTTCTTAAAGCCACTTTTCTGGCCTTACAATAGCCCTGTACTTCAGGCAGATTATTTGAAGGACCTGCTGAGGGTGCTGCATAGCTTGGCTGTGATTTTTCTCACACTGTGTAACTTCATGCACAGGCCTGGGCATGTTCTCAGGTCCCAGCTGGCCCCTCCCAAAGCCAAAAGATCACAACACCCAGAGAAGTGGGAGCCTGAGCACAGCCCAGAGCTAGCCAAAAACACAGCCATAGCACAGCTGCGATTTAAAGCTGGACATTCAGCTGTGCCTTTACTCCTATTTAATAGCAGTTAAGTGGTGAAGTGCTGTCTCCTTGAAAAGCTTCCCCTCTCTTAGCAAACACCACATAGCATGCAATTTTTACAGTGACTTGTAGCATATTTTTACTCCTGAAATACAACCCTTCTGTTTTAGATCTCCTTAACCATAGTGATTTTGTGGAGAATAACAAATTTTCCATTTCTGCACTTAAAACTTGACCCTCTTCCTTATTTCCTTCAGCATTAATTATCCCTCCTAAAAATAGACAGGTGGGGTTCAAAAATATCCAGTGGAGCCTTAATGGAAGGTTTCTTGCAGGGAAGCCAAGAGCCAGACCTGATTTATTCAGCCAGTCTTGTTGTTTGTGCAGACCCACCCTGCAGCAGGTTCCTGTTTCCAGGCTTGCCTCGTGTTTGCTCACTCGGCTAATCAGTACAGCTGCCTGCGAGGGCACGTTAAGGGGAAACCATCCCTTCCCCAGCCTTCTGGGAAGGTTGCAAAAGCTGGGGAGTGCGTGGCTGCTTTCAAACCCTCAGCCCATGAGAGCAACTCCTCTCGTGTAGGGAGGAAGGTGCATATAGGTCATTTCTTTTGAGGGATCTGCCAAGCTGCTGTGCCTGGGAGCACGGGTGTCTCCTTTGGCTGGCCCTGTGAGCTGCCAGCAGAGGAGGGACTGGCATTCCTGAACAAAACTTTCTTCTTTCTTCTTCCTGTCAAGTCATCCTGTTCCTCCCAGCAGGCTGCAAATGCAGTTTGTACAGCAACCCCAGAGAGGGAAAGCTTGGGATTTGTTTTACAACTTCCAAAGTCAACAAAAAAAACATCATGGATCATTTAAAAGGGTTTGAGTTGGTTCTCAAACTCGGCTCTGAGGAGTGGTGATTCTGTGTTTTGGTGTAGGAAGTCTTGATACAGCCTGGGTTTGGGGCCAGCCACTTGTGGGTGTGCCCATCTCATTACTCCCTTCTGGGCAGATCATAGCTGTGATGTTGGTCCTTAGATGTATGTGAGCTTCCAAGTGTGGCATTCCGAGAGTCCCAAACTGACATCTTTTTTGCAGGGTGGGGCATGAGGCTTGAGAAAAAAAATGCAGGGTCTTTGAAGTGCAAGGCTTTGAAGTTCAAAAAAAGCTAGCAAATTCCTGTTGCAGTTCACTGTCTGTGGAAAATCTGGAAGCTAAGGCTTTTGACCAGAGACTGGATAGCGTTTAAAAGTAACAGACTGGGGAAGTGTGGCTTTCATGTTTTAACTGTTTATGCAGTGCTGGAGAAGGTGAGCTTGATTCAAAGAGTGTGTACCAAACAACACTGTCAGTCTCCGCCTTCCTTCTTTTCCACTCTGAGGCTTTGAGTGCATTCAGATCACTGACATAAAATGTGTGTGTGGTGGAAGGGGGAGGGAGGAATTTCTCTCTTCCCGTTGCTATTGTGTTTTGGTATGTTTTGTGTCTGTTCAGTTTGTCTCCAGGATCAGAGAGTGACTCAGAAAGTTATTTCCACAATAGGAGAGCATGGGAAAACACAAACATTGGTCTCTTAAAGACACACAGTCCTGTTTATTACACATGGATGTGCCTCATCTTCTGTCTGCTGGAATTGCTACCACATGAGCTACCTTACTCCTTCCTCTAGAACCCTATTTGGATTTTGCACCTTAGGCCTTTCCTTTTGTCTCTAAAAGTACATAAAATTTCCCTACCCTATACTCCTACCTTATTTTTCTATACTTATCTTCCCCCTTTAACTTATATTCCCCATTTATTACACCCCTCATCTGTTCCTCATACTGTTTCATCTCATCCCTCTTTCTGTGCTGCCACACACATGAAAGTCTCTCAGCAGCACAATCTCTCATGTCCTTCAGCTGGGCCTTTTTCCTTAGTGATGTCCTCATGTCCACCAACTTGGCATACCACGCTTCCCTCTGGGAGATGTCCCAGTCCTATCTGGAATGCCTTGGAGAGAGCACTTGGGCTAGCTCTGAACAAGCCAGTCTGGGCACTATGAACCTTTGTGACCCTTTGGAGTATTTATTCCCTGTAAGCCCTGGTGCTGCAGGCCCAGACCTGCTGTGCTCAGCCAGGCACCATCATCCAATGATGCAAAGAAACATCAGCTCAGCAGAAACCTGGCAGCAATAGCATCCCAGAGCCTCCTTTAGTCCAGCCCATGGTGCCAACCCTTCTTTTTTGATTGAATATTTGTTTCAGCCAGTGGGAGCCAAAGATTAAATCTAACTCTTGTCAGTGCCAACCAGGTAGGATGGGTTGATCCTTCATTTACAATTATGATGAGGTAGCAATTATACACTAGGGCTGTTTTCTCTTGGTGAGGCAGAGCTATTACTAAGCTCAGTGGTTTGGTTTTGTTAGCAGACCTTTGGGGCCTGTTCTTGCCTATAACACCCCTCAGGTTTTCTCGTGTCTCTTTTCTTCTCTTGTTTTTTCTGACGTATTGTTAAACGTAATCTTGTTCTCCAAGTTGCCCAGAGCACAAATCTGCCCCAAAACCTGTGTTCAATCATATTTCTTCCCCCATTGCTGCTCACATATCTGGGCATCCAGACTCCATCCCTTTTTTGCTGCGTGGATTGAGAAATCTATTAAGATAATTCCTCCCTTTCTCTTTATCCTCTTAGCTGTGCCAGCAATGCATTGTAGCTGGCTAAAAACATGTGCTTGCCTGCTTGAACTATTGCTTGACTTAGCTGCCTCCTCTGCTGCTCTTGGAAAAGATGCTGCACTATCTGTTCATCTCGGGAGGTGCTGCCTTGCTTGCTCTGAAATTCTGTAGGAAGCCCCACGTGTATTCTGATGCTGTACAAGCCTTTCCAGTCAGCTATTAGAAACACTTGTCTCATTGTCCTCACCTCATTTTTATTTCAGTCTTCATTTTCTCTCACTTTTCTATCTCTTTCTGTTGACAGTGTGTTTATATTTATGTCATTTCAATCTCTTGCAGTCAACTAGCAAAGCATGCCATGGGTGTGGTTCCTTGAAAAGCCAGCACAGTGAATCTTAAGGTGGGTTATTTTGAAGCCAGAAATTATATACAGGTAAATGGAAATAGGAAAATCCCATCCTAATTCTAGCATTATTCTTGCTTCTCTTCCGAATTGCTGGACTACTGCCAAGTCTATGAACATTTCATGGCAAATGCTGAGTCACAGGCAAGACTGAAACGCCTGCATTTAGTGAGGGGAGAAGAGACGCAGGAGAGAACGTGTTAACAAACACATTTCAGAGTGTGGGTGCCTGGGTGAGGAGGCACATTGCATTACAGTATCAAGGCAGCAACTACACACTTAAACTGGAAAGGAATATTCCTTTGGAAGGAATTGTTTCCCTTTTCATTCTTCTAGCAAGTTTAGAAAACAGTCTGCTCTTCTGTTATCAAACACGAGGGGGATCATTCATTTTAAGACTTCAGGAATGCCACTCTTTAAGGCCTATTATAAACAGTCTAGAAGCATTGTGTAACCTGTATTTTCAAGAAACTTCAGATTCATTCCTTCACATCTGCCAATGCCTTATGTTTTTGAGAAAGTGGCTCAAATCTGTATTTCAATTTCCTCATCTTTAAAATTAGGAAAGAACATTTCAGGATATTGTGAGATTACATTGCTACTGTTTTGACATGGTATTGCCACTTGCAGAGATGATATCAGAAATTTGCAAAGAACTGGGCTTTGAAAGAAAGACAGCTGACTCTGTGAACTTTAAGTCACACATATTAATCCCACAACCATCTTGTAAAGAAAAATACAATATATACCACCTCTGAGGGAGGAATGAGGAATTTCACTATGCAACTACAAAATACCAGTTAAAGCAGAGAAGAATACAAAGCAAACATCACAAAAGCTTTCTCTCAATGGTTAAAAGAAATCCCATTTTAAACAATAGCACTGGGTGACATTTGAATATAGACACCAAACAAAATATCAAGTCTCAAATGAACAGTAGATATATTAACAATTGATGCTTTTCAGGTGATAAATAGAGAAGAAAATAAAGAGAAAACCAACATTTTATAGTTATAAGTTTTATTTTGGAAAATGTAAACCTTACTAACCATGCATACAAGTTAAGACAATATTTTACAGTTCTTAATTTTCTTCCTTTTTCCATTTTTTCCTTTTATTGTTGTTGCATAGGACATTATCACAATATATAATCTATGCAATACAAAATACATAAAAAGTTACAGCAGAGCAAGAATAGATGAACATATAACTGTACAACTGTAATACTTCAATGTAGTGATTTGAAGAGTTGAAAAGTGAGCCATGGAAGCTTTCATGTGCTGCTGATAAACCTGTCCAAGTGAGGATGATGCTGGCAGCTTTCCAGTTCCCCAAAGCTGGAATTTTAGCTGTAACCATGTTCTCTGTCCCCTACTCAGGCACGTGCTGCTGGAAAACCACATGTGCATGCACACACATGTCCCCCAAATGCACAACAGACACAAGGAAATGCACCTGTAACCAGAGATGAAACTCAACCACAAATCTCCAACAGGTTCAAAAGTTCCAAATGCAATGGCATTTGGTGAAGGAATTTGGTTCAGGCCCAGCACTAGTTCTAATGAAACGGATACCTATTTTTGCTCTGTAGACATCCCTTCATTATTCAGTGTGTAGTATAGACACACTGCTGTGTATTTATGTATACACACATACATTATACAATATACACACATATATGTATTTATATATATATATGTGTATATGCTTATATAAATCCATATATATAAATATATATATTTATAAAAACCTATACCAGTGGATGGGCTTTTGCATTCTATATTCTGGCTTATGGGATAAACAAGTTTTATTTGGATATTTTCTTCGGCCTAAGGCTATAGCTCTTATCCCCAAGAGTTACAAACACAGATGTTCATCATACCATTCACTGACATAGACTAGATGTTAGCACCCAATGCACAAACAGATGGTGTGATGGAGTAAAAGAGCACCTGAAAGTTAGTTTCTAGGTATGACCTGATGAAATTAGTAAATCTAATGGTGATAAAAAGGCAAAAACTGCACTTAACAAAGCACAAATTCTGCAACTCATGACAAAGCACTGGAGAAGAGCAGTTGTGAAACAGGTAAGCTCCTCACACAGCCTCTAATGCCTGGCTGCATGAGACAAGGAAAGCACTGAACGTCTGGGTAGAAGGTAATGAGGTTTAAAGGTGTAGAGAGGCTCTCATAGCTACAATTATTGCAAGGGTTAATGCAGTGAAGAGGGTGGGATACATACAGGAATTAGGTGTTACCATCGAACAGAGGCTTCTGATGACTTGTCATAAATACATACCTTTGCAGTTTATGTAAACAGATACTATGCATGTATTATAAAAGCAAGGAACAATAAATTTGCAGATACAAAAAATCCTCACAAAATCTAGCTGCCAGGAATTTACCAGGACTGCTTTCTAAGAAGCAGGATGAAAACTGAATTCATGTTGCCATTAGGCCTTTGCACAGGATAAGGTTAATGGAAGGGGTGAATGAGTTTCTAAGAGCGTCTTTAGTTTCATTTGAGTGGGGGTAGCAAGGTGATGATTTTCACTTGCACCTATTTCCTATAGCAAGGCAGTTCAGCTCAACTCTTAGGAATTTAGAATCATGGCTGGAGAAAAACAAACTTTCAGAGCTTTCTTAATAATAAAGCTGCTGTTACTGTCAGAAATGAAAAAAAAAAAAAATAATGGCAATGTTGTATTTTGTGAGGACACCTCAACAGATGGCATGGGGAAAGGAGGAGGCGGGAGAGATGCACATTCCTCCAGATGGAGAAACCTGCACCTTGCCAGAGCAGTATTTCCTGAGTGTGACACGTTTGTTGCTGTGCCAGGAGACTGTTTTAGATTACATTGCTGGGTGAAACAACAGAAGGGTAAAAATCTGAGGTTAGTTTGGATAAGCACATAGATTTCAAAACATGATTAGAGCTGTTATAACTTCTCATATCTGCAAAATTCAAGATAAACTATCATGAGAATGGAGTCTAATGAGCTTGCTGATCATTAGACATTTCTAGCAGATGCTAGAAAACCCAAAATCTTTTTTCATATGAAAATTTCATATGGAAATGTTAAGAGAAGGCTTTGTTCCCATTCAGTTTTGGAAAATAGTAGTGGTTTGGAATTTATCACTTTATCCTAAACTTATAATGTATTAAAACTTTTATTGGACATATTTGAAACTCTAGCTGGGATTTAAAACACAGTAACTTGACTGTCAGCCTAATACGTGCTGAGGTATTTACAGCTAAGATGTAAAACCAAAAAAGTTTTAACGACCAATTTCAGAGAATTTCCTGAAAGTGTTGTTATGTTGGCTATATACAGTCCAATGGTGTTCTCATTAAATGAACTGACTGAACTCGAAATTTGACTTTGAACCAATTTATTTTTTCCTGTTTAAACTTGGAGAATTATTAGTAATATCTATGAGGAATACGAGTAAAATGTTAGTTCACTGAGTTAAAGATTAGATGGTTCTGTGTCCCTCAGAAGAGGTAGTCCCATAACCTTTATATCCTATAATTGCAATACTAATAAAACCTATTGCAAATATTCCTTCTCCAAGCTAGTAAAACAACTTGTTTGTAATGCATAAACTGATTAATGCTGAGTTATTAAGTCCTAAATAAATGGACTGGAGTGGTTCTTCCTTTCCTGAAGATTCAATAATGCTTTTGTTGGAAAAGGTGATTTTACAACAAAACAAATTTGGAACATGAAGCCTATAGTGTTTGCCAATACTTAGTGCTCCTTTTGATTTTGGTTGTTCCCCCCATCCATATAGCTCTGTTAAGGTATAATGGTAATGGGAATTGTGTTTATGACTTATTTTGAAGTATGTGCATAAGACACAGCTGACCTGTAGAATTCCTTGAGCTAGATATCTGAAATGCCTCTCCACTAACTACAGCACAAGAGCACTTTTAGCAGTCACAGAAATGATTGGAATGTGAATTCCTGTTACCTGAATTCTATCAAGTTGTTAAAATTGTGTATCTCAGTAGATGAGATTTTTTTTTTTAAATAAGAAAAGAGGAAATCTGTGGAGGCCAACAGATCTGGTTTTCTCCTAACTACCAGAGGTTGGGCAATTATCATTACATTAAACTCTATTTGTCATCTTGCAAAAACCCCTTACAATGTTCTTTCATTTTTTTTTGTGAAATGAAACAGTAGAATTGTGCCTTGAACAACTTCCAATTCAAAAGGAGAAATTAATAGAGGTGAAGTCTGAAGCAAATGAACTGAAAAAATACATGAAAAAACATCTGCACTTATTTAGAGTTGTATAGTTTTATAGATAAATACTTAAGGTATTTATCTATACAACTAATACAATGTGTAGTATTAGAATAATGTAAATATTACAGAAGTACCTATGAAACTACTTGGAAATCTATCTTAGCTTCTCACAGTTAACATACAGTACAATAAAACCTTGCAAAATTGGATCAATGCAAAGCAGCAAGTAAGATACAGGTTCATTGGGAATCTGGAGGCATTCACTTAATATTAAATGACAGGTTTAGCATAGAGTTTCTTGTCACCGTGCTACACTTAACTGCATTTATATCCTACAGAAAAACAGGAAACATCCCAAAATTCCAGAATCAAAAGGACCTGAATTTATAATATGCACCATCAGACCCAGACAAACCAAGGAAAGTGTATTTGCTGCCAGGGAGGTTTTCAGTACATCACAATGCTCCTGGTCTTTCACTATATTTTCTGCCATGTAAAACATAAAAATCTACCTCCTTGTGCTCTGTCTAGTGTTAATATTTGAAAGTTATTGAAAACTAGCCAATATTCCCTTCCTGTTATTAAGCAGTTATTCAGAAATAAGAGCACCTTGCTTTATGCTGGTATCTGTATTTTTGAAAAATTTGTAGTAGTGCTGAGCTATAATGTAGTTTTATCTTGAACTTAAAAACACATATTTTATTTTTCCAGTCAGAAGATACCTTATGATTTTCACTTCCCTTTATCAACTACCACAATTTTGATGCAACAGAATACAGAAACTATGTATTAGCCAATTTCTCTTTCTAAGATACAGCTGTACAGTAGGTAAGTACCTTGATAACAGTTTTGGTGGGCATTGGTTCAGTAATGCTATTTCCATATTCATTAAAAAAAAACAACAAACCAAAACAAAAAACAAAGGAAGAAGAAATAAAGGAAATTTTTCAAGTCAGTGTGGTTTGATTTGAATATTCTGTTGGTCCCATACTGAACAGGCAGTGCAGACAGCTTAACAACTTGGAGAGAGTGACGACAGAATGCCTCTAAGTTTCCAGGCCACTTTGCAATGAAATGTTACCCAGTGTAAATTTGTTTCTTCATGATTTAGGTTACTTAAGGCATCTTGTTGAAACTTTTTTCTCAGAATTTTATCTAGCATGAAAAAAACCAACAAACAAGTTTATCTACCTCACAGAGATTTTTGCAATAGGAAGTTGGGTTGGAGCATCTTCGGCATGAAGTGAGAAGACAACTTGCTACCGTAAGCAGAGGGCAGCTTGAAGAAAGACAAGACTCCTGTTTGGACACTCCCCAACACAGGTGTATAATCAGGAAAACAAACAATGGAAGAGTCCGGTACTACATTCCAGTATTGGGTTGGTTTCTGTATTGTTTGCTTGTTTTTTATTTTTTCCCCAGTGTGTGAAAGAACCTAACAAAAAAGCTTCTGAGTGCAATTATATTTACAGAGTAAGGCCGTGGTTAGGGTGTGTCTTCATTGTGATTATTGTGTAACATAAATATCCATCCCTGAGAAAGTAGAAGGGGGACAAAAATCCAACACAGTTGATTTGTAAGTGTATGTATGCTCATATTGTGCAATCCGGTTTTACAAACTACTTCGACACCTGAGGTGAATTAGAGGGATTTTTTTCCTTTTTTTAGATTTTTTTCATTTTCTTATAAAGAATAATGAAGAGGATCCATAAATGGTTGCAAAATATATGAAATATTGAGACAGCAGGAGTCACTAAGTGTAACATGTAAGTTTGTCTGTCCATGAGGTTAGAATAGCCACTTGTGTGGTTGGGTAAAGAAAATCTGACTAGAAATTGCAGTGGGAGGCAGCTATTTACTGATTTTTTAAAAAGAGAGGGTGGGAACTGAAGGAGGGGAAGCAACAGAGTTTTTTAATGTGTGCAACACAAACAAAACTCCACGTTAGGCATTAGAGGCAAAGTGCTGACATCCAGTGCAGGTAGGTCTATGGGGAGCTGGCGGGGCTGATCGTGGGGCTCGAGGCGTCCGAGCGGCTGTAGTCACTGACAGAGCCTGTCCTGGAGCTGCTGCCGCTCCTCCTCTTGAGCATGCTGGGGTGGAAGTTGGCGTGGCGCCGGGCGTGCTTGGTCAGGTGGTCGCTGCGCATGAAGCGTTTCTCACACAGGGGGCAGCTGAACTTCTTCTCTCCGGTGTGAGTGCGGTAGTGCCGGGCCAGCTCGTCCGAGCGAGCGAACTTCTTGTTACAGCCCTGCCAGTTGCATTCGAAAGGCCGCTCACCTGCAGGGAGCAAACACGGCACCGTTAGGAGGGACAGCAGTGTCTTCCACGGGCTATTTTTTTGTATGCAGAAGTTAGAATAAAAAGGTTGGATGCAGGGTGGATGCCACTTGGCACTAACTGGACGGAGAAGGTGTTACCCTCTGCCAGTGAGGAGGCTGTTGTGGTATTCCAACCCATTAAAAATTGCTGTTAGTCAAGCTAGTCATACACTTTATTTGATAACTGGGTCTTCAGGGATGCTGGGCTCCTGATCCTTTCATGGATATCGCATCTCATATCTCTTGTGGTCTGTTGAGCTTTGTGACTTAATAATACCTGTACTGAGCTTTACAGTATATTCGCTTATTCTCCAAGCTGTCCCTACATCTCTGACTCAGTGCTGAAGTTCAGAAGGCATGATGAAGTCTTCCTCTTCATCAGCAGCTATTAAAAAAGTTATAGTAAATATGCAAAATGGGAATTTTGAGGCACTGGATGTCAGGCTCTCACCTTGTACCCTCGACAGCTGTGCCTAGAGTTTTCTGCATTTGCTACAAAGTACTACAGTTTCTCTTGTTCACTGCCTTAGGTCTCATTCTGAAGTGGGGAAGGGAGCACTGTATTCCAGCTGGGGCCGCGTGTCACCTTGAAGGTACCAGCCTTTTTTGAGTAACTGACATAAACCCCATGAGCTGAGACTCTTCAGCTTGGAGGAATGACCAGTGAGCTCCCAGAAACAGCAATCTGGTGAGCTGCTGCAGTTCTGAACAGACCTCAGACACGGGACAGATGCCTGGTGCTGTTGCAGGGCTGTGCTGGAGGTCTGCATTCGGGCACTGTGGTAGATGTGCAGCCTGGGAAGCTCTGCACAGGCTGCAGACAGAAGTAGAATTGTTGTTGGGTAGATGGTTATCTGGAATATATTCCCAACTTCATCACTTATGTGCTGCATAGCTCGGGCACCTCATATTATCTGCTTCCATCCTTGGTTTCTCCATTTGATAAAAATGAGTATATTAAATCATGAAATGTGTTGTCTACTACTTCTGCATATTGGTTTGATTCTTACTGTCACGGAGTCAGAACATCACATAGTCTTTGATTGTTATTAATTGAGAAAATCTTATTCTTTTGTGACTACATAGACTAGCATTTTTCTTAGTTGTAATTTTAATAACTTCCTACTTGCACTAATCTTTATGTTTCTAATTCTGAATAGCCTGTCCAAAAGGCCCAGCGAGCTATATAAATTCTGGGCCAAAATAAGTAATAGACGTTCTCTCCACAGTACACTAAATAGCAAATAAAGAAAAAAATTAGCCTCTTGGAGAAATTTGATACACCTTAATTAAAACTGAGAGCAAAATTGACCTCAGCAAGTCTTCAATCTAAGCAGCCAATAATCTGCTCTAAATTCACAGATTTGGCAATAACATTTATCTCCAGGATCTTAGGAGGCTCCTTCTCAGAAAAATAGTTTTATAGTCCTTTTCTCCCTGTTCATGAAGCCTCCAAGATACTTCAGCCAAATCTCAGTGTCTCAATGAACAGACAAGGAAGTCTTTTTTAAACAGGATTTTTTTTTCAAGAATCTGGAGAAAGCAAGTGTCCCTGATATTTCCTTAATTATTTAGGAAAAAGACCAAGGCTCATTAGACCCCCTGTTCTTAAGCACATTTGTTGGATTTCATCACACCTACAACCACAATGCATAATGCAGTGGTTGTATCTGTGCAGTACACACGGAGATTATTGTCTGGAGAACCATGACCACCCCCTCCTAGGGAGTGGCAAAAGGCAGCAAAGATGAACAGAACTGCTTTCAGGTGGCTTCCCCTGACCTAAAGCCTAAAAAACTCAGGGTTCCACAAATTAATTAAATAAAACCACAACCAAGTGGATTTAAAGGATATAGTCTTTTGCTTAAAATAACCCATGCAAATCCATTCAATGTCCTCCTTAGCCTTATCCTGCCTGCAAACTGTCAGGGACTGAAGTCTCCATCTGCTGCTAGAAATGCAAAATAAATATATTTTGGCTGTTTGTCATATATCCAGTCATGTGTTCTTAGATATGTTCCTGCCTGTGCTGGGCCATGCCTGTGGTGTGACATCCCTGTTGTGTGAACACCTTCACTCATCTTCTCCCTATGTTTTGGTCACACTACAGATGTACATCTAAGAGGACTTTGGAACCCTTGGGAAGAAGAGCAGTGAGGAATGGTCTGAGGGGTACACCTGGCCTGCAGAAAACAGAGTTCATCATCATTGAGCTATGGCATCATTTTTTGGTAAGGCAATGGCCTTTGGATGTTTCTATTGCCTGAGTCCATTTCTGTGTTTATTTTCGTTATAAATGGTATCAGCAAATGTTCTCCACTTGAAGAACTGTCCCATGAAATGAGTGCTTTCATACAAGGCAAAAGTTTTCATGCAATGTTTTGTCTGTGCTTCTCCTGTGCCATGAAGCACAGACAAAATGATACCTTTTGTTCCGATTAGTTTAATGGCACCAGCTGCTCCTGCCCATGATTCTATCATTTGGGAGCCAGCAGTCAGCACAACATTCCAGTTCCTGATGAGAGAAGAGGTTCTGAAGCAGGATTGTGTAACATCAGTGTTATCCAGCACTAGCAGGTGATGAAGGTATTACACAACTTCTCGCCCCCTCTCCTCACTGCACATCAGACCCGCATGAGGACACTCAGGTTCCCACTCACCTGTCTGATTTGATGTTAATGATGGTGGTGAGGATTTGGGTGCTGAGCCAAAATATGTGGTATGTCTTCTACTGTATTTCTACCATCCCTGTCCTTCTTCCTAAGGACTGTTTTCCCCCTCAGTTCTCTCTAGTCTTGATCTTATATCTTCTAGGTACTTGTCTTTAAGTTTCTTGGCCAAGTGGTTTTCTACTGACAGCTGACAACAGCTGGTGTCACAGTGGTACTAGTGGTAACAGTTCTCTAAAATACTTCCCAGCTTTGTTGAGGTTTAGCAATTCCTCTTCAAAGAAAAACTGTATTGTGAGGAAATGCTGCATGCCTTGTGTGAAGATATGAGAGTCATTATTGTTCATAAAAAATTAGTATACAGTCTGGAACAAAGTTGCTGCAGGGTATTAATTAAGGCAAGACCTAGCTGCTGCTCCAAAACCACACATGGAAATTCACAGTCTGTCATCATTCTCATCTCTCAAACAGAAGGGATGTGGTTTTCTGTGCAGGTAAGTTATATAAATGTCCTTTTACCAGCAGTAAAGCAATCAACAGAATGAGAGATTATATGAATTGATTGCCTAATCTCATTAGGGAACACGCAGCCACAGTACAATGTTCCTGCATAAGCAGTAACCCATGGACACGTACTCAACAGAGAGCTTTCACCATTAAAATGGCTGTAACACAAGACAATAAGGATTGTTGTAGCACCATTTTAGGCAATGCTGAAGTCAGAATTTTACCTTTATACACTGAGTACAGGATGTGATCTTATAGGTTAATGTAGAAATGTTATCAAGTACCTTAGATATGGCAGAAAACACATCAAGCATGTGAATATGTATATTGAGAGTCTTAATGCTGTACCTTGGCAGCAGGAGTATCTTAGTGCATTACGAGCCTTACTAACAGGACTCAAAGAGTCCTAAGTCTCCAAAAGATAAATATGCTTGAAAATAAATTAATCAAAAAGCAACTCTGGTTTCTTTATCTTTGAAGAGGCAGTTGAGAGATGCCTTTAAAAGATAGGGAATACTGTAAATTATTTTTTCACAATTTTAAATAGGTTTGGATTTCCATGTTCCAAATCCTACTAAATGGTAACCTTTCCAGGTCCTTTGCCAGAGCACGTGACATCAAATAACTTGTGTTTAAGTTACACAAAGTGATGGAAAAACATCACATTCAAGAATTAGATTCAGCTGATATTAACTGAAAATTACACAATCAAGAACATTTTTGGCTTTTTCCTGAACTCCACCCAGTCAAAAAAAAAAAAAAAAGGTGTAGTATAAAGATGCATTAAGAAACTTGCAGTGCTCACTGAGTGAAAGTACGTGAGCTCTGCAGGTGCACCGAGTTCTGAATTCCTTTCAAGGGCACAGGCCTTGCTGCTCATATTGTCTGGCAGAGCAGACTGCCAAAGGAAAGCCAGAGTTGCCTGGGCTATAGAAACAGCACTAAAAAAATGCACCTCTCTCCTCTCTTGCTGGAAGGGATTCAGAAGCAACTAGAGCCAGCCTGTTCTTATGATATCACATAAAGGTCCTTTGTATTATTCTGTATTTGTCAATCATTATATAGTGAGGCAACTGTATGTAGTTATGGGAAACAAAAACTCCAGAGATGGTAGCACCAGATCTGATGTCTGCTGAGCTTGATTTGTACAATCCTTTTAGTGCATACACAGTTTTAAGGAGTCCTTTCCTAAATAGTGACACTCCCGTACAGACCCTGCAGTAATCTGCTTCCTGCTTCACCAATTCATTTGTCTGATATCCAGCATCTGAATATCAATTTTAAAAAAGATAGCAAGTACTGTGTAGGCCTACTTTAAAAATAACCTGCTAATGACTGAAATGCCCAAGCAGTTTGAGACAATTGTGAACCTAACCATTTTCCAGTTAAAAGGCAAAGATTAGGCAATTATATGTGAACAATTTGAAGTGTCATATCCACTGCCCTACAGATCAGACTGTTATCAAGTCAAACCACATATTGGGGCCTTTTTTTTTTCTTCTCAATATAACTCATGTAATAGCTCTGCACATTATGTTAGCATCTTCAAGCATGTCAAGGCCATGCAGTAACAAAGAAATTTGTATCCTGGGAATTCCATGAGTGCCTGCAAAACCAGAAATGGTAAACCAGAAACAATTTTCTGTGATCTTTAATCTGTTCTGCTGCTTCCCAGAACAGGATTGAATGTTGTTATAAAAACAGACTAGAAGCCTGAACATGCCGCTGTGTGCTATTCTTATATTTCTACATTTTCATATACATAATTAAGAGTATATTTGGAAACACAGATCAGCAGGCTGGGTGGGGAGGATGAGGGGCAGACAGTTAAATAGAGATGTGACTGAAGCAGCCTTCCTCCAGGAGAGGAAATGCTATCCTGGGAAAAACATTCAGCCGAGCAGACTATGTTCCTTGAGAATGGCTGTTACTTAAAAAAAAAAAAAAGGAGAAAAGGTCATCGTTCAATAATACTGATATGTATTTATGAATACTTTAATTTCTGGTATTTTCTTGTTTATAAAAAAGCTCTTTTGCATTGCCAAACAACAAATCCTTAACCTCAGTGCATGAGAGAATAATGCTTTAATGTTAGGAAAATCATGGTTTCTTTATCAAGTATTTAAAAAGGGATCAAAAAATTCCAAAGCCTCACAATTTCAAATTCCTATGAAATGAAACCACTTAGTTTCAAATTAATGATTTTGGGGGTGATCTTTCATAACCAAATAAGCCAAATGCAATTGGGTTTTTTGCATCTGCTTTTGGGTCTGCCCAACAGCTTTTGAGTATCTGGGCCACCTTCACACACACCTAACAGAGGCAGCAAATTCAGCAATATTAAACTTCACTAGTTCCAGAGAACAGAGCATGTTTTAATAATGTCCTCAATGAAAAGTTATAGGGTGAATTAGACCGTCACTAGACACTGGAAAGCCAGTGTGGGAGTGCGATATGAATGTCCAAATCCAAGAAAAGCTCCAGTCAGAGTTCCCATGTTACTGGACACTGGCACAGAACAGTCCCCATGCGCCTACGACACACAGCAACAGCAGCTAGGTTGCATTAGGACCTGCAGACAGAAGCATGCAAATTCCTGCTAATTCCATTATCTGTCATGTGACCTTTTTTTAGGAACTGGAGTTCTCAGAATTCCAGCAGGCACAAATCCAGGCATCTACAAAGTTCATTGACTTTAAAGTGTACATGTCTTTATTTTGATCTTAACAAATCCAGTCATTACATTTATAAATTATGTGTGCATAGGAAACTACTACTGAGCGGGATCTGCAACAGCTACCATAATGTACATTATTGAAATCTTTGGTTTATTTTCTGTACCTTAACATTTTCACGGAGTTATTTAGACATGTATGAATGTTTCTTGAAGGGCGAATTTCCAAGTGGCAAGTTTACATTTGAAGTCACTGTGTGTTACTGTTTGCCCTGGAAGTGTTTGCATGACTCCATCTGGGAGCACAGATTACACCCTGTGATTTATCTGCTATAACCACAATAACCAGAACAACTCAAATAGCAAATGATGAGTACACACAGTCAGATACTATAACAATAATGGCTGCAATGCCAGAGAAATACAAGTAGTGAAAAATTCCTCCCCTAGCCTTAACCACAGACAGGTCTGTCTGGGAACCAAAATAACTAATTTGGTATTTTCCATGTAGATATCTGGTCCTCTTAAAAATATTAACATTCACTTTCACTGTAATGGAAACAATTTATTTTTTTTTAACAGATTATGTTCTATTAGTTATATTCTAGGCTTTTATTTCAAACTTGTTCAAGAATGTCTTAAAACTCAGTTTATAATAATTTTAACTACTTAACTGTATTTTTACCAGCCATGTTTGCTTCTCTTTTGTCAAAGCAGAATCATTCAAGCCTACTCCAGCTTTTTTTTTACCCTGGACCCTCCATCACATAATCTTTCTATTGTCTAAAATATGTGTTCCATGGCTTTACAGAATCTCTTTTCAAACAGGGATGCCCAAGCTGAACGGCTCTATCTACAGCTTAGCATTTTTTAAACTCCATGGTTTTTATCCTGCATTTTTGCACAGTGAATTAAGAATCTGAAATTGAACCTGCTAGCTTTACCAAGTCATTTTCTGCCTGCCTTTTAAAGTCTTGTATGACTCCTGTTTAGTTCTTGCTCATCTCTGCTGCACACCACTGTGTGTTCAGTAAATTAAGCCCTGTGTTCCACTCCCAGCTGAAACCTAGCTCCAGACCACTTCATACAAACAACCAGTGAGTAGCTAGAAGTTATGTTCCAGGATCTGGAAAATAAATCTTACAGCAAATTGGCTTTAAAATGACATGGCCACAAATTTAATAGAAAGAACTATTGTTATATCCGTTGGTAAGGTTTTGAATGGAAGAGGGAAATAAAGGCTAGAGCTATGTGGATATTTTTCCTGCTCAATTGAAATATTTTTTAAAACCCATTGAATTGCAGAAGAATTCAGCAAACAAAGAAGCCCATAGTAATTCTATTTTCAATTGACCAAAATGTTTTACTTCTTTTGGTATGTTTTTTTTTTGTAACACCACTTAAATTCCTTTAGCTTTGGGGACAGTTTTCAAGATGATGATGTTAATATGAAATTAATAAATGAAACACACTAACACAATTTTTCTGAAATAAGTCAGTCTAAATCATTTGCTGATTACTTGTCAGTGAAAAGGTCTTACCAAAAAATGTAGTTTCTATAGTTCTTGCTATTAAACCAATGCAAAGTTTTTAATATTCTTCATTAACATTTCTTGGCAGCTTTCTACCCATGAAGATTAAATGCCTGACATTTTTATTAAGTGACTAACTGAAGATCTGATCTTCGAAGGGAACAATTTCATTTGTGTTTTCAACTTCCACTAAACTCCCTGTGTTTATAAGCACAAGGGAATTCCAAGGACAGCCAAGGGTAAGGACCATGAAAGTCTATCCTACACTTCACAGAGAAATCTCAGAATAGATTTTAGATCTACACTGAAAATGTGACTGAGAATATGCCCTGTGGCATTAAGCACGACCCAAAGAGCCTTGGGTGATTCCCTACAGCATGTTAAGTACAAGAAACATTTTCCGGAGTTATGCTAAACTGCTTTCACTTCCTTGTACTTTTGTTCTCGAGGGTCATTTTGCAAACTGGTGGTAAGTGATGCAGCCCTTCAAAACACTGTGTCTGTTTTGAGTTCTCCTTTCAAAGAGCACAAAAATGCACTAACATGCCATGCACTGCCATGGCAAAGAAACAACCAACCCCAAGTCCATGCTAGAAAGACCAAGCATATTTCCCAAACAGTTATTTTTATGATCTTCTCTGCACTGATATAGGATGTTATAATTCTATAGATATATAGTGAATTTTGTTTGGTTTTCTTGTCTCTAGTTATGTTCACACTGTTGCTCCTCTCTGCTAGTGAGTACTCCAAAACACAGGTAATCCTGCTGGGCAATTGAGAAATAAATTCTTTCCCATTGCGTGAAGACCATAAAAAAGCCATTAAAATCCCTTCAGGATTTCCAGTTTGAAATTCCCGTCTGTAGACCTGAGCACTGAGATGCTACTTGTTTTACTGCATCCCTGTACTAAGATACATAATGCTTGTCAAAGCCAATATTGGGCTTTCTCCTGTGCAGTTTGTGACTTCCTGGTTTCAGAAGAGTTCATGCTTTATCTCTTCCTTACACAACCCCACCCTGTCTTGTGTGTTCCTTTCTCTTTTGAAGCTACAAGAAATCAGCTGCACTAGGCCAGGGGTCTGTGAAGCTCTGAAGATACAGACTACATCAAAACAGCTGTGGTGGGTGGGTGGATGTGTGGGTGCAGGTGTCTTAAATATGTCAAAGAGTCTTTCTCTTGAAGCACAACCAGATACAAAATCACTGAGTTTAGACTTCAAGGTTCCTTCCTTTTATTATGGGGCCTAGATATACAGGCACAAATCTTTAAAATTGTCCTCTCTTTAGAAGTAACAGGAATATTTAAGGCTACTTCAGCAAAGAAGCTGAATTAGCTGAATAAAGCATTGAACCAAAGGCACTTTCATAACTTTCTGAATAATTAATTAACCTGGTCATCCACTCATCACTTAGGTATGAATGTGTACATCTGATGACTCGATTTGATGCATCAGAACAATCCAGTGGAACAGAAAAGCCAGCAGAACAGTAACTCTGAAACTGAAGGCTGAGAAAGGGGGAGTGAGGGAACAGAGATGTGAAATACCTGAAGCACTCCTATGGATTAGGGATTCCTCATCACTCTTTTAACCAAGGTGCACAAACTATCAGCAACTATGAGTAAAATGATGGGAATTGATTTAGTAAAGGGTGATGAGGGCATCTTTGGTTTTGCTGCTCTCCCCAGCTTCCCATCACAAAACTGCTAGGAGCCACAACAAAGAAGGAAAGAAGCAATATTCTTGTTGGTATCTAAAGCACTGAAATGTAGCAAAAACAGCTCCAAATTCTTAGCAAGGTGTTTCTGGGGGAGTTGCTGATCAGATACAAATGCAGTAAGAGCAGGTCCTCTTGGATGTAAATTTGCTCATTGATACTCTGGGAGTTCAGGTTAGGCATGTTAGACAAGGAGGAGATGCACGTGTGTCTTCTTCTCACAGAAGTATAATGAGTGTGAAGGATGTCCTCCACATCTCACAGGGCAGGTAGCTTTCTTTTCACAGCTAGAAAAAGCTTCATGGCAGTGACTGCATTCCTACTATATCTTCTAGAAGGCCTTCACAAAGCTGACATAAACAGTATTTCTCTTGACCCTTTTCTGTCAGATTTGCTGTAGTTTTGCTATGTGACTGCACTGATAGCATGGACACTTTAAATGCGCTATCAGTAGAGCAATACCTCATAGTCTGTAAAGCTGTGAGCAACCAAAATTCCAGCCATCTCCTACAAAGGTAGGAATCCTTCATCCAGAAAAATGGTAATTCACACAATTGTATGAGATGGTATTTACAATGCAAGCAATTTCAAAAGCAAGGTATTAATCTCCTTACAGTTCTATATGGATTTGTCATTGTTACCTAATACTGTTTGTGGATTCTCTTTTAACTCTGAAACCTAAAGTTCACTATTTCACTCTCTTTCTCAAAAGTTTTGACACATGACCAAAATGGAGACCTCTCATCTAAGAAAAGAGAGACATCTGAGCCATTAGAATCCCCATGAGGCTGGAAACATACCCAGCTAGCAGGAACAACTTCCATGTCTCAGTGAGTGTGCAGACTGGAATGGTCCCTGTCTGCCCCACAGGAATAATGCCTATTGATCGTGCTTCCATTAACTGCAGTGCCCTTGTTTACGTGCACTTTGGACATATCGTATTATAAAAGCAGCATTTTTTACCTTCTTGCTGGAATTATATGGGTAAATAGAGCTCTTTTACTCAATACCAATGACAGGCTTAACTTAAAAAATGAAAGGCAAAGGCCTCAGTGAAGAGAGTTTATGCTCTAAAATAATGAAAACTAAATGTTGGGCTTTCTGTTAAAGTTAAGTACCTGCAATTGCTGTATATAGTTTCTGTTCTCTAAACCTAAAACTCTTCCTGGGTCTCCTTATCTCTGAGGCATTAAATCCTAGACCAGAGCTCAGTAAAACAGCTGAAATCCACTAATTTAAAAGAGCAGCAACTTCCACTTGATTTTGTCTCTCCTGTGGCTTGTTCCAAGAATGGAGATCAATAGCCGACCCTTTGACTTTGCACTTAAATACCAGATAATTAAACTGTGTTATGCTGAAATGATGAAGTGATGAATTCTGGGGAGAGGAAGATGTATCTTAGCTATGTGTCATTTGCAAACCACACTGAACTACCACACCCTGCAAAGAAGGGACCTCTGAAATTTAGTATAGCCCTTTAATTACTGTATTTTTCTATTTTTTTCTGCTCAGAGCTATGAATGTAATAAAGAAGGATGATTATTAAAACATCTATTGTGATTAGAAAATTAAAAAAAAACACCGTAAAAGAGCCTCTGAACACATCTAGGTATTACTGAATGACAAAACTAAAAGATGGGGATTTTTTTTTCCTTTTCCATTGGTCAATACACTAATAAATAAATATACTTGAAAAGAATACCAGGGTTGAAAAACCAAAAAAATCTATGTGTTAATCAGCAAATCTGACCTATTGCATCACCCCAGCAAAGGAATTTTAGCCAAGAATTCTTGCCTTGAGCCAAAAATTTGTTGTTTAAGGGACTTTCTTCATTCCTTACATACAAAGATCATGGCTTCAGCATAGGTCAGAGAAGTTTGGCCTCTTAAAACAGACTAACATCGATGAAGCTCTGTGGGATTTTGCTCTTTTTCTGTCATGTTGATGAAGCAATTCAAACCTTTTAAAGTGAGAAGAGGCTAGAGGAGGGCTCTCCAAATGTATGTAATAATAAGCACTGTTTTTATTGAATGAGTCCAGTTAAAATTTGAAAGTCATAATGTGGCCCTTGATGAATACATATGCTGGACTGAGGCCTTGTTCAGTCACGTCCAGTCTCGCGTTACTCCTGTTGCAGCACGCTAGCAATGCTGATTGGTTGTCTGCTACAAGCTGATTTCAGCTGCACCACTCACCCTCTGTTAGAGCAAACAAGGTGATTAATGAAAATGTTATGCAGACAGCAGCAACTGAAGCCAAGAACACTAACTCCCCAGACTCGACTCTTCCTCCTCCAGGAGGGAAAAAAATCTTACCGACAGCGGAAACAATGGATCCAAATGTATCTACAGGAAAGGTGCAGTTAAGGTACCAACAGAAACACAAGGTTTCCATTACAGACTCCTGTCTGGATCTTCCCTGTGCTACCTCAGAATTGCTCAGTCTGCTACCCAGCCCACTCTGCAAACCCAGAACAGCTCCAGATCAGACATCTGACTGTTAGCAGCCCCATGGGAGCTCTAGAGTATGACACTATTTGGCATCCCATCCTTCTTCGTCCCACTCTTTATGCTGGAGAAAAAGATTACATTCTCAGTATAGGACACTTCAGCCTCTCCTTCCAGTCTGGGAATTTCTCTTTGTGAAGCCCAGGATTATGTGCCAACAAAGCTCACAGGCTGTCAAGCCATTCATTCTCCGTGGTGTGGTCATTGCATAGAGAAATTATATATGTGGTATATATACTTTTTTGATCAGTGTGATGAGCTTTCTTTCCTCAGCTCTCAGTGTGGGACACAGGTTCCTTGCTTGTCTAAAAACAGAAGGGCCTTGTCTACATGAAAATGCTGTTATCAAGTCCTTCTTAGAAAACGGTTAGTTTACTTAGATGGTCAGAAATCCTTATTTGAGTTCTGATCACCATGGGAGATAGAAACTTAAAATTCGATCAAACCTAAAAACTTGAACCTGAAAATTCTTGTATTGCAACAATGTTTGAAATCAAACTGAAACTTCATAAACCATCCCTGTCTGCATGATAACCACAGAAATGACCTCTGCAGTGGTTTAAACTGATTTCAATGGAAGTCTACCTCACAAATTTTTATTTGTGGTGGCTTTAAAAAAAATTTGCATGGTAATGTTCATGATCTCTGGTTAGACAATGAAAATGTTTTAAGTGGGAGAGCAATTAAATAGGTAATGACAAATTACATTAATCTGGTGTGAACTGTGGGTGAATTCATGCTGAAATTGGGAAACTTTGGCTCCATGAGCTCTGCTCAGCACTTGCATGAATAGCTGCAAAGAAGGAATCATATGACCTAATGAATCAGTCTTTTCTCTGTTGACATATCAATGATTTTTTTATTATTCTATTCTACTAAAAACAGGAGAATGCTTGTAAAAGCAAAGCTTATCAAATTAATGAAAGGTTGTCCTGCTATGCAAAATAACAGACTAAAGGATTATTCATTTAATCTGAGACCTGCACTTTATTTATCTGAATTCTGGGAAATGTTGAATGTCATCTGCCTCCAACTGAAGTGCACATACTTTGGCATGAATAGACCTTGCGGGTAAGTTATGACATTTTATGTGCACAGCAGCTCCCAGGATTTGGGGACAGGATGAGATTTCATTTTGCTAGAAGCCAAGCAAACAGAAGTTAGTAAAGTTGTCTTTGGCTGTAATTGTGAAATGTCTCCTTGTGAACTTTTGAACTGTTCAATCAACAACATCACAGTAACACAGCACGCATGAAACATGGGACTTCAGCATTTATAAGCACAGCTAAAGCTGTAAAGCTAAGTGAAAAATCTGATACTGAGAGTTTATTGCAATTGTATGGAAGAGAGAGGGAGTGGGATTTCCTCTTATTTTATTCTCATTCTGGGTGAATTGTTTGCCAGAGAGCAAGGTGGTGTTGAAGTAGTTTATGAGCAGCATCTGCCAATGGCCATATTGAGCATCCAGCTTCAGGGAACAGGCAGCTCTGGAAAGTAGTTTTATGGGCTGATAATCAAACACTGAATCTGCTGCTTGACACAAGGCAGCTACCATTCAAGGTATGCATAAAAGCATTGAATACACCTCAAAATCTTCTGCCCAGATTGTTAAACCACGCTCCCTGTTTACACCAGGCTTCAGGTTTTTTGTTTTCAATAACGGAATTAGATTATATTGTAAGAGTTGTACTTACATTCGAAAGTGCCCACTTTTAAAACAGGTCAGCTTTTTAGAAAAGACAGTATTTGCAATGCAACATTCAACTCTTGCAAGTTTCATTTATATGTCCTATTCTGTAAATACTTTCCCTGTTTATTTTGCATCTCTTGGCAGTCTCTTTCAACCGCAGCTGTGTAAAAAAGGAGCACCAGTCATGTGTTCCTTTCAAGTTTCAGCTTTTTTCAGTCTTTTCTATGTGTTAATACTTTAAACTACAAATGTTTTTAAGTACACACCCATCTAGGCCTCATTCTTATATTGAATCAGAAAAAAAATAAGAGAAGTTTTTTAACACTTACCCCATTAACGCCCATGGAGTGACACAGCCTAAGTGCAGCTCAGCTGCTGTGACCCCCCCATTTGATGCTGATTTTGAGGACAGCTGGTACAGGGTCATGCGGGAGTGAGGCCTCACCAGCTGTGCCTGACATGTGGGGTCACGGCGTAGGAGAGAGGCCATGGCCAGTGCTGGAATTGAATGAATGGAGCATTTGCTGGATTGTGGAGGATCAGAGTCACGAGCCAATTATGTGAGTACGACTCTGGATGTGAAACATAACTGAAAAGCTAAAATTTTATGCAGAACAAAGAACATATTTCAAAGACAGCTTTGTCAAGGACATCTTGAGTTATACAACATATATAACTCAAAAATAGTGAGGTGTTTTCAAAAAAATTATCATATCATGGACTTAATACAGAAAAGTCAACTGGATTCCCTTTTTCATGAGCAAATACTATTTTCACTACTTTTATTTTTTGAAGTAGTATTGAAAGGAACATCCATACTATTATAAAATTTACAAAAATATACATATATACATCATGGCCCCCTTAGCAACTCTGTCTTCCCTTGCATGCTGCACCCATGTCTTCATTGCTTGCTTTTACAGAGCACTCTGTAAAGTGTTAAAACTGTTAAACCCAGTTACATCTCTGCAGAATGTGGTTTATACATATGAATCATGCCAGAAGGGTGGCCCAGCAGCCACCATTTTCTCTGTATTTTAAAACCTTATTGACATGTAAACTATTCCACTGGGTGAGATACCAATGATTCTTTAGCAGAGATTCTTAATTCTATGGGTTCGTACATGTCAGGTGAAAATTCAGTAGTTGTAAATGTAGACAAGTTGTAAGATCTCTATTACTTTCCAAAACATAAACTCCTATCATCTCCAGCACATTTGTTGCTGCTCTGCCACACTTGTTTGTTTAAATGTGCAGGTCTATTCTCTAACAGACCTGCTCGTCTGGGCGAGGAGAGGAAACCCACTGCCCATTCTGGCTTTTTGAGGCGCAGCACCTGTTCCCTGTGTCTGCAGGAAATTAACTGGCCACACTCGACATGCCTGAAGCACAGGGGCTAATGAAATACTCTAAAATACAGGATCTTACTGTGGCCAAATTTTACAGGAGAAGATTCCTGGGATAGCAAAGTTCTGTGGAATATAAAAAGGATTGCACCATTACTATGAAATTCTAAAAGATATCAGTATCATGTAAATCTGCAGGCTAGCTCCAAAACCCTATGAACAGGATATAATTTTTACTTTGAAAAAGATCACAGAAGTTCCCTGCTGTTCTTACTTCCATTTGGACTCTTGGTCAATCCAGTCTTAAATCTGAAAACCACAATTGATTTGAACCTGATTTCCTGTCCGTATTCCTAGCTCCTGCTAAGCACAATTCTGGCAGCCATGTGTCTTGGGCTGAGATTCAGGAATTGCAATATGCAGAGCTGCAAGGTTCATAAACTTGGGTAATCAAGAGGTTCTGTTACAACAGACAGACTGTGAATAAACCCAAAGAAAACAGGAATTGCAACTTCATGAGTTGTGGTGTTGTATCCTGACTTAGCTTTGAGGAATTGAGATGATCCAATTATTGCTGTTGCAGTTTGACAGTGCCAAATGGGACAGCTTATTATTCCTACCAAGAGACGTGATGCACAAAGTACTTTGAACTTGATTTTCAGCCAATTGGTTGGAACTTGTTTCTACTTTCTTTTGAAAATAAGTTTTTACAGCTCAATTTTAGGATCAGTGAATAATGGACAAATAAGAGAAAAACTTAAGTCTTAGCAAAAATGATACATCATAACACCACACAAACCCAGGTATGTGATAACCTTTTTTTCAGAACATAAATAACCTCAGCATTGTAAAGTTGTATACACCATGCTGCCTGTATGCTCATCGATGCTCATTTGTAAATCACCTTCTCAGGGATTCACCCTTTGTTCTACTACTCAAGGCTGTAAATGCTCTTAGGAGAACAAATTCACCACTCTATGAGAGGCAGCTAGGGCTTATTCCCATGCCTTAAAACAAGGGAGAAGGAACTGGATACAAAGATGTCCACACAGAAAGTAACACAGAAGCTGAAAGCTCAGTTGATTATTCACTGACTACTGCTGTGTCATTGGAGTTTTGTACAGACGGTAAGGAGCTGTGTTTTATAATCAGAAGAGTCAAGCACAAGCTTGACCTAGGAACTCAGGACTGTTTTTATACTTTTAAAAAATTAGATATTAAAAAATCCCAAGGTAGTCTGATTTCCAAGTGGGAAACAGCTGTGCAGTGGAAGTTACTGTTGTTCTTACTGTGTTTGTCTGTGAAACCACAGCAAATGTACTCAAATGAAAAATGTGCCAGCACAGTCACATCTTCATAAAGGGAAAACCACAGACTTTGCATTGCACAGATGAGAATGGTACAGCCTCCTTAGAACTACTTGATTGAGGAAACAGTTATGTGATAATTTGGATTTCTTTGCAAATGAGACTGGAACTCAGTTCCTCCACAGCATTCAAAGAAGAAAAACTATGAAAGCATACCAATCACAAAGGTTCCTTGCCTTTCTGTAAGAAATTCATCTAAACACCTAAGACAGCAGTTTGCATGCCAACACCAGAAAGATGCAGCTTATACCAAATGAGTTTGAGTCTCTTGCAAAACAACAGTGGTCATATCCAACTGACAGTGTACATGTATAATACAGAAATGTAACTTGGATTTTTTCAGGGGTACTCTACACACAGGACCAGAGCTGGCTCTCGGAAAGAAGCTTTAAGCAAACATTTGGGCAGAAGTTCAGCACAGGTATGGAATGTTTTTCCAAACTAATTAGTCTGTAATTCATCTGCTAATTATAACCTTAGCAGCAAAAACTGATGACATAACCTCAGAAAGTATAGCTGCTTTTTCAAGAATTCATTACAAAAACAAAGCACCAGTCAGATAACATTCTCTCAGAACTTTTTTGTAACTTATTATATTCTTGATGACAAAAAATAAATTTTAGTAGTTTTTGCCTTAGTGACAAAAATTAATCTAGTGATTTGTACATTAAAGAGGGAGTAGTCTACTGCATGCAGAAATTAAATTATGTTCCTGTAAACAATCTGTAAGAACACCAGTCAAGATTCTTTTCTTCACTGAGAGGTTTGGTGTTAGACTGAGAAGAGGGAAAGTACTCAAATCCTTATTAACCTATCAAACACAGTGAAAGGGAAGAACTAGGATTTTTTCATATTACAGAGTCCTAAAACCTCAAGGAATTAACAGCAGCCTATTAAACAATCTCATTTTAAATAATAGTGAAAAGGAAGCATCAAGGGAAAGATGTCGATTTA
The DNA here is from genome assembly GCA_013400915.1 of Pardalotus punctatus. Classification (NCBI taxonomy): domain Eukaryota; kingdom Metazoa; phylum Chordata; class Aves; order Passeriformes; family Pardalotidae; genus Pardalotus; species Pardalotus punctatus. The sequence goes on from VZTX01012711.1 coordinate 182,342, forward strand.
AAAGAATGTATAATCACAGAGACGATTTTGTTTTGATAAGGTCAATGATATTGTTTTCTCCAGAGGCCAAACTGCTCAGAAAAATCACATTCAGAAATGTAGAGAAAACAGATGAGTTCTATATGACTTTTCACCAGTAAGTAATGTTAGCAAAAAGTCTCTAAAAACGTGTAGCACTTCACCATGTAGGCCCTTTTGGTATGAGTCAGGTGAGAGTTTATGCTTGGAGAGGAAAGCTGTGTTTGCTTAGTCCACGTTGCTTAGTGGAAACATCAGCCAATTCCAAATACTGCAGTTAGGGTAAGAAACAGAATCACAAAATGTTCTATTCATTTTGTTGTTTTTTGTGTTTTTTTTT
>VZTX01012711.1:182750-206976 GCA_013400915.1 Pardalotus punctatus
TTTTTTTTAAATAAAGATCACCCCTTTGGGGACTAACTGAGACTTTGCTTAGAAGATGCTGGTGCTGAACATCTGTACTTTGACAAGCAGTGTTTAAAAGCTGTTTCTCATTACAGTTTTGTCTCTGCAGGGTATAGTAAGAGCATCGTAAATTATCACTTTAGTGCGAGGTATCTGACAGTCATTTTTACACAGTCATTAAACACATTTCATCCGTACATGTCCCAGTTAAAAGTCTGGGACAAGGTTCATGGTAAAGCACTTGTGCCAGCTGTTGTACAATATTTGCTTACTTCAGTAAGCACAGCAAAGATAATATTGTAATCTGCCCGACTACCTCATCCTCTGAAAACTACCAATGACACTTATTAATTAAAATGGCTCCCCAGAGTTAGACTGCTAAATTTGCACTTCAAGCTCCAACAGATGGTGGCTTAAATCATGTCTGATTTGGTCAGTGAAATGATACCCTTAATGATATTGTCCTGCAGACTGAAAGGAGATGCCAACACAACTAAACTCACTCAAGCTGAAGGAAAATGTGGGGAAATGGTGTAAGCCTTTCAGCATGGTAACTACCTCAATCTTGTGTGATATCTGGACTCATTTGCAGATGAGACATTAAGAAAGCTGTGGAGTACCAGAATGAATGATGAGTAACATTGTGTTCCCACAACATTCTACACTCCTCTTAAAGTTACTGTTTCAGACTCTCCACATAGTCCGGCAGTCATTTGAAAACTTACCTTAGCAACAGTGTAAGGGATTCTGCAGAGCAGGGAAGAGCAGGAGGTTGTGGGTAGAGAGAATTCTGCCTCCAGGTTCCACTATTTGAGCAATGCTGAGTTAATCTACCAAGCTGCACAGCTATTCCCCCTTCAAAGCCTCAGCAGCCCATGGAGGAGCAGCAGAATCAGAGCCATGGTTCACTAAAAGTTATATTTAACTGTGCAAAACCACTTTTATGTGTATTATCAATGCCATGCTATATATATATGCATATTATATTTGCAGGTGGTGGGCTAGGAAGAGGTTTCTTTCCAAATGAAACATAAGATTATGCGCTTAAAAAAACCCATAAATGTTTCCTTATTAGGGATAGTGAGAGTTGGTTTTTTTTTTAAGACAAGGGGTAGGTTATTAGCTAGAAAAAGTCTTACCTCCTATCATACAGCTTGAAGTAAAACTGATTCTGATTCTGTTAAATTCACACCTAGCATCTATTTAAATTCGTAATCAGTAATTAGAATTCCTTTGTCCCATGACCAAATTCAACATCTTCTCTGTCATTTGTAAAAAAAAAAAAAAAANAATCTTTTTTTTTATTTGTAAAAAAAAAAAAAAAAAAAAAAAAGGCTTTTTAATACATTTCTTATGGGTCTATTTATGCTAGTAATACTATGTAGGGGCACCTATAAATTCCAAAGCACTTGCTTTTCTGGTTACTCATATATTTGCTCATACATTTCTATTTAAGCTAGAATTTGGTTCCAAATGTTGCCAGTCTGAGAAATTCTAAAATGCTAGTGAGAAGAATTCAGTAGTTTTCAATGATGCAAGTTGGGGGGAATACAAGGTGTAGATATGGTACATCTTTGCACAAGGGGGGAAAATGTATCAATAAGGAGACTGTCTGAAAGTAATCCTTTGGGGTATCTAAGAAATTCAGTTTTGTTTCGGCCATGTTAGGAGAATAAGCAGGATAAGGCCTGCATTACTAGGTTAAGAATGTAAGAAAGACCTATATGCAACTGTGGGGTTTTGCAAGGATCTAAAAAAAGTCCCTAAAGTCCCAGCCCAATATGTAAATTCGTACCAATGTAATTTCATTTATTTACCCCAAAATTGCAAAGTAAGTATTTCTCTGATCTATTACCAAAAGCTCATCATTTCACCAAAAGCTTTGCAGGAAACATCTGAAGATGTCCTAATCCTTCTCAGCTGGCTCTATTCTCAGTTCCTCTAGTGGAAATACTGACAGCTGTTTACTTAACAAAGCTCACTACAACCCTTCTGGCTGCTGTGCCTCACCTGGTTTTACTGTGGAAGAGTTAGCATTTCTGCTGCTCTCCTTTACCTGTTTTAAAAGCTAATGTTGAAGGCGTTAAGGACATAGCCGTCATGCCTATTTTGCTTGCATATTTATTGTCCAGGGATATTCTAGCTGGCTGCAGGACCAAGTCAGATGGAAAGATACAAAACATGCAGCACCAACACTGTGTTCTTTCATGACTTTTTCAGGAGCCTCTATTCCAAAAACTCATATAACTTACAACTAAATAGTAGAGAGTGGTCTGGTAGAAATACAGTGTGCAATAAATCTAAAATCGTTTATTGATCCGTTGACTGCAACATCAGCAGATACCCAGTCACCAATATTTTGCCTGTATTTCCCGAGAGCACTACAAAAGGACTGTAAGTGATTACAGCAAATCTTTTCCTTGCACTAGAGGTCATTTCAGGATATGCTTACTTTAATACCATTTGACTTGTGCCAAGTTCCTGGTTAGTAAATGCTTTTTATGTTAGGGCTGCAAAAAAGCTTCTGAGGTCGTTTTTCTACAAGTAACCACAACGGTGGCACTCTGAACTTTCAAAATTTTTTCTTTTATATTAAGTGGAGGCCCTGTAAGATCTGCTGAATCTGCAAGACCTGAAAAATACAGGATATGTGTGTCTGACTTCAGTGCCTGCACTTAAATAACCCACATTGTCTAGCTATTGTTAAACTGAACACAGCAAGATAATGATCTCACTGCCCATGCAGATCTACCTCATAAAAGCCAAGTGGGTAACAAAGGGAAAAAAGTATACCTATAGAAATTCTACAGAAAGGACCCTTCAAAAGTTGTCCTGCATTTGAACAGCAGAGTATTTTTTTGGCTCTGTCAGCACCGACTTCCAGACAGCTGATCCAAGATTGGAAGGGGGTGGGGGGAAGCTGGAACATGCTTAACTTATAAAACAGAGCTAGAAACCACATGTCCAATATAAACAAGTTCCAGGTTTCTGCTCTTGGACGTGCCATAACCATGTTCAGCCAGACAATAACACAATGGAACAGTTGTATTTTAAATGGTTAAAGGTGCCTTCTTTTCAGATGGAATCCAATTGTGAGTTTGTTTCATAAAGAATTGTAGTTTAGCAAAAGATTGTTTACGCAAAACTTCTGTCACATACACTTTCCAGTGTCCTGCAGAGAAGTGCTACTGCAGAAAAGTCTTCTGCAGATCAGTCTGAACACTCTTGTCCATAGGGCTGTGATTAATTTCTAATACAAACACAGCTATCAATTGCAACTGTCCATTCATTAAAAAGCTTGCCTGCTGGTTTACTCCAAACTATTTGTAAGACCTAGGTCCTGCCACTGAGAAAGAAAGTGGTACTGCTAGTGCCTAGGATGAGGAAAACAACTGGAGGGTCCTCCATAGGTTTCACAGGTTTCCAGTAGGTTTCATTACACTGAACCCAAGTCCCACTTCCATGCTAAAAGAAAAATGGTTTGTGGAAAGAAAAGTCTGTGATGTTTCTGATTTTCTATTAGATACATAGTTATAACAATGCTAAGTACAGCTTTACTTTGAATGCTTTTTAGCTACAATACCTAATTCCTGTTGTGACCAGAAACTTCATTTCTGTGACTTCTGCATGATTAATATCTCTATAAAGACAGAGGAGAAAAACGAGGAAAAGGAACTAAAGCAAAACCTTTCATGGGAAAACCCATATAACCATCAGAAGAGGTGGTTCTCCCTAGTGGCTAATATTAATCAAGTGTGAGGTAAATACAGATATCAGCCAATTGGATTCTCCAAGCAACCAATTTAACCCTAACTCTTTTGCAGCTGAATTAACTGAATCCTATTATTAAATCCTGAAGCAGTCATGTAAAAGGAGTGAGTAGGAGTAGTTCTATTTTTCTTCCTGACTTCAGCTTCTTTTGAAACATGTAAGTAAGTTTTAAAATTTGCTTACTCTTTAAGAAGTTTATGCCCCATGTTTATTTCAAGGACTTCGACATTAAGAAACTTATAGCATATATATTGTTTTCTATCTTCAATGAACATAGATTGTTTGATTGAGGTTTAGAATCAATACTTTTAAATAAGAACTTTAGCCTTGGGAATTGCATTGTAGGGTGAGGACTCAGGCAGGGTTTTAAAGGGAGTTGTTGAATGTCTTCTACTGACTTTTCTTTATGTGTTTAAATTTTCTTAGAGGAAGTAAGAAAGGAGTTGCAAAGCTCTTCCAGAGGAAACACAAGCAATGTTTTGAAAATCTGTATTGCTGTTAAAAATATAGGCTTATTTAAAGTCTTAAGACTATCAGTTTGCAGAAAAAAAGTAGCAGGCTGCTGAAGTTCTTAACACTGAGGAAGAAGGCTTATGCCTCAGGCTGGAAAGCAACTGTTTTGTGAGGCTGGTATTTGGATCTGTCCAGAAGCTACCATTTGGGCCCATCTCAGAAAAAAAACCTTTAGAGAAAATATTTTGATGCACTCAGCAAAGTAAGGAGGTGGAAGGCACTTAAGGGATGCACCAGCCTAGAGGAACCTTGCAGCTTTGGATAATGTGGGTGTATGCTAATGAGACTGAGGGAAGCATACAGAGCCTGCAAGCTGTTTTGAACTTTTAATACAAGAAATCAAACTCAGGAGGCCTAACATGCAGAGGAACAAATTCATTTAGTCTGTCCTTTTGCCTTTGGGAAATCAGCACTGGGGAAAGGCCTTTCCAATTTCCTCTGGCATCCTGTTCAGAGGAAGTGCAGGTCCCCGGAGGTCCTGGCATGCAGAGCAGCCCAACTGGCATCTCAGGAGGATGGATTGAAGCACCAGCACTACTCATTTCATCCTGCTGTACGCAAGGGCTGTCTGCAGTCCTGCTTTGCACTGCTCTTGAGTGGCACAAAAGGCCCTAGACTGGGTTTCTTCTCTTGTAATCTTTTCCTCCAAAGCCTTGGGTCTTCACCAACACTGCCCACCTGCTACACACATACACATATACCCCTTCAAAAGTCACTGTGTGCCTAGAGACAAGCTAAAAGAAATCTCAACCAAGTCTAGCCCATGGTTTTTTAGCTAACTAGCTATGTTTCTGGTAATTGCCATGTGCTAAAATGGACAATAAAGTTTATTTCAATGATACGAAAACTTGCTTCTTACATTGGTTTATTGGTTTCTACACACACAGATCTTGAATCAGAACTTAAAGGAAGCTGCGCTTTACTGCTTTGTATTGATTAACATAGTGTGAGCGAATCAGACTTACTAGAACTGAAAGTAAAATCCAAACCCCTGTTTAATATGGATTATTTGTACTTTATATAAAGACTTCCTTGCTATCCTGAACACAGGCCAGCCTAATCATTATGTTCTTGTCATACTTGTCACAATGAGGTCTGATTGCTTTTTTTCTCAGATTGCTTTCAAATACCAAATAAATTATTAAATTCTCCATCTTCACATATACAAGCTACAAAGTCATCAGAAAAATTTTGCCTAGGGAAACAAGATATAATAATTGATGGGGGAAAAAGTGTACCTAAGCTAAAAAAGAACTTTTTTTCACATAGGTTCATTAGTGTCACCCTCAAATATGTGATCATAGAGATTTAACGTAAAGAAAAGGAAATGAGTTGGTCTTTTCTACCTATTTCAATTCAGCTAATGAATAAGGGTTAGATGAAAAGGAACAACAGATGCCAAGTAATACATCCTCCACAACTGCAACATGAAGCAGGTAGAACACATAGCTGCCCCAGCTCACTCTGCCAGCTAGAGATGGACAAATGTGTTGACCACTTTTTCTTGGATGAGTCCTAACCTGATGTCTATGAGTGAAGATAATGTAATTGGGCCTACTCTTCTTCCTGTGCTCCAACAGCCATATACAGCTGGTTTAGCAATAGCACAGAGGAGCTACTGTAAAGCCACATGGCCCCCAAGCTGGTTTTGCTGCAAGACTCTGAGTAAGACTCCAGATTGAGACTGGCGCCCACTTCTCCTTAGCTGATGCTAATTTGTGCAGACTCATTTAATTCTGATGACTGACTGAAAAGCTGTTTCTGTGTCAGGATGTGCTGCTTAGTGCTTAGAACTAGTAAGTTTAGAAAGACAGTTCAATGGAGTTAAATGAAGCTTTCTATTGTGCTTTCTCTGTGTTCATGATGGTGTGCTAAAGGAGATGGTGGAAAAGCTTGAGAGGTCACAATGATTTGGTGGGGAGCTGCAATGCATAAGATTCTTGTGATCCCTGCCCAAAATCCCATCAATTTTTCTCTACATATAAGCTGTGACTCTCTACAGCCTCTCAGAACACAGTGATCCTGAACAAAGCTCTATAATATTGTGGCCTGTAGATTGCTATTAGGCTCTGTACAGTCTCCCTTCTCCCACTGGTGCATCAAGAGACTAACTGGTTTCCAGTAACTCCAGAAAATTTCCAGACCTTTGTGCTGAAAACCTACTTAGAGAAAGGAGAACTTTCTCTAAGCCATGTAAATTATTTATCTGATTTTTTGAAAGTCCTTTGTGTTTAGGAGTTTTCTCAGCGGAGAGGATTTTTAAAATCAATGTCAGTGAAACTTTTTGTATCAGTGGGGTCAATATAGCTTGAGAGAAATGGGGGTGCTACCTCTGTGGACCACAACAGAGCTTTTGAGATCCATGGGAGCCTTAGTGGAAAAGTATTCGGACTTGACAACTACCCACTGATGCTAAATATAACCTTCTGGTAAACATTAAAACTTCAAGTGTTTTGTGGCTGATGATTATGTTGAACTCCAGGACATTCAGTGAGAGACTAGAGTGGAAAACATAAACACAAAAAGAAACATCGAGGGATGGGAACTTTGAAAGCTGGTGGAGAGAACATTTTGGTGACAGTTTTTTTTTTTTTGCCTGGTTCCAGGATTTGCAGCAGACAGGTCAACCAGTAGTGTACTGAGACAGCACACAAGAAACTGTGGATTGCTCCAGCACATTTTGTCCTAATAGGAGTACTAGAAAACACTGTATGCTGAGTAAAGGACAAAAAGCAGATGCTCTTGGCCTTTCCATCTTGGTTCTTCTGCTTTAAATAGGAGAATTAGCATCCTCTGCACTCTGGTTTTTACTTTATACATTTAAGCTCTGATATCTGGCTATAACTATCAGAACGATTCCACACAGAGCACCAAACAGCTGGAAAATAGTATCAGCTCTCAGTCCCTATCAGCTTGGGCAGGATTTGATGCAATAGTACTTGGAAGGCTCTGTATCTCTTTGACTTAAGCTCAAGGATCTGGTCTATCCTTTCTTGAACCATGAAAAGCAAAGCCTTTATTTTGCACAACAGCTGATGAGGACAAGCAAGTTTCTAAAGCAGATCATAAACTGTTCTGTTCAAGTATCTCTTGCATGATCATCAGTTATCTTCTAGCCTGCAGTGCCGTTCTCAGCCTTCAGGTCACCCCTAAATACCAGCTCATCTAGTCATACAGCACACGGAAAAATTCCACTCCATAGCAGAAGTTTTTGACTGTTCTTAGCAAACAGGTTTGGGAGTTACTTGATAGCTCTCTAAGGCAGCTTCCACATGTACCTGGAGTACTTTCAGCGCTGCTCTGTGAGGTGGATAACCATCACCCTATCTGTCTGACAGCTGGGCAGACTGAGGTGTTACTTAACTAGTTCAGGATCACCAGAAAGCAGAGGAGACCCAAAGCCTAATGTTCACCATTACATGTTTTGTAAGAACAAACATTTACCAGTCCCGGAAGTGATCATTTGCTCTGTTAGCTTAACCCTTATTGTCTTACAAACTTTTTTCAAGGCTGTCACAATTTCTTTTAAAGACAGAAAAAATTCAAACACCTTAGAAAACATTCTGCAAGGGGAGTAAGAGGCATTTAAGCCTGTTTAAAACTCAATCCAAACAGAGACAGACCTGTTGCCAGTGAGAAGGGAAACTTGGCAGCTTTGCTTAAAGCTTCCCACACAGACACTGGAGACGAAAGAAAACAAAGCTGTAGTCCCCGAAGGTCCTGCCACTCCCTCGGCAAAAACAGTCCCTTCCCTGCTTTTCCTTTAGCTCTTAGACACACACACGTGCTCTCTTCTCTGGGTGCCATTAGCTACAGCAATAACCAATTAAGCCCTACAGACCTGGAAAAAATACAGGAAATGAAGAGTTAAAAAAAAAAAAGGGAAAAGAGAAAAAAAAGAGAACTTGGAGGCGAGCCAGCGTCCCCGAATGACTCCGCTCTGCCGGCAGCCTGGAGCGACACTCCCTGCCGGCCCTGCCCTCCCTCCTTCTCCCCGCAGGGCGAGCATGCCAAGTCCTTCTCTCTTTATCAGGGGCTGGAGTTCCCCTTCGTGGTCTCTGGTTGGTTTGGGAACCCAGAAACGTTGCTAAATTTATCTTTCACTTTCAGGATAATGGTAAATGCCAGCAATAAGAATGCAAAAGGACTGAAAATTAATAGAGACAATTCCCTGCAAGCCAAGTGGAAACACCTTTTCTGTATAACTCCCAAGGCGGCAAAAAGCAGTTACACAGTGCAAAGCAGGACAGGCTGCCTGGGGTGCCAGGAACACGCTGTTCCTTTGGCCATGTGCCACAGGGAATTGTCCATCCATATGCTCCAACTTGATGGGGCTTTCTTCTCTCCCACGGAGAGCAAAGCATACCCTCAAATTAGAATGGCTCTTGCTTTATCTCAGGAAGGCAACAGGAAAAGCTGAAGGCACGCTGAAGGTAGAGCTAGCACGGATGAGGCTGACACCTCAGAGCTAAAACTTCTCAGGAGTTATGTCATGTTTAGTTCTGAAGATCTCTTTCTTACTGCTGTTTATAAGAGAACTGACCATACATCTTAGTAAACTAATTTGCCATCTGAAATTACTCAGTGGAACAGCTTGCACACGTCTGCTCTAGTCAGTGTGGTGCCTCAACATATGCACTATGATGGGTGCCCTCAGCAGAGATTGGTCTCAATTTTTGGTATCCCCTGTCTGACTGGAAGCCATCCTGTTTCCCAGCTCCAGGGAGAGGTGTGAGGTGTGGCAAGTCATGGGGCCTATTTCAAGATGGCCCTCCTAATACTTTCAATGCAACTTTCACAACGCTTGCAAGACTTCCACTTTTTCCGTGGGTGTGTCTCATAAATTACAGTAGCAACAAAAAAGTGCTCAGTCTTTACCAAGAACTAAGCACTGAACACTGATGAGTACAATTTACTGGTTGCATTCAAATGCTTTTTTCTTTTCAATTCGGTTATACCCAGCTGCCAAAAGCTTTTTAGACACTGCCCATATCCCCCTCTCTCCTCGCTTATGGTGTCTCCTTGTGACTCGTGTTCAGCCTCTCATCTATCTTCTGCTAACTCTAGCTTTCACAAAGTGTCTGCTAAAGAAATAAACAGACACACAGCCACGTAGGTGCCTCTAGAACATTTAATTTTAAAACATCAGGAGTATCGATACTTGCATGGGAAGTGATAAGCTGGTATAAAGGGAGTGACGGGAGCATGGAGTAGGAAAAACGGAGAGGTAAGAAGTACTGGAAAGGGAAGTAGAAGACACACAAAACAAGAAGGCCAGCAGCTAAACATTACAGCTTGGTACAATCCACACAGATGACCCGCATGCCGTTCCCTGTGACATTAATAAAAAAGGGCAACATTAGCTTTGAATCTATGCCCAGTAAGGGTTTATTCCCAGAGGGGTTTTTTTTTGTTGTTGTTTGGTTTTCCCGAGCTTGAGTTCCGAGAGGTGAAACCATAACAGTGGCCAAATAAAAGTTTGTTTGGTTTTGTTTTTCGTTTTAATTACCAAGCTGTAACAAATAAATCTCTGGCTGGATTGTAACTAACCTGTGTGGGTCCTTAGATGAGCTTTAAGATGGGAAGATTTGCCATAAACTTTTTCACACCCCACATAGTGGCATTTGTGCTTTTTCTGGGGTGATCCAGGGTCAGTCCAGCTTCTTATGCGTTTGTTCTTTTGTCTGGGGCTTGGCTCAGTTACTGCAGCCAGGCTAGTAGGTGTGGCTGCTCTTTCTCCTCCACGCTTACCAGCTGAAGACAGACTTTCTCCCCCAAACTCCTTAGGAGCAATAGAAATGTGTATTTGTTCTGTTATATCAAGCGTCTCTGTTTTTTCCATCCTTAGAGCAGGTGAGTTTGGGACATGCTGGTTCAGATCTGCTAAAATGCTAGCTACCACAAGTAATGATGATCCATTGTCTTTCCCGGTTTCTCTTACTTCCCGTCTATCTTCTTCATTGGATGAAGGAAGTATTGCTGCATCAGGTTGGGGATCAGGCTCCCCTTTGGGACTATGGATAACAGCACGACTTGACATAGAAACAAGGCACTCTGCTGCAAAATGATCCACATATGCTGCTGTTGCCATTTTTCATAAGTTTAAAAAGAAATCCAAACAGATGAAGACAAAAAAAAGAAAAAACAAACCCAACACAACAGTGCTCTTTCCCTTTTTAAAAAGATTACACAAGCAGACTTTTCCCTCCCTTATTTCTTAGGATCGATTTGTAGGAGTAAAGGCTGATTTAGCAGCCATCAAACCCACACTTTGTTCGTGACGATCACACCCAGCTTGTCACTAAATCGAAAAAGCGTCGGCGGTCCAAGGAAAGAGAAAAAGAACAGCAGATAGATCCTGGCACTGGCAGCTTGTTGCTCGGAGCATGGATTGATGCCGTTTTCTCACGAAGGCAATGAGCTGGCGATGCGGTCTCGCAGCCCTCCCATCGCGCTGTGACAGCGGACCCGGCGCTCCCCGTTATCGCTGCCCGGAGCCGCCCGGACCCCGCGGGGCGTGGCCTGGGAACATCTGGGCGTGACGTCAGCGCGGGGCCGCATCCCGCGCCAGCAGGTGGGCGGCGCGCGCGGGGGGGCAGCGCCNCGCGGCCACGCGGCCGCAGCGCGCAGGGCGGCGCGCGCGGACTCCTCCGCCGACCTCGGGCGCGGCCGTGCAGCTCCCGCGGCTTTCGCTCCCTCCCCTGCACCCTCTGACGGACGTGCGCGATTCGGTAACATCCGTGTTAGAGCTGCCCCGCAAGGGACAGTTTAACAGGCGCCGAACTGTTACCAGATTAAAACGTCGTGAAGCTGGAACTGATACAAGTGACAGGAAGGAGCGAGGCTACACAGTTTGGTCCGCAGCTACACAGATGGAGCTCGGGTGTGGATTTTAATGGGTTGTGACAGGTTTAACTAAGTGCCAGGGAACACACTTGACATCACCTTCCTTTCCGTCAAAACTCTAGCACTCTGCAGCCTCTGAATTATTTAGAAGTACAAATGCAAATAACTTGGGGTTCATTATTATTCTCTGCTTGTAAAAGATACAGCTTAGCCAGTTTTATAGAGATTAATGCCTGAATCAACAGAAGAGTTGTATATGTGATTAACTTACGGAGTAGAAGTAAAGAAATGCATCTGAATGGAGATCTGAAAGCACTTGTGATACCTTATTACCTTTTGCTGGAACATGTTTCTCCAGACTAATTCCTATGAAATTCATGTCTTTAGCAAAGATGGCCCTTTTCTCTGAAATAGAGGTGATCAGAGGAAGGTTGCTCTGCCAGCCCTTCTTTCTGGAGTAAAAGTTTTGTGGAGTTTGAGTGGGCGTGAGAGGAAGTGAACATCTGTTCCAGAAACCCAAATAGTTTTGGTGTTAGGTTGAGCAAAAAGTTGGTTTCGTACATGTGAAAATACACTGTGTGCTTTGTGAAAAAAACCAGGATTTATGTTCCCGTGCAGCGCTGCCCCTCAGGGTCAGGCTCATGGGTAACCTGTGCCTGCCACAGTGCCCCATGTCTGCTCAGAACACGGCAGCCTGGGGTGCTCTATCTGTAGCAAAGAGAGAAATAAGGTACAACCAGTGCAGGAGGATGTGGTTTAATGCTGAATCAAGCCAGATCATTTTGATGCAGTCATACAGTACCACACCATTTCTTCTGCTGGGCAGATCTACAGGAAATGTTTACACATTTCCAAATAAAAAGGCTGAGTTTGAGACTTACCCATTAGATGAAAAAGAAATTCTGTGGAAAACATTTTTAGAAGAAATTTTAGTTGTGTTCAAGCTCAGTGTCTTTCTTGAGAGAAAATAACTGTTTAAGCAGACCTACCTGGTGGTTCTTTAGTAGTAGATTCAGAGAAGAAACCCTGCAGCTCTCTCAGTTTGAGAAGAAACGGGCCGTTTCCAGGGAAATGAGGAAAGGGCAATGCTTAGGCACAAGTTCTCAGTCTTAACTCCAGCATCAAGGACAATTACCAGAAAATGTACAGTAAAAAGGAGACCTAGACTATCCTGGTCGCCAACCACCAGCAAGCTTTGCCCCAGCACTGACGGGGGTTCCAGAGGCTCCCTGGTATCTCTGGGCCCTCAGCCCACGCAGCCCCCTCAGCGCTGCTGCGCCCCTCCCCTACCGCCTCTCCTCGACGCTCTCTCACACCGTCACGGCGTGTCCTGGCCGCGCTCTTTCCCGCTGGGTAGCAGTGGCTTCCCCGGAGTCAGAGAGGCCGGTGTGGCCCGTCCCCGGCCGGGGCAGAGGTCCTGGCAGGGCAGACAGGGACCCCGGCAAATCCTGGGAATTCCCGCGCTCAGCGCGGCCCACACCGCCTGCCCGGCGTGAGGGGAGATTGCCTCGGGAGAGCCGAGCACTGCCATTGGCTGCCCCGGCCCCTCGGGCGCCGTTCGGAGAGGCCCGGCCAATCGGCAAGGCCCTTACGCGCCGTTCGCCGCGTCCCTCAGGCGGGCGCCGGCGTGGCCCGTGCCCGCTGTGGTGTCTGCGTGGCCGCCGAGTTCTGTGGGTGACCATCTGATGCTGCTCGTGTTTTGTCTTCATGGCGTGAGCGGGCAGGACACGGCTCACCACGTTCCTGGGATCTCTGGGCAGAGGACAGCGGCGCGGCGTCGTGGGCACAGCCGGGCCCGCTGGCAGAGGCGGCCGTTGGCGGGTAATGCCTGGTACAGCTGATGGCCGGGAGAGGGGCGGACTTTCTTTTGGAAACGAAAAGGGTTAAAGCCTTGTGCTGATAGCAGCTGCTGTTGCGTAGGGATGCCTCTCATGTAAAAACAGTGGCTGTAACCAAGGTGGTCTTGGTCCACGGTCCCACGGTCATGTCCTCTGCAGTTGTTCTGCACTGAGGGCTGGTGTTAGTGCCGGGCCGGGAATGTGGCACAGTGGGGTTCAGGGCAGGCGGAGGCTCGGGAGGAGGTTTGCTTGGATGAGAGCTTGCTCCTTTGGTTGGATGAACCATATGAGCTTTCTTTTTCATTTGGGAAGAGCAATGTTGTGAAGGTTACTTGTAATAGAAAGGCTTTTTGATGCAAAAGAAGAGTTAGTGATATTCAGCAGATGTCTATGCAGTCCAGTTAGGGTTCATGTATTACTCTCAAATCATAAGTGAATGGAAACGCGCCTCTGACTTTCTAATAGCTCATTAGAAGTAAAATTGTCTTGTCTTGCACACAATTAGGGTCACTATCTCTTTGCATGTTCAAGGGCAGGGTGTGTAGTAAGTGTGTTTGTCATGTGGACATAATTCCAGGTGCCCAGTGGGACCAGCTTTGGCTCTAATGCAGTATTGCAAATCTCAAATGCAGCTATGTGAACTAACAGTAGTAAATAACCTCCCTGCAAGTAGCAGGGGTAAGGGGTCAGTCTCCTTTGCAAGGGATTTCAGTCAATACATTAGATCCGTAGAACAAAAAAAATTTATGGAAAATCACTAGACAAAATACTGTGTCCATTTATCAACTCTTTCTTAAAATAATATATATATCTACCTGTCTATTTGTCCATTGTTACTTATTGCATGTTATTTTTTCTGATCAATTGGAAAAGTGGATTTCTGTAACTACACAGTAAATCTCAAATTCACCTCTGTTGAACATCTTACACCTGACTTGTTCTCACCAAAGGAGCTGAAACTGAGATGACAAAAAAAGTAATAAAAATAGATCCTACCTCCTTATTTAATCTTCTTTATTTGATTATATTGTTGATGTGTTCTTACCTGCAGGTATTTGTCCCACAGACTGAGGTGAGAATTTTTCCCTCTGTTATGGCACTATTTTTCTATCCACTCAAGAAATACAGTCTGGTTTTTGGCAGAGGTTTTTATTATTTATTGTTTTCTTATTACATAATTTACAGTTTTGTTTAGCTACAAATGCATAGCAGCAGAATAATTTTAAATGGAATCCACCTTGTTTTGCCCTTCCCAAAATAGCTCATTGTTTTAAATTACAGGAATATGAAACTCTAAAATGCTTTGTGAAATGAAAACAGTTTTACGGACTCTGTTAACAGGAACTTTAAACAGAATAGAACAAAGTCCTTATACAAATGCCAGACTGATGTTTTATTTGGCATGGCCAAAATAAAGAAAATTTGAGCTATAGCAACATTTTTTATAACTGGTGTAAAAACTGTTATTCCAATTAAAAGGATGCTGTAAGCTAAATAATAGTGGAAGAGTGCAACATGCAAAATTGGACAATCTGAAGTAAGAATTTTATGAGTGGGAGATATGAGGAATTTTATCTGAGAGAAATTAGTTTACTATTCCGAAGAACATGATGAGATCTAAACATGCAGTTTTATAGTAGCAGATATTCCATCAGAACTTTTCCTGCATGAGTTTGCTCCGTAATTTTTTCTCTTTTCATACACTTCAGCTTTAGATCCAGTGAGTGAGATACAAAAAATGTAAACTACAGGAGTTCTGTGGACTTCAGAGAAGTAACATTATTTTATATCATCTCAGGAAGCTCTTTATGAGAACAGGAAAAGGAAAAGGCCATGTAGCCTCTCTCCCTGTTTCAGTTCCTACACAGCATCTGTGAGATGAAAAGATTTAGTTTTATTTTATCTGTGTAAATAGTTCATTTTCGAAAGAAACTGAAAAAACAAGGAAAAAAAGGAAATAGAGAAAATGACACATGTCTCTGCTTGCATTCTTGCACTACTTGGAGCCCCAATCCTATACTTTGACAGAACCTATCAGTCTGTACGGTTACTTTCCTGTGGTTCCACCTTAAGTGGTTTCATGGTTTGAGGGGGGGCTCTGGAAAGAAAAGGGAATAAAAGGGGACAGAATTATAAAGGCTGTGACCTGCAGCTCTCTCAAAGATAAGCTTGCCTAACACTGTCTCTTTTGTTGATGTGAGGTTAATACTAATGCAGAGCTGCAGAAGAGAGGGAGGCAATGAACAGGTTTCTGCCAGAAGTGAGCCACACCCTCCACTGAATGTTTGAACAGTGTTGTTGTTTTCACCATGCATCCTGGTGTCTTAATAAGAGTGTGAATATCAGATGTTTAGCCTCATCTTCAGAATCCCTTTAGCTCATTTTAATTTGGACAAATTGCTGTGTTACATCAAGTAATTGCTTAAATTCATATCAACATCACTAATAAGTCTCCAGTTGTTAAAGACTTGGACTGTAAAAAAAATTAAAAGGCTCTAGAGACTTACATTTGGCAGTACTTTTGCAAAAGGTGGAGGTAAGGCTTGAATATTAAAACAGTCAAGAAGCCATTTTTACCTGTGAGTCAGCAGTCAGCAACTTTGACATTTCAGAAGCACAGCAAGAAGCTTTGGAGAGCTGAGAAAGCTCTGTAAGCTATCGTGACAGCAATGTGCTGTGTCATTGAGCTTCCTGGACTGGCATGACCAGAATCCAAAATGCCAGAATATTGCCCATTCTGCTCTTGTAACTAATGACTGCACACAAAATGGCAGAAGGTATTTGCATGGCAGTAATAAAAGAATGATTAGGAAAATAAATTCTGAAGGGGAAAAAAACCCCTCACATTTAAGAAGTATTTTGATACTTTCAGAAGATGGGACCCAAAAGAGATTGTGTTCTCTAGTGTGTGCTATATTAGTTTGTGGTATTGTGTGTGCTGTGGAAAAGAGATTATAATGTAAATGTGAACACAATCTTGCATTGAGCAGTGATTGAAAGGTTTATTTTATTTTCAGCTGTTCATTTCTACAGTTGGAGACTGCAGTGACCAGTATGGTAATGACCAGTATGGTAGGGAAATGGAGAGTCCCAAGTGGACTCCCTCCCATTGGTCCATGTGAATTGGTATTTATGGGTTAGTGTTGTATCTTTGTGGAAAATGCTGAAAGCTGAGAAACAAAAGGAAGCACGTTTGTTGTTCAGTGCCTAGTCCTTTTCTGTCACAAAACATGAAATGATAGTTTAGATCTAAGAAATGAGCACCAATGATATCGTGTACAAACTGAATCCATTTAAATGGATTTCTTGGGAGGACACAAAGAGATCATCCATATAATCATCAAAGCCACTGTATGTGCAAATACTGTTTGCAGATTTCTAAGTGGCAACACTGGCTGGGGGCTGAGGAGTGCTTTACATGCTTGTAAGGTTCGGTGGCTTCTGGGCACTGCCCCTTCCACATTGGAAAGCCCAGAGGCAGAAGTCAAGCACTCCTTTGTAATCAGCAAACTAAAATTTTGTTAGCTGAAATTCAGTTTCTGCTTCAGCTGTCAGACATTGAGTGCTCAGCAGATCACAGGGGACACCTGCAGTTGCTGTGCTCGTGGCATTCTTTATTGCAGACAACCTCTGAGACAGCTGTCATCAAAGAAATATCATATATGAGGCTGTAGAGGCCCATTTCTCTGGTTTCTTTCAGCCATGAAGCAGGAAAAGAGGACTTCAAGGTGGTAGTGCTGTTTCTTGCAGTAATGACAGCTGGTCATCCTAAAAAGCTGCACAATGACCAGCATCATGGAATGTGAGCAATCACCAAGCAGGCCTGTCCCATGGTGTGCCTGACCTCTGCAGGCACAAGAGTGTCTTGGTTCATTTCCAGATACAGACCTGCGTTTCTGCTGTGGTCAGACCTCTGAAATGGTGACCCACATGTAAACATTCAGAATTTTTGCTGTTTAATTTCCTTTTTTATCTTTATTTTACCTTTCTGTCTTCTAATTTCCATAAGGTTGCTGTTCATCCTGCATTACAGAAGAGCAATTCATTGAGAGCCAAGCTGTAGGTCAGTGGTCTGTAACACACTATGAAAAACTTGCAACTAAAAGAGTCATGTCTGATGGCCTGTGGTTCTGAGATATCCAATCATAATAATTCAGCAGCTGCACCAATAAAGGGCCTTCTAACTGTTGATGTAAAACCCTAAGAATATTGGGAAATGTAACTTTCCTGCCATAAGATCACAGGACTTGAAAGGATGACATCCAGTTCTCCCCCTGCTGTGTATTTGTGAGGAATTGGGTCAGAAAATGAAAGTAACTTCGTTTAAATGCAACATCAAGTTGAGTAAAGCTTACCAAAGAAAAGGAGGTTCTTCAGGTTAAGGTACAGCAAACATGGGAAGGTGAAATATATAATAATTCCTCTGTTTTCACTCTCTGTAACCAGACTTCTGTCAGGTTTTGCTATGAAGCAGAAAGTGATGAGGTTAGAAGCCATGTATTGAGCATAATCACTTCCACTGGATTTGATCCACAGAGTCATTAGTTTGAGCTCGGTTTAACTCATTTCAGAGTTGGTTTTGGTCTTTTATGATTTACCCATTTATTATTCCTGTTTCTTAACTTCTCTGTGCTTTTTTCAATGTGTGAATATTGCATGTTGTCGCTTTTGCTAAGCTTCTTTTCATTCAAAAGCACAGAAAATACCGACACATCATCAGGAAGTGCTCAGATGAGTGAATTGATCCAGTAGCTTATTCAGTAAAAGTTGCATAACATTCATTCACGTTCATGCTTGCAAGTCAGCAATGACTCACAGGTGAAAACACCACTGCAAAATAGTCAGCTGGATATTTTTGCAGTATGCTTTCTGAAGCAGATATTATATGTCAGATGAGTAATATGTTACCCCTACTGGAGTGGCCAATGCTCAAAAATTGGCATTTTATTTTTCATTATGAAAAGATAGGATGTTTGGGTACAGTTGATGAATAATGCTTGCTATTGGGCAGTTGGTATGTTTGGGTGAGACTGCAAACTGAATTTGGAATAGGGAGTTGTATCAGTTTTTCTCCTGCCTCTCAGCTGAGCAGCTGCAAAGAACAAAAGACATTCTTTCAGGCAGCATTATGAGGTGGTGAAACACTGGTAGCTGTGCATCCCAGTGGAACCTGCATGAGTTAAAAAATGGCTGCTTTCCATGGCAAAACATTATTTATAATCTGAACCTGGGCATAAAGGTGAGGGTGTAATGGAGATTCGAGAGAGGTGATTACATGATGAGGCTGATGAGAGCTTAGCAAAGCAGCTGCAAATTATACATGAAAGCATCTCTGCTTAGCCTTTTTCTTTCCTTTTAAGAGTCTAAGCATAGTGCTAGTGGAGGAAAGAGCACATGGGGGAAGGAGAGAAAGCTGTTTTGTTGCTGCTTGATTCAAAGGTCAGCTAAGGAGAGAGATGGAGAGAGACTGAATAACACTGAACTAGATTGCTCAGAGACCTCTTATGTTAGAGAGCTGTTCTGAGGTTGCTGAAAAAGTGGCCAAGTGCATGTGGGTGGTTACTGTGTCTCTATGAGCCTGTAATTTGTGATATGTAAAGTAAAAGTAACTGGTTTTCAGCAGTCTCGTGACCTGTATATTTGCTTTCCCTGAAGATTGCCACTGAAGGAATAAAGTGTTAATCCAAAATGTCCACTTAGCTGGGAAACTTTGACCCATTTCAAGAGTCTGAATGTAGATGGCTCTGTGATACCCCACCTCTGCAAAACTTGTTCCCCAGGGTACAAGTTCCCTACCATTTGGCAAAAAACATCCAGCAGAATTCACAGTGTGTCCAACTTCAAGAGTGTTATCCAGGTCTGTGGCAGAAACACAGAGGTTTTTAAGTGGATGCCCTTTTTTAAAAGATTTATCAGCACAGGTTTCAGCTTCACTGGACTTTGTGCAGTAAAACTTCCTTTTATTCCTATCTTTAGTCTGCATCTAGGTCACTAGCCCAGGTGTGTGGTCTGTCTATCTACACAGCCTTGTGTGTAAGCTGTGCAAGTCATCTCCCTGAGTTTTGTGTAAAATAAGTGAATTTGTCTCTTACTGATGCATTAAGAGAGTGAAGCACCCAAGCCTCAATTCCACTCCTCTGGAAACCATTACTCAAGTGCAGCTGGACTCTGAACGTGGGATAATGGCTGTTGACAAGGTTCAGTCAGCTTTAACTGGGTGTGAGTGGGTCCCTGTGCTGGGTCTGCCTGAGATGGGGTTAATTTACTGCACAGCAGCTGTGCAATGCTGTGCTTTGGATTTGTCACCAAGCAGTGCTGATATCACACAGATGTTTTAGCTACTGCTAAGCAGGGCTTACACAGCGTCCAGGCTCCCTCCATGTCTCACTCTGTCCCTGCAGTGAGTAGGCTGGGGTGGGCAGGAGGCTGGGAGGGGACACAGCCAGGACAGCTGACCCAGCTGACTGAGGGGATGTTCCATACTCTACAACGTCATGCTCAGCAATGAGGCTGGGGTGAGTTTTGCAGGGCTTGCCATTGCTTGGGAACTGTCTGGGTATTGGTGTAGCTGGTGTTAAGTGATTGCTTTTGTATCACTCGTTTTTCTTTTTTTTCCTTTTGCATTGTTTTTTTTGTTTCCCCCTCTCCTGATTAAACTGTCCTTATCTCAACACAGAGGCTTTGTCCCTTTTGCCCTTCCACTTCTCTCCCTCATCCCGCTGTGGGTAGAATGAGGGAGCACCTGTTGTGGGACTTAGTTTCCTACTGCTGTGTCCTCTCTATGAAAACCAGTCCCTTTTCTTGTTCCTGCCTCCCCTGGGCACTGTCCTGGTACCACAGCTTTCCGTGACTCCTGCTCTGCTGTGGATTTCTTGGCAGCAATGGGAGATTTGCCTGAATTGATTTTTTTTATTTTTTTTTTCCCCTGTGGAACCACTGTCAGTTCTTCTACAGCCAAGAACTTTTATCGCCTCTTCTGCGAAGGAGATTTAGCCAGCAGATAATCCTCCTCCCAGAAACAGGGCCTGAGAAGCTAAGCCAGCCTTTCTCATCTGTGAACACATACTGCTGCACTGCCTTATTACTGTAAATTCTGTGATTCATTGTCTCCTATGTATTTAACACATGTAGTCTCTTAATTGCAGTGTTTGTATGATTCCTTATGAACAGAAACTGTTTATGAAGCAGTGATTTGCTCTTCTCTCCTCCTCTTGTTTATTGCCCATGTTTGCACTATATCCACTATCAGCACAAGACCTGCATCTGGCCCATGTCTCCTGCTCCCCAGCCACTGTGCTGGCATCTTTCACTTTTATGACAGTGTTATGACTTCTCTTCATCTTTACAATAACCCTGAGACCTACATACTGACACCTGAGTATCAGCCCGACAGCTGCCTAAAATCCAGGTATTTTGACTGAGATAGGATGAGTTACCCCACAGTAATTCACAGATGCCCAAACTTAATCCATATAGGAAGATAATATAAACTAGATAAAGGCACTCTCTGAAGCCCAACCAAGCAACTTTCTTGTAGAATGAGAACCAGGATACCTTTGTGTATTGGTTGAAATTCTGATCCTTGCATTCTCAGAAATGCCCAGGCACAAGGTGCTGGGCACAGGTTTTGCTGACACTCTAAAAAGCAAATACTTTTTACCAGCATAGTTTATGCCAATAAATGGATTAAGTGCTAGACATGCAATTTAGATGTTATGTGTCATATGCCAACAGACTTCAGAGAGTTCTCTTGGGGTTTTTTTCAGGAACACTGGGTGACAGTGACATCATTTAACATGACAGAATGTTCTCCTCTCCTGAGTCAGTTCCTGATGCAGAAGATAGATCATATCTCTATAGCAGAGGACAGTTGCAGAAATGTGTCATCAAACTACAAAAAGGGCTCAGTTTGTAGAGTGAAGTACAGAAATGATCACTCATATGACTAAGTGCTGTGCAGAAAAGAGATTTCCAGGAAAGCCAGGCAAAGGGGGAAAGATGGGCATGTCATATGACACAGAAGCATGAGTATACCAGCTGTCACTGTGGGAGCTGGCTCACAGATTTTCCCATCGTTCAGTGTGTCCCTGCAAAGCCGTATCATTGCTCTCCATTTCTGACAGCACTGGGCTCAAAGACATTTTGAAAATTGGGCTCCTTTATTGTAGTTTCAGAGACCTTTGTCATCCATTTTGTAACTTCTGGCTGTGGTTTCTTCCCTTTAAGCTAAGAGTGGTTTAGTTTACTACCTGAAAATTTGTTCTGAAGCAGACATATGTGCTATTAACATTGAGCTATATGAGAGTAATTCCCTTTGAGCTCTGGAAATGTTTCTTTCCCAGAATGCATTACTTGAGTGCAGTGTACAGTTCCCTTCACTCAGCACTGGTGAGGCCGTGCCAGTTTTGGGCCCCTTGCTACAAGAAGGACATTAAGGTGCTGGAGTGAGTCCTGAGAAGGGCAGCAGAGCTGCGGAAGGGTCTGGAGCACAAGTCTGATGAGGAGCAGCTGAGGGAGATGGTGGTGTTTAGTTTCCCACTGGGGAAAAGGAGGCTTGGGGTGACGTTGTTGCTCTCTGCACCTCCCTGAAAGGAGGGTGTAGCCAAGGGTTAGCCTCCCAGGTAACAAGCAAATGGACAAGAGGAAATGGCCTCAAGCTGCACTGGGGGAGGTTCAGATTGGATATTGCGAAAAATTTCTTCACTGAAAGGGTTATCAGACATTGGAACAGGCTGCCCAGGGAAGTGGTTAAATCACCGCCTCTAGAGGAATTTAAAAGATGTGTTCATGTGGCACTGAGGGACATGGTTTAACGGTGGGCATGACAGTGCTGGGTTAAAGATTGGACTGGATGATCTTAAAGGTCTTTTCCAAGCTAAATGATTCTGTGATTCTATGACTTGCATGCTGATCCATATATTGTCGACATCTGTAATCACCTGATGTCCTTCAGGAAAGGCTTATCGTGTCAGTGATTATCTCACTAGCTCCGACTTAAATAGCCTTTTTCAGGATCAGGAGTGATTTTTCACAGTAACAGTGTTCCCTAGGAGTTATCCTAAATTTCCAGCACTTGTCATTCAACCTTTGAGGAAGAGTATGGGCCATCTTTTCTGAAAAGTAAGATTTACCAAATAGCTTCTTGGTGCAAATGGCTGTGTACAGTAGAGGTGAGCCCGAAAACTTCTTCCTCTCTTTCCTTAAATGATTGGTGAGATTGTTACTGTAGCTTTTGTAAATCTTTAGAGTCCTTAGCGTACAATCCTGGTTTTTTTATGATTGAAATCAAAGGTACCTGGCATGTAACACTTCAGATTTAGCATCAACTATTCAAGCACATGTTATGGAATTAAAGGAAAGAAAATCTGGACCTCATTAGACTACAGAGGAACCAATGCAGTCACCACATAAATTTTGCTCAAGGAAAAATATATAAAAATCCAGAGCCAAATTTCTGGAATCTCCTTTGCATGGTCCTATTTCCTCTTAGTTGGTTGGTTTTTTTGTTATGGAAGCCAGGCTTACTCAGTTCCATGTCTGTTTTCTACCTAATACATTTTCGTCTTGTTCTGTGAGTTCAAGTGATAAAAACAAGTAATGTCATAGATGTCCTTTGAAAACAGGTAAGTGGCTAGAGGACAGGTTTGTCAGGATGGGAAGGTGCAGCAGAATTTTCCGATTTCTGGGCATAAGCTTTCCCATGCTCATTGGCCTGGGAAATAGTTTTTCTTCAATTCATCTGCCTACAGAACTATTTGCTTATTACTGAGCTGCCTGTGGGTATATCACAAACATGGTTTGCTGTTTAGCACTTATCACACATTGTCCTAGGCAATTCTAGGTATGTAGATGGTTTGCAGACAGGTGACTGAAAATTTGCCATTTGTTTTATTGCTTAGTTTCCCAATTGGTGCGGTAGTTCCACTTCCTGAATATAACTGCCGTAGGAGAGCACTGGCAACGTGGATTTCCAATGCACAATTTCTATTGCTTCAGAGTAATTGTGTAATCCAGAATTTACTTTGAGTAAATGTTGAAAAAATAAATGTGGACTTAGTTAGCTCTTCAGAGGACTTATCATTCACCAAAATCAAATGCATTCACTCAGATTCAAGGAAAACAAACATGAAAGGGCTCAAATAGCACTAACTGGAATGCGTTTAGAATACAGGCTGATAGTTTTCCAAGTGCATTGGTGGATTTACTCTTAGCCCAGATTATTTACTTGGGTAATGAAACTGACTTTTGTGCAGTCAACTGTTTTCAAAATAAAAATGTAGTGGAAAATGTGGTCTGGCTAAGTCTGCTAGGCAATGGGCTTGTGTTCTCTGCAGTTAAGTGGTTCAATACATTCTACAGTGGGAATATTCATTGCCTGCCTGAAAAGATTCATTTCCTTTTTGGTGGTTTATGTATATTTAAAAAAAAAAAAGGAAAACCTTGTTCAGTAAGAGGATGAGTTCAGTGACATTTAGCAGAGTATGTAACATGCTGGTAGGCATTTGGATTTAGGACAAAGCCTTACCTGTAAACTTCAAGTGGACAATGAACTTAGGATCCCTGCTGGAGCTGGAAGCAATGAAAGGTTTAGTGGTGTGTGTAACAGTAACCACCTTAACTTTTTGGTGCAATCTGGGAGTAGCTCTTCTCAAACCCTCTCTCATCTTCCTCCTGCCAAACACCTGCAGCAGAACCCACAGCATCTCTGCTGTTAGTTCTGCCTGTACCTGTGAGAAACAGGAGATTTCCCCTTAATAACATTACATTTAATTTCTGGGATATACTGTGCTTCACTAATAATATCCAGGCAATGCAACAGTTGCTTGTCTAATTTGTAGTGTTCTTTGCAGCATGGTTATTCTGCCTTTAGTAGCCTCCTTATCTATCAGAGGGCAGCTTAATGTTCTGAATGAGGCTTCGGGGTGCTGTGCATGGCAGGTGCTGGCGAATTGCATGTGTTTGTCCCACAGCTGCCAGTGCTCTTCTGTCCAGCTGAGCACGTCAGGGCTCATCTGAACCATGACTGTGGTCAACAACAGCCCAGAACAAGGGACTGCTTGTCCCACAGTGGTGACAGCAAAACGCCATGGGGTAGGGCTGACTGTTTAACAGTTTTTGATGATTTTGCATAGTACAAGTGCTGAACAAAGCACAGTGAGTGTTCACACATCATGATGTGATGTCATGCATTTTCCAAGAAACTTTCAAATTAAAAAATTCATAATAAATCTCTTCAG
>VZTX01012711.1:209028-222280 GCA_013400915.1 Pardalotus punctatus
CACACATTGTCCTAGGCAATTCTAGGTATGTAGATGGTTTGCAGACAGGTGACTGAAAATTTGCCATTTGTTTTATTGCTTAGTTTCCCAATTGGTGCGGTAGTTCCACTTCCTGAATATAACTGCCGTAGGAGAGCACTGGCAACGTGGATTTCCAATGCACAATTTCTATTGCTTCAGAGTAATTGTGTAATCCAGAATTTACTTTGAGTAAATGTTGAAAAAATAAATGTGGACTTAGTTAGCTCTTCAGAGGACTTATCATTCACCAAAATCAAATGCATTCACTCAGATTCAAGGAAAACAAACATGAAAGGGCTCAAATAGCACTAACTGGAATGCGTTTAGAATACAGGCTGATAGTTTTCCAAGTGCATTGGTGGATTTACTCTTAGCCCAGATTATTTACTTGGGTAATGAAACTGACTTTTGTGCAGTCAACTGTTTTCAAAATAAAAATGTAGTGGAAAATGTGGTCTGGCTAAGTCTGCTAGGCAATGGGCTTGTGTTCTCTGCAGTTAAGTGGTTCAATACATTCTACAGTGGGAATATTCATTGCCTGCCTGAAAAGATTAATTTCCTTTTTGGTGGTTTATGTACATTTAAAAAAAAAAGGAAAACCTTGTTCAGTAAGAGGATGAGTTCAGTGACATTTAGCAGAGTATGTAACATGCTGGTAGTCATTTGGATTTAGGACAAAGCCTTACCTGTAAACTTCAAGTGGACAATGAACTTAGGATCCCTGCTGGAGCTGGAAGCAATGAAAGGTTTAGTGGTGTGTGTAACAGTAACCACCTTAACTTTTTGGTGCAATCTGGGAGTAGCTCTTCTCAAACCCTCTCTCATCTTCCTCCTGCCAAACACCTGCAGCAGAACCCACAGCATCTCTGCTGTTAGTTCTGCCTGTACCTGTGAGAAACAGGAGATTTCCCCTTAATAACATTACATTTAATTTCTGGGATATACTGTGCTTCACTAATAATATCCAGGCAATGCAACAGTTGCTTGTCTAATTTGTAGTGTTCTTTGCAGCATGGTTATTCTGCCTTTAGTAGCCTCCTTATCTATCAGAGGGCAGCTTAATGTTCTGAATGAGGCTTCGGGGTGCTGTGCATGGCAGGTGCTGGCGAATTGCATGTGTTTGTCCCACAGCTGCCAGTGCTCTTCTGTCCAGCTGAGCACGTCAGGGCTCATCTGAACCATGACTGTGGTCAACAACAGCCCAGAACAAGGGACTGCTTGTCCCACAGTGGTGACAGCAAAACGCCATGGGGTAGGGCTGACTGTTTAACAGTTTTTGATGATTTTGCATAGTACAAGTGCTGAACAAAGCACAGTGAGTGTTCACACATCATGATGTGATGTCATGCATTTTCCAAGAAACTTTCAAAATAAAAAAATTCATAATAAATCTCTTCAGTGAGTGGGATGCATTCTGGGGAAGTAACTGGGCCTTTTTGATAATAGTGTATTTATTCCATAGTGCAGAACTGCCATGCTGTGTCTCAGAATAAGAGAAATAACATCATTATGTAATCACATCCAGTCACTTAGGATGTGTTTGTTCCTTCTCCCATAACTGCCTGGTTTTTCGGCTGTACTCTGAAAGCTGAGGCTTGCAACAGAAATCTTGTACAGACAAAATAAGGATGCAGGCTTAATTATTTGTTGTGCTAATTAGTACAATGCCATGACAGCACTTGTTTGTAAATTATAAACTTCCATTTAATAAGTGAGAGATCAATTTTATTTTCATTCTTTGTGTTTCAATGTTGTAACTTGCAGTACCTTTCAGGAATAATCCCATACAGGCAGTTCAGATTATAATGCAGTGATACTTAATAACATATGGAAATACTTTAGTGATTATATGGTAAAAATATTAAATAATACACTTGATGCCACTGTTTGGGTGAAAAGTGTTAATGTGTGTACTATGATCCTGTGAGTCAGAGCGCACACCCTCTACCTGGAGCTCACAGAACCCACAGAAGTGAAGATGCCTGTGTATTTGAAAGTAGCTGCACAAAGACAGTGTTGACTCTCGAGCTCATCTCTGAACAACAGATTTGCTTTGGGCTAGGGGATTTCCCAGGTGAGAAACCTGCAGATGAGGAAGCAACAAGCACGATGAGGCAGTTAACAGCAGCTGACCCTTAGTGAAAGGGCAGGCAAGTTGTGGTTTTTTTGGGCAGGAAGGAGTCCACCAGCTGCTCACCTTAATTGGGGCTCTGCTTTCCAACTCTTCTGCCTGACATCAGTGAGGCTCAAGTCTGGCTTTTTTCCTTGAAGCTGTGCTCCTAGCAGTGTTCCTGGTTTGGAAAAAGCTGTATTCAGCAAGGGCTGCCTAATTGTGTCCTTAAGGTCCACCAAAATCAACAGTGTTTTTCTGAAGCAGCACCTTAGAGTTTCTCACACAAGCAGGGAGTAGAGCTGGTGGCTCTGCACGGCATGGGTATAGCTCAAATAGCAAGCATCCAGAGAACAACATCCAGAGTTTTTAATAAGAAAAACTAAGGCAAATAAATTCAAATAGGGACAGAACACAAGGAAACAAAGGGGGAGAGGGAGGAGAAGGCTAAGTGTGTAAAAGACAACTGTAGCAGCAGAGTCACTTGTTGAGATATTTAGTCCAAATACTATCCTGGGTTTGGTAAACCTTCTGTCCCAGATCTCTGAATTTCTCAAAGCTGGTTCAGGAGATACATCATATATGTTACACACTATGCACCATCTTTTGTGGAGATTACTAGAAGGACTTTATGTAAGTAGTGAATGGCATAATTAAAAATACAAAAGGAGTTCTTACTCTGAGTGAACCACGGGGCAAGGGTACAGGGTGCTAAGGGGGCCTTTCCTAACCCTGGAGCTCACTGCTTGTAACCCAAAGGATTAGCTCTGCTGTACAAAGTGCCCATTGTATTCTGCACACACGCTGTTCCTGTACATTTCCAGAGATATAATGCACTGTAGTAAGCAAATGGCACAATTACAGACAAAGCCTGTGGAGGATGTCTCGGAGAGGATTTGAGCAATAAAACATCACACTGTTAATGTTACATGTGGTAAATAAAAGTGCTCTGATAATCAAGAGAGGGAAGGCAGTGAAAGCTTGACTGTAAGTTTTTCTTAAGTGAAGACTGCATTTACCTTGTAGGAGTATTTCCTGTGAATAGTTTATACAATATTAGGAATAGGGAAGTCCTACAGTTTTGCATTCTGTGGGAAGACTGCTAGAAGAATCTCATCTCTCTCATTTCCTGCCAGAATAGACTCACTGTGTCACCATTCTTTAATTCTCCAATTTACTTCTAACACCCCTCTTGCCCTTCTGCCATGACTATTTCATTTAGGTCTGACAGGTATTTGCAGAAGTCCACCTTTGCAGCAAGCTGGTGCGAACCCGAGGGCTCTGGATCAGAGACAGAAGAGGAACAATTAGTACAGGGGAGTTTTAGCATTCTGTTGCATCTGTTATATGGATTATCCACAAATAACCCATCAACTAAGACTGGCTGTTTAAATCTCTGGTAACAGAGATTTCAGGCTCTCTGCAGAGGAGTTCTGCAAGAGCTATTGTCTCCCAGGAAGCCTGGGACTTCTGGAGTTGGAAGCAGTGCCGTGCTGGCAGTTCTTACGGGCTGGGGGAAAATCCCACCTGCTACAGATCTTTCCATTAAAATAAGCAGGAGACACAGGTGTTTCCCAGTTCAGCAGGTGCTGCTAAGAGCGGCTGAGAGACAGACGGGAGAGAAGGGAGGGGAAAACATTTGTCTCCTAAAGAGCTGGGTGTGGAGGAGCAGGAAGAAGAGATTTAGTTTTCCATGGAGGCAGGTGAAGAAGGTTGATTGTGTGAGTGCTGGAGTGGAAGAAGGCTTGTTGCTTTCAGAGCAGGACTCTTGGCTAAGAGAAGAGGGAGAGCATCTGGTGTTTGGCTTACCTGCAGTGAGAGGTGGGGGTGAGTCAGGTTTGAAAAGGTTGAACAAATGTCTGATTTTTATCAGCCTTCTGCCTATTATCTAATTTAGCTGGTAGTTGTGAGTGAGGGGGAAAAAGATCATTTCTCAGGGCAGCAGAAGAGGAAATCATTTGTTGTTTTTGTTGCCATGATACTTCCCCCTAAAGTATTTTAGGAAACAAACATTAAAACGTTGAAATGAATAAAGAAGTGAGTGGTGTGGGACAAAACTTGCCATCTTTAGGTAGAAGCTTACTGTATTCCTCTACTAAATTGTGTGGATTGTTGTGTAGTCTTGAGCTGGTTTTGAATATGTTTGCTAGGAACTGAAATTCAGCAGTGACTTGCTTCTGTAATAAGACATATGTTGATGCGGAGCCTTAGAGTCTGGGGTCATCCGTTCCTTGCCCCGTAGGAAGGCTGGGAGCACAAGGCCTACATATTTAGGCCTTTTCTTCCTTTTTTGTATATAGGGTAAAAAGTTAAAAAAAATCAAAGTAATTAAGTATTTGCTTTCCCTTTTAACATAATGTTTTGGGACTTCCACTGAGGTTGAACCCTCAAATTGTCAGGTTTTTTCAGAAATAGATTCTACTCTAGACTAATAGAGGGTTATAGGGAATTATTTTTATTTTTACACATTCTTTGTAGGATTTATAGACTTAAGAGAAACAATAAAAACAAGAACTGTGATTTCTGATCAACTTCCTACCTACAGGTTGTGATGCATTTTGTTCCTCATGCTACAAGTGAGAGCAAGTAATTCTTATCAGTATCTGACAAGTGGTGTATGCAGTGAGAAGAGAGAGGGTGATGAGATGTTGTGAGAGGGGCTGCCAGTCAGTACAGCAGCTTTGCGCAGTGCATTTCAGGCCACTTGATCATGAGGAGTTGAGCTCCTGTCATCTGTGACATGCTTCACCAGGAGCAGGTGTGACTCTGGCAGTTAGATGAGTGCAGACAGGCTAGCAGGAGGGCACTTTGGCAAGTGAAGGGCCCTCTGGCTGAAGGAGTGAAATAAAAGGTGAATGAAGACCTGAGAGTACCTGTAACAGAGCAGAGCCAAGAGCTAAGGAGCAGGAAATGGCTGCAAAGTGAAGGATTTGGGAGATTATTGCTTCAGTATTGCAGTATTTACTGAATATATTGTCTGTCCTTTTTCTTTCTGTTGCCAGAGCAGGTAGCAGTAGGTAGCAGATAGTAATGAGGGATAGAAGACAAGCAAAATGGGTTTTCACATTCTTGGTTTCAAGTTTGTAATTGAATCAGATGTTCAGATGCATGGCTCTGACTCCATGTAGCACTGAATTAATTGTATCAATTATTTGCGTCCCCCCCCCCCGTCTCCTGTTTTCACTCAGAACAAATTTAAGAAATTTTGACATCTTGTGTGAAATCCTTCTGTGAATGCTGCTCAGCAACCAGTAGCATCTCAAGTGAGCTCTGGGCTATACATGAATATTTGTATCTAGGTTTAAGATCACTCTGCTAATAAAAAGAAGTAGTAGGCTGATTTCAGTAACTGGAAGGTGGATTAAATCATGCAAAGGATATCCATTATTGCCAGTTGTCTGCTGGTAGAATGTAGCTTCAAACTAGAACTTGTTCTTCAGGGAGTGCTGACATTATGAGGCAGATGATAACACATGTGTTTTCCCATTACTGGAGAATAAAATATAGCCTAGAGGTGCTGCAAAGCCCGGCTTTACAGAGTGCTGTCTTTTATAGCGTGTGCTATTGGGGCTGTGAGACCTGAAGCTGAGGGTTTGTTTAAGGAGCAGCTAAAAACTTTGGCCAAAGTCCTGCCATTTTGATAAAACAGGAGTGCTCAGCTGGCAGTGTTGTGACAGGAAGGGCAGCAAGTGGCCCAGCAATCCTGTTGTAGAGGCCCAGGATGCTGCTGGAGGCATATAAGGGGTACTGCTGGCAACGGCAAACTGCTTTAAAATCACCATCAGTACCTGGAGGAAAGCCAATGTCTACAGAAAGTGGTGAATAAAGTAGCCAGTCACAATTGCAGTCAAGCCTGGCTCAAGACTGTTCTCGCCAAGACCTTAAAGTACGGAAATCTCCTTTGGCCACCCCAACCCCCACCCCAAAGCCCATCAAAAGGCTTTGGAATGTGTTTTCCCTGTGTTTACTACTCCATGCAGTTTAGTCTAATGCTGGCATTGGAGAGCTGTAGCAGGCATTCCCGGCTGTTTGAAGTAAGTGGTATCCATGGCTTGGGGAAGGAGTGCTTTTCAATTGCTGCCAGGTTTCTTTGTTCTTCAGGGATCAGCACTGATGGTGCTACAGTTCATCCTCATGCAAGGATCTGTTCTCCAAGAGTACTAGTCTATGCATCCCCACCACTTCTGACTCAGTGCAGTGAAACTCTACACCAAACCCATTGTCTAATTGTTTATCCACTCCTGGTTTCTAAAACTGAGACACTGAATAGAGGCAATTCTTCTAGCCCTGGCTTCTTGCCTCATAGCAAACATGTAATTCCTGCCATTTGCTGCAGTTTTACTCTTGGCTGAAAGTTGAATGTACAGCACAGGGCTATTTCACATTTCTTTTTCTCCCACACGCTGGTCTCATTATGAAGGATCACCCTCACCATTGGATAATTTCTGTGTGCTGAGTGGTGGAAGCATGCAAGTTGGTTTCACACATGGTGCTCACATCTCATCTATGCATGAGCCATATGCAGTGGAAATTGTTCCCTCCTGATAAAGGCTAAACTGGCCATGTGAGGCTGCCGCTGTTTTTAGGAGTAGAGGGACACACAGAACATTGTATGGGACAAACTTTATTTCCCACTATAGACATTTCCTTCTTCTGTTCCAGACACTACAATACAACAGTGGGTTTAATGAATCTGAGCCTGAAAACTTGGGAAGATGGCATGTTCATAGACTTTTCTTTGGCCAGAAGGTGCTTGGGATTTAAACTGTTGAAGGATTTGGGAGGTGATTCTTCTCTGCAATCTGAAATAAAGAGGCACAAATGAAAGAAGAGCTGCTCAACCCATGCCATGTTTTCTTTTTTACTGCCAGGGCCTAGATCTGCTGGTGAATCTCAGGCTTACCATCTCACTCTATGGTTTGAGGGAAAGAAAATCTTAACCTCTGAAGAGCTTGCATAATACTCAGGTAGAAGTGAATTTCTGGGAGTCTCCCTTGTTAGATTTGCTTTTTTTTTTTTTTCCGTTGGGGGTTTCAAGCAGAAATGTTCTGAGCCCATGTCACACATTTGCCCTATGTCCAGTGTTTCTGCAAATCATCACATGTGGTTCACTGATCCTTCATTTATGTATGGCAGATGACTCTAAGATCATACCCATATTACTTGTAAATACACCTAGTAGAAAGTTTTTGAGACACAGCATATTTTGTTTTGCTAGTAGCCAGACTTTCTGGAGGGGTGGAGAGTAATGAGGTGCAAGTGGTTACTAGACTTTTGAACTGCAGACTTTATATAGATACAAGAAAGTTATTTAAATATCAGCTAGATCCTCAGGTGACTTTCAATCTTTTTATTTCAGTAGACGGAGATGAGTGCTGTGGGAGGCAGACACTAGCTGCAGTAACACTTGTTTTTCTGTTCTTGTGGTTACTCTTCAGGGTTAGGCAATGTTTATTTCCCAGCATAACTGCTCAACAGCCTTCCTTTCAGAACTGTCAACACATGCTAATATGTTTGAGGAACTGCTGGTTACGCTTGGCTTTTTAAGTTCAGTTACTTGTATGTTGTAGGTTAGAGAGCCTCAAGAATTTCAGTGTAAAATGTATACAAACTCAGCTGAGTAGCTGGTCTTGTTCTTTGTGTCTAAGCAAGCATTGTACTACTTGAAACAGTCTGATGCACTGCTGCATTAAGGCTAAAGATTTTTGAATTAATAACTTCCCTAGCTTCAAACCCAGTGAGACTTCTAGCCTTGCTTTCCCTTAAAAACACAAAGCTGGGGGGTGAGTGGGTGGGGTAGCATGTCATGTCCCTGCAGAACAAAAGCATATCTTGTTCTAATACTTTCATGTAAAAGCTATCAGACTTGTTTGCATAAAAGCAGACTTGAAGCCAATCTCTGTCTTTCAAGGGCCACCAGACTGCACTCCACATAAACAGTGAAATGTTTGTGTCTGTCACTGTCTCCCACTACACTGGTTTTTCATTCACTTCGTGTTCAAATCCAAGTTTTCTCTCTCTGCATGAAGTACTGCCTCAGTAAAACAGCACTGGCAAACCCACATTGACTTAAATGAGGCAAAGGGTTTCAAGTTCTGTGGGTTTTTTCAAAGCCCCTCATGTGCTTGTTGCAGCCTGTATCAAAGACCTCTTCCTGTATCTTTGCCTCCTGGATTCCTCATCTATTTTTAAGTCTTATGTTCTTTCCTGCCTCTATTTTAACTCTGTTATTGTACCATTTAACCCCTGTGGGATATGGAGTTTGTGGGAAAGAAGTGGCATATTACAAAAAAAATACATTGGTTAATCCACATACTCCTCGAAGGGTTTCATGGCACAGGACATGCAGAAACCCTAATTAGGTATTATGCATTTGTTTGTCAGCAGCTGTAATATAAACTGATGAAGAAATACTTAGTGAGGGTGTCATACTATGTCTGTCTGATCTCTCTGCCTGGACTAATGCCTCAGCAAAATACATAGCTTGAGTTAATGCCTCTGATTCAGGGTTTGCCCACAACTCTGAAGTGTTTGCCTCATAGGACATGTACTGGTTTGGACTTGTTATGGGAATTCTTTTCCCTCAGCAGTATCAGTCTGTGCAATCTCCCTATGCTGTGCAAAAGTAAATAATATTCAGGCCTTGGATCTCTTAAATATATTTTGTGCTACAGATCCCCCAGGGATTCCTATGAACTTGTGTTACCTCCTGCTTGTGTTACCTAAACTGCTTGAACTTCTGTTGCCTTCTATTTCTCCTTGATTCACTTTGTCCCAAGTCCCAAACAAGACTGGAGAGATATTTAATAAGACTTAATTCAGATGTTGGAGGAACAAGACTGGAAATGAAAAGTTGCATTCAAAACAATCCAATTCTATTTTAAATTTAGCAACTAGATAGCTCTCTAGTGGCTTAACCTCTGCTATGCATAATCCTAATGACGTATCTTATCTTTGGAAGATGGAAATTAGCATTCATGGCAGAAATGTCTTCCAAGTGTTTACAATAGCTCTAAGTGACATTTTACTTTTCTTTGGGATTAAGTTTCGGGGCACAAGTACGAATTATGTTGATGTGGGGCTTCCTGTGTTGCAAACAGCAATTCCTTCCTCGCCCGTGCCTATTTAGCCAAGCAGTGTGTTAACACAGCCAGAGGTTTCTTTGTAAGTTGTTCAGCCTGGCTACTTCTGTAAGTGTTCCAGTTCCAGGTGGTCGCTGCTGGAGGGTGTGTTGTGCCCATCCTCACTGCAGGCTCTATCAGTATCGCTTGCTGCTTTGGTGCAGTTCAGGAAAGAGCAGCCAGCTTCCTGCACTGGGTGAAAACCATTGCAATTCTGGTTTTAGATGTTCAGTTTCCATTATAAATAACCTTAATATTGGAAGATTAACAGGCTGCTTTGGTCCAAAACTGTGGAAGTTAAAGTTTCAAAAACTTCTTGCATTCAGCAATGTGTCCCTACAGTGTCTCATGGATTATATTTTCAGAATGATCAAAGTTATTTCCTTCTTAAGAAACATTTTTAAAAGCATGTGAGTTTGCTCACAGACATATCTTGTCTGTTATGTTACTTGAATCTAGGAAATGTGCCATTGAAATTAATAAAGTCCCACTGAAGTTCATACCTGCCATGTTTTCTTTTCTGACTAAAGCCAGTAAGATGCCAGATCTTGTGTGTGGCCTTTGGCAAGCCATTAATCTCAACTATTTCAAAACTTTCCAATACTTTTGGACATTTTATTTTGGATGCTGAGTTGGAGGCTGCTAAATCAAGTACAAAATTTTCGCGGCTTCCAGCTGGACATGAGGTGGTCTGTACAGCCAGGGCTTAGCTTACGCAAAACTGCACAATCTAAAACTAAAGAACTTTCTGGCAAATGTTGGGTTTTTCATCCCAACCTCCACAGCCTCACCTACAACAGCAGGGTAACACCACCACCTCTAACCCTGCCACCTCATGAGCCCAGGCCATGTTGAGTACTGAGCCTTGTTAGGCACAGAGACTTTTGAGCTTGGTGTTACTGCAGTACAAGCTACTATTTATAGATATCAAAAAGCTGAAGAACAAAGAATATTGTGCACATTCCTTAATACTATAAGTAATTAAATTCTCTGCTAGATTTTAGTTCAATGTCAGCCATTTCCTATCAATTTGACAGACTCCAAATAGCTCATGCAGCTCATTTATTTATATATATTATATACACACATATCTTGTCTTTTTTTTGCACTAAATTGCCTCCGTTTTTTCAGTTGTCTTTTTTCCTTGTTGACCTTCTATTCAAGGTTTTCTTCTACTGTTCCTATTAACTTTGTTATTGTCTGAAAAATATTCTTATTCTTGCAGAAATGCTGAATGCTTCTTGCCAATCATAACACCCCCTCACTATCCTGTTACTTTCTTTTGTTTTCCTTCTCTTTTAAAGACTTTTCCCCTCTTTTTCCATTACTGTTACATGTTCATACACACATGATGAAATAAGTTTAGTAATCAAAATACCATGTTATCCCCAAGTAGGGAGGTTAGTTTATCTCTGCATTTGTTTGGGCTAAGTAGGTTGTTTTGGTTTTCGACTTGATTTAGACTTCCTTTCTCAGCAGTCTATTTGCTGTAGGGTTCACCATAAATACGTATTTTAACTGCATATAAATTTTCACACTGGGAACTGTGGTGCATTATTTTCAGCATGCTGGAGATTAAACTTTGGTGATGCCTCTGAAAAGTATGTATGTAATTTCAAAACCAAAAGAATCCTATTAGTTGAATTAGATGTTCCTTGTGAAACATCTTTATGAAAACAAGGGTGATCTGTGGCTGGAAAGAATTACAGCATAACCTTTATGGCACATGTTTACATGCTTTGCACAATACTATGTTTTGATGAAGCATTGTTCATAACTTGGCAAAGACCTCTTAAAGAATGTTGGCCAGAACAAGCTGTTTTTTACAAGAAAAACAGCAGTTTTGGATACTTTCAAATTAAATGTGTATTAATCCAGACAGACCCCACTATAATTCTCTTCTTATTTGTAGAGGCTTAAATAAATTAGCTCCTGTATTTCCCCTATCCCAGCCACATAGGGTTTCACTTCACGTTGGTGCAAAGG
This sequence comes from Pardalotus punctatus, assembly GCA_013400915.1. Classification (NCBI taxonomy): domain Eukaryota; kingdom Metazoa; phylum Chordata; class Aves; order Passeriformes; family Pardalotidae; genus Pardalotus; species Pardalotus punctatus. The sequence goes on from VZTX01012711.1 coordinate 220,267, forward strand.
TACAGATACAGATTCATTCAAAAACTGAAAATAGAACATTCCAGCTCAGGTGTATACGGCTGTATGGCATAGAAAACTGGAAAATCCAAGGATATTAGTTCCGGATCTGGTTGACTAAATACTCCATAACTTGCCAGAAAATCACATGCAGTAAATAAGCTTACCAAAATGTATTGTATTTTGGCAAGTAGGGCTAGGGGGTAGAACATCACGTTTGCCTCTGTAACTCCAAAGTGTGCTTTAACTCTTGTCAGGTGAAGAGTTTGGGTCTGTAGTACAATCACAGCACGGGTAAATCTCATGATTGTGCCACCATGCAGTGTATCTGGTCAGCTGAACACTTAAAAGACTGTGAGATGGCAATAATTATAGAAGCCGTTGTAGACTGTGTATTTGTATGTATCCTTATTGTAACTGCATGGTGATGTAAAACACAAACACCAGGGCAGCATGATTTAACTGTATATGTGATTATTTCTTTTCTTCCTGTATATAAATATCAATGTGAGAAATAATCCCAAACCCATAAAAAGTGAGAGTATGTATGTATCTCTGTGTGGCCAAGGAGGTGGAGATACAGAAAAAGAGCTGTTGATAAAGAATTGGGTCTGCTCCCTTCAGCTGGGTCAAAACAAGCAAGTTTATATTTGTCTGTGAAAAACATGGTGATAGGAGCAAGAAAATGGAGTAAAAGGTAGCATAATCAATACAGAAAACTTAGGGTGAGAGTTTTGTTGCTGTTGTGATTAAGTTAATTTCTCAGAAATTAGCAATAATCCTGCTAGGTGTAATATAGCCAAGCACTCCTGATGCAAGAGACAGACTTCCAGCTAGTAGGCACATGGAGTTCATTCTGTTCCCGTTTTGGCTTCTACACATGATTGGGCTCAAATAAGTAGGAAGAAGGATAGTAGTCAGCAGCTTGTGTCAAAGCGCTGTGTCCAGGCCACAAAGTGAGGACTTAGGGAAACACAAATGTTGCTGACTACATTATAAATTTAGTCATCTTGCAAAGTTCAAGGTTGACTTAATTCAACTAGGCAGAGAGCCAAGCCAGTAATTTCTGTTTAAGCCCTAAAGATTGAATGTAGTGTACCAAGTTTTTGTGGCTTGTTGAGAGTGAGGGAGAGGTGGAAATCAGCAATTAATGTAGTTTCCTGGTAAGCGAGGTGCACAGCCAAATATAACTCTATAGTCCCTTTCACGGAATATGGATTCCTGCTCTCAGTGACCTTGTGGTGAAATTAATGCTGAACTGCAGATTCAGAGGTTTACATTAAAAGTGTGCTGGATCCTTGCTGTTGAGTAGGTAGTGACTGATAAGATCAAAGTCTTGTCTGGTAAGGTTTTTACCTTGGTTAGAGCACATGTTTTGCATTCAGAAGATTCTGATCTTAGCAGAAATTAAGAGGCTTGAACACTTACTTAAGGCTTTGAAGGCCATTGTTTGAGTTATCCCAACCTTTTAAATCACAGTGAGGATCACATAAGAGGGGCAAGCTCTCTTCAACCACTTTCTTCCTGACAAAATCGACACCCTGTGAAATGGAAATTTCCACTCCTGAATCTATGTACTTTACTGCAAGTGGTATTCTGTCAGTCAGGCCCAACTCTAGGCAAGTTTAGGCAGAAGTACTGGTGGAGAAAAGGCTAAACCTCAGAAACCTTTCCTTCTTGGTCTTCAGATACGTTCCTTTTTACATTTCCTGCCGCTAAAAATGAGGGAGTATGCGAAATGTGGGTGCTTTTGATATCCGGCATAGCCTTGTTTACTAGGCTCAATCTCAAGGATTGCCTGGAATGTAATTTTAAAGCCGCAGAGCGGGAGGACGCAGAGGAGGAGCAGGGAGGGTCCGGCGGACACCCAGGGCCGGGGAGCTGCGGGGGAGGTGGGGCCACGCTGGCACCGAGCGGGGTCTGCCCGGGGCGGGCGGTGGCGGTGGCGGCGGCGCAGTGGGGCCCGGCCGGCGTTGCCCGTTTAAGCGGCAGCCGCCGCTGTCCTCGCGTGCCCCGG
>VZTX01012711.1:222437-325705 GCA_013400915.1 Pardalotus punctatus
GCGGGGGAGCAGCGTGCGTGCCCCCTGTCCCGGCGGGGGAGCAGCGTGCGTGCCCCCTGTCCCGGCGGGGGAACAGCGTGTGTGCCCGTTCCCCGGACTGCGGGCCCCGGGCCGAGGAGAGCAGGGAGAGCTCCTGTGCGCCCTTTCCCCGCGCCGGGGAAACAGGCAGGGCCTCCCTCCCTGCTGCACAGCCCCCAGGCTTGTGCAGCTCCCGCTGAGCAGGGGAGGGGAGAGCGAACAGCAGTGCTCTGCAGGCCAGGCAGCGGAGGTTTCTGACCTGTCCTTTGTCCACTGTGGGGAGAACACTGTGTTCTTCCCTTCCCCCGTGTTTCTTTCTCCCGGGGTTTGCGGGGTTTGGCACTGGAATCTCCACCTGTTCTAACTGCAAAAGCTGGATTTTTCCCTTCTTTCTGGTCAATGGGAAACATGCAGCCAAAGGGCCGACGTGTGCTCACTGAGCGATCCACCCACGCTCTGAGCTGTGGAGAAAAGAATGGAATGCTTTCCTTTCACACAGGGGTATCATTTACTACGCACAAACCGTACTTTGTAAAAGCAGTGGAGAGCCTTTGTCTCACTGTAGAGGCTGTGTAACTGTGTAATGTATTTGTATATCCCCTGTAATCAAAGAGAAAAAGGGGCTATGCTGAATGAGGAATAGAAATTGCCATACTGGATTAGAGCCATCTGCTTCAGTATTCTGTGTTAACCCAGCCTGAAAAAAAACACTGTTGAGGAAGGAATGTGCATCTTTTTTTTTTTAACTTCAAAAATACTGCACTGTGTTGCTGCATATTACAAAAATTACTTCAACAGCTAGCATGCACCTTGGAACCTTAATTTCTATTTGCTTTTTATGTCTATACAATAATAAATACCCCTGTTAGTCATTAAAAAATTACATTATTTTACTCCAGGTCCATTGGAATATGGCAACAGTTTCCCTTCCCCCAAGTTATTTCTCTATTGCCACTGTTTTTAACAAAGGATAAATCTAGTCAGAAATACTCCATTTCTGTCAGTAGTAGAGGAGGTGGGGGAGTAGGTGTCCACATATGATGCTTTCAATTTTGCACCTTCCCTACAAGTCTCTGTCTGAAGAGCAGCAGGTTGTTACCGCTTCATGGGACAGCTTCCCTCCTCCTTTACCCTGGTGCACAATTGGATGCACTCTGCCACCCAGCCCTTTGGCAGGAGTGGTATCTCTCTGATCAGCAACTGCCCAAGTGTGACGGACATTAAAATAAGGCCAATTGCTTTAATGCCTCTGCCAGCAAAGCTGTGTGAGAGCAAATGAGCATGAGTCACTGAGTTGCAGTGGGTTGGGAGGATTGGAGACACTAATTTTATAGCTTTCCTGGGTATTAGAGGAGTTACTCGCTTTTCAGGACAAATGTGTTCCTTCCCATACCCTTTGCTATCACCTCCTTTAATATACAACAAATCGACCAGTGGCAGAGAGAGTTTACCTTGGGGGTGTCTAGGGTGAAGAGGGCAAAAGCAATTTCTTAAGTGTGGGAACGCCCTCAGCACTTTAAACCGCAACATTAGAACAGGAGTCTCAAGTGTGCATTTGTAATGCTTTTGCCCTTTGCTCTTTAGAGGGTTGATTTGCTCCACAAATACTTTATGAACCTCTTGAGACTGTGGCACCATGTTATTCTTCAAAAGTGTCCACTAGTAAATTCCCACTGGGTTAGAGCATGGGCTTCTGTCACAACATGTTAAATAACAATAGGCAAATGCTATCTCCATAAATAGAGGTCTGTGTGCATTATAGAACCACACACAAAAGCAGTTGCAACAAGATAAAAAGATCAATCTTGTATGAAAATAGTGAGAGGGTTCATTGCCCTATGCATTCTGAAATGGACAAACAAAATTAGTAAGTCATTCAAGGGCAGCCTTGTTTGTATGCTGTGTGTGCTGGGATGTCATCTTTTCTTTGAATAGTTGACAAATTGAGTGCAGCTGAACCAAATAAACTGGGGGATAAGTATCCACAGACCTTTATTTTGTTGGGTAGTAGCAGTCACTGCACTGAGACTGGTTGTCTCGCTGCTGCCAGAGGGGATTTTCCTGCTGAAGTCTACAGCATGGGGAATTTTGGTCTTGAGTTTATAGTCTGTCTGGGTTAAAGCTGAAATACAAAATTATATTTCTGAATGTAAAAAGAGCTTAACTGCTTAGCTCAGCTTCATGTGACAATAAGAATACCTGGGCTGCAGGCCTGATTGATCTGCTAGACCTCAGCTCCTTGGATACCCACATTCTGCCTTTGGTTTCAGCAGAGTAACAACTTTCTTTCACATAGCCTTGCTGAAAGTCATACAAGTAGGGGCTTCAAAAGATGAAGGTCTTCTGTTTTCACTTGGCTTTTGCTTACTGTTTTCAGCATATTTCTCTTTTGGGCTTTTCCCAGGTACCAGCTGGTGCCACGCTGCAGGGGAGATGGGCAGTGCTTTTTGCTCAGTTGGAACATTTTGGCACGAAGACAGGAGGTTTGGCCTTTGGTAGACTTGGACTGCTGAGGCTTTGTTGTGCCAAAGCTTCTCATGGAGACTGACCTGGTAGTGCAGGCAACTTCGTGTGGATCACCAGTCAGATACAGGCTTGATGTCATCCTGCCATCACACCAAAACACCAAAGAGAATTATCAGTGAACTAACAGGAAACACAGTAAACCAAATAATAATTCTTCAAAGGACTGCAATTTTCTCACACTTTCAGAACTCTCGTTCATCAGTTTACACTCTCACTTTTTGCTCTTGAACTAATTTTGTAATCTTTGCTTTTGGACTGTTTGGCTGATTATTATTTTGCATACTATGAAAAATAATTTAGATACCACTTAGTTCTGCTCCTCATATAACAGATGATCTAAAGACATCATTGCTGAAATGTTTCTGTGTTGTAGTGGTAAGTCCTTAGACAAGCAGTCCCACCGAGTTTGATGGGAGTAATTTGGTAAATTCATTTGTGTTGATCAAACTTTGAGTGCATATTTCACTGCAAATATTTGCTCTTTATATTGTGTTGCATTTGATATTTACAATCTAGAAGTTTTAGGGACTGCAAAAGTTCTTCAGAGTCTTAGCTGAAAATATGTAATGAAAAAAACAAAGAGAAGATTATCATTAGGAAAAAGCAATGAGAGGTCAGAAGTTCACAGTTGATGGTAAAATGAGCCATATGTCCTTTTAATCCCCACTCAAGAGATAACTAAAGATCTGTGTCAGACTCCTTTTCAAACATATTTAGACCCACAGAAGGAAGGTAAACATTTTAACCATGTCTGTCAGTATTTAACCTTTTTTATAAGGGCAAGGGAGAAATGGAAACAATTTTTTTTAAGGCTGGTTGTACAAGTTAGGGAGGGTTGGTTTCGTACTGTGGGATTTTTTTTTGTTTTACTGTATCTGAGACAGTAATTAGATTTGGACAGTTTTGTGAACAAATGGCTTTTTAAATATCAGATTTGTTCAAGAAAAATGTAAGTAATTTTGTTGAGACCCTTAAGAAAAAACCCCAGAACATCTAATGGAAGTGAATATGTGATGTGGGCTAGAAAATACCTGCCCACATGCACTTTAGATTATCTGTCAAATATGCTCCTTTTCCTGCTCTTGAAGATACAATAATGTTTAGTTCCCTCTGGCCACTTGCATGTTCAAAATTCTACAGATAATTAATTCTATTAAATTCTGTAATCTTTAAAAAATATATTGCAGGAAAGAACGGTATATATTATTGTCTCATTTAACAAGCAAAAGATGATGGAAATATAATATGATTTTACTCAGGTCTAAGGTAATTTAGGAGCCGTACTGCCTTTGTTAGTGGGCATATCTTGGACAACCAGCTGTATGTTCTTTTTAACATTTAAAGCTTATCCTCTCCCAGACTTCTCTTTTCAAGGTCTGGATGGAAACGCAGCCAAAGGGAACCTGGGTGAATTTTGTGAACACAGCTCATCCTTCCAACTGTATCTTTCAATGAAGCAAGTTGATTTTCTCCATGATGGGTTGAGGAAGCACAGGCTGTCCTGGTAAATGAGGTGAGAACTGTTAAATATTAACTTTCCAAATACATGGGTAGGCCTGTGAGTCAGGCACTGTTCTGCTAACTAGGCAGTATTAGGTCTGGGGAATCCTATCTTTTCCTAGGCTGACTGGAGTTTGGCCTCTGGAAAATAATTTACTCTGACTTCTGTGTTCAGAAAGTAAGAGTAAACACACTCAGAATGCTAAGAATTTTCTCTTGCTGATCTTTCCCAACATTAGTTTAACAATATGTGTGCAGAGGATAGATTATTTTTAGACCAGATTCCTAAATCTGGGAGAGACCTAATGCAGCCTTGCTGTTTGTCTGAGTACTGTGGATTTCCCTGGCTAACTTTGTCTGGCTTTTACAGCAAAGCAGTGTCTGAAACTAGGCTAAATAGCATCATAGGCTGGGAGAGACCAAATAATTCTATGACAGGGAGACTGTATCATGAGCTATGCAGTAGTGAGCTCCCTAGAAAACTGACTTTGTCAGTGTCTGTGCTATTGCAGTTCATTGATTGATGTTATTTGGTGACAGTCATGTGGAGCACAGTGCTTTCTTGAATATACTCAGTGCTGTCCAAACTGAGAAGCCTTTCTACCTTTGGAAAATAGAGATTTTCTTGTGGAATTTGGGGTGTACTTGAACTACTTTTAGAAAAGCAATCTTTATTACCTATGAGTTAAAATTTAAACTCGGCTGTTGGCCTAATTGCCCACAATGAGTCCAACAGAAACTGCAGGTAGTGACTAAGGACTCATTCCAACCAGTGGTAAAGGCACATCAGCAGGAATCTGTGTCGCCAGCCCTTGCTAACTGGACCTTGCTTTTGAGGTCTCTGGAAAGTTCCCGTGCAAGGGGAATCTCCTTTGGCACTGGGGGGCTTCCAGGGACATAATATTTGACAGTGTCATGAGGAGTTGCTGTTTGTTACATACAGCCTGGCCCTGTACTCTGATCTATTCTATTCCTCACACATACAGAAGTTACACTCTGTGATCTGAGTTTTAGCACTAATTTAGAACATGGCATGTGCAACTTCAAAGAGAATAATCAGGATGAGATTCATTGCTCAGTATATCACAAGGCCTCAGTATACCCTAGCTCTCAACAGAGATGGCAAAATCTTCTTCTGGCCCAGCACAGGGTGAATTTCATGCAGGAATGCATTTCTTCAGAGCTATTTAAACTCCTAGAAATTCAGATAGTATTTAGTGGGATTTTCAGAGTTGTGTATCTCACTCATCTTCAGCAGAACAGGTGGTATTAAGGTATACAGTGATATTTTTTAAAGTATTGTCTGCATCATGAGGCTTCTGTTAAAAAATGATACTAGAACAAATCCAGCTCCAAGTGTCTATTTATACTTGTCTTAGAAATTTGCCTCTGACTTGAATGGGAAAGGACTATAAAAAGACTTGAGTAATTGGTATCTGACTTCATTATCGCACAATGTGGTTTTATGATTTATTGAATAGTTGCCTACAATGAGTGGCCTGTATAGTTTGTTTATTTGGTATTAGGAAAAACATTTATATCATTCTGTTATGAACTCTCCTCTTCTGAAGGGATGTGTTTGTCCCCTCTACAGGCCTGCCTTGTCTATGATGTTCAGACAACATTTTCTGGGAGAGTGCCATGGCAAGAAAAATTGCATCTCTCCTCTCCTCCTCCTCCTCTTCTCTCTGTGCAAAGAATATCCTGTTATTTGTGAAAGGTAAGTGTGTTGGGTAGCAGCTGCAGTCACCAGTGTGATATATGGTTAATATTAACAGTGGTGGTTTAGTGCATAAGCCAAGTTCTAACTATTTGAAAGTGAAATTGGAGCTGTTGGGCCTCGCACTGTCGCACTGCTGACCGCTGAAGATTTGCTAACCCATCGTTGGTAGCGTGTTTGAGAAGTTTTTGGTGGAGGCAGCAGACTAAACCTCAAGATGACCCTATGCATCAACTTCCTCCTAGTCCCAGCATGGACTTTCCGATGTGTCTCACTCCTGGGTAAAACAGTTTCTATTTCAGCCAGGGTATCAGGCAGCTTTGGGTGTCACTGTGTTTATGTACCCAGATTACAGAGAAACCAAACAAGAATGCAGCTGTGAGCCTTTAAGCAGCATGCCATGGAAAAATAAAACACAAAGTGTGTATGTGCATGAGGGGAATGTACCCAGTGTTTTGCACATTCCAGCAGAGGCCTCAGTAAAGACTGGAATTTTAATTCTCATCTGACAACATTCCACGAAGACAACTTACATTCCCTTCCTGCTTCCCCCTCCCAGGAGATTAATGTTAAAAAAAATTGGCTGATTATTTATTCTGCCTTGGCTATCAAATAACTGTTGGAGTGCCAGCAGTCAGATTAGCTGGAGTACTTGTTTAGATCCTCATTTGGGTTTTCTGGGATTCGTTAGTGTTAGCCGTTTTCCTCCCTATATATTGTCATTCAAAATCAAGATTAGAAATGTCTCCAGCTACATTGGTGTCCCTGCAGGGATTCTTCAAGTTTCTTTTTACTGCACACATAGTCCAAGTCCCACTTATGGTATAGCATAAGGCAGGAAAGAGGTGAGGCGGTGACTCATGTAAACTTCTTAACAGCACAATGAAAGTACAAAGCCCCACCTATCCCAGCAGGATCAGACATCTTGAGCTGCACAACACCTACTGTACAGTATTCTTATGTTTATTCCAATTTTTTTAGTTCTGAATGCAAATATGGAAAGTAGGCCCATGTTCAAGGAATTTGAATAAAGGAAATGTTGGTTTTGGAACTGACATCAGTGTGAGATCAGGAGAACCAGACTTTGCACACAGTCGTCTGTTCATTGCTGGATTACAAACTATATACAAAAAGGTGCAGAAGTCTGTTTCCTCTATAAAAGTGGGTCTGCCAGCATTCATAATTATCCCGTTTCAGCCACAGCTCATGACTAAAATAGTCAGTTAGTTAATTGTATAGCTGAAATCATAAAACAACTAGTCTAACCACTTCAAATGAGGGTGCTTTTTTTCCTCTTCTTCTAATTCTAGTACTAGTCACAGGAAAACTTTTTTGATGCAGTAACTTCTGTTTAGCACTGTTTAAAAAAGTGTCATCTTAGAAAGAAAACATTGTAAGTTCAATTCCCTTCTCAGTTCTCTTTGCTTTTTAATTGATAGTCACTTTTCTTAGAGTGTCATGTCACTGTGACAGAGCTGTAAGAAACAGAGCCCAGGACCCACAGCCCAGCAAGGGGGAAGATGATTTGTTACCCTTTTCTGCTTCTGTGATTCTAGACAGCTTCAGCAGCTAGGAAGATGTACAGTACCTAGAGAATATCTCATGTCTGACATAGATAACGTTGTGTCCTGTGGTACTGTGCCTGGCAGACCTCTTGCACCTGAACTGTCATTGGGATGCTCAGAAGCCACCAGTGTATTGTGCATTACTTGACTTCATTTTTCTCATGTACCTTTTCCTTGGGTAAATAGGTGAGAATCTTTCCTCGCAACTTCAGTTAGTTCCTAGCATAGATTAAGACCTCTGGAGTTGTCCAGAGAGATACACTGCAGAGATTTGAAAGCTAATTAATGTGTAGGAGGCAGAGCTCTTTTTTCCATTCTGGTTTTCGTTACTGCTTTTGGCCTCAACCATGATCTGTCCACTGGAGGAGATGAGGACAAGCATCACATCATGCATCCTATACATGACTTACCTGTGTCACTGGGCTGTGCTCGTATGGGAGGGAAAGCTGTCCTGCAGCAGTCACCCACAGTGGCTGGGAGGGATCTAATAAGGGAGGAAAAGGAGCAAACAATCCATTGCCTGTGTCCCTGTTTCCTGTGTCAGCCATTTGAGATGGCCAAGCTGCCTCACCGCAGGAGGGGCCCACCCTATTCAAGGTCGGTGTTATGAAATTGACTCAGTGCTTATGAAAAAGGCATCAGTTATTGCCCAAGCCCCCCAAAACCCCTCAAGACATCTCAGAATCCTCACCTCACCCATTTCCAACAACGGCATCACATAGTTAAAAGCGACTGTGAGATCAGCTTTCCTTTTATACCTGCTCCCTCTGTACCATGTCGGCAGCATAAAAGGATAGGCAAGTGGAAGCTGTCCCTTAGGAAGACCCTTTACAGAAGGAAGGCATTTATTTGCCTTTGTGTGATTGTTTATTGGAACCCTTTTAGAAAAGATGATGTCTCTGTGGCAGCCTATCTGCCAGACTGTGCTGTGACATGGGCCCCAGTGGAGGTGTTACGAACACAGTGTGCCCTGGCTCCCTTCTGCTTGGAACACCCTGAACCTGCACACGGTCTGTTCACAGCAGATGAGGAAGACAGGGACTTAAAAATTCTTCTCTCCTAATCAAGCTTGAGAAGAAAAGCACTGAGCAGGAGAGCTGGTATGTGGGCTGGCTGCCTAGAAGGTAGCCCTGGGTTTCGGAAGTAAGATCATGTGCTTGTGTCAGTAGGGTTTGCTCACAGAGATGGCTCTGGCTTAGGAATCGCTGGATGCCGTGAAGCACCTGCTTCCCTTCTGGTAAGGAGGAAGAATAGTTGGGGGGAAGTTGATGGGCCAGAGTGGGAACTAGAACATTCTGAAAGCCTTGCTGAGAATTGGCAAATGCTCTGGGAATTTGAGGGCCTAAGTATATTCTGCGACAGTATATTAATCTATTTAATTACCTTTTTGCCCAGCATCATGAGCAGTGACTGGGCATTCTCTGAGTCTGTGAAACACTAACCTAACACAAAAATGAACGTTCATCTCATATTCTTTTTTTCATGTTTTTGGGGGTTTTTTTGTTGCTTGGTTTATTTAATTGAACTAATTAAAAGCAAAGCCTCAATTAAAATCTTGTATTTTTTAGGTTGGTTGTAGTGTAACATTAATGCCTGGGTTTGATATTGCTTACAATAGCAGTGAAGCGATTATCTCTTATGGTAGCTATAAATCTCTTTATGTATTTTCCAGAAGTTAATGTAATAATAATAGTTTTAAGGCTGTCTTATTACTAGCTGTAAGTCTAATTTTCTAACAAGATGCTGCTAACAGTATTACTCTAGCTTCGGCAATTTGCTTTGTGTCAGAGCCCCTTAGAAGGGCAGCGGATTCTTAGCCAGAATTCTTGTTTTGGTCCTGTAAAATGTAGTTTTGTTGTAAGAGTAGCTTGTTCTTAATAATCTTTATCTGCTTTATTAATTTATTTTTGTCTAGATTTTGCTAAATCAGTTACTTTTACATTGCTGACAACGTAACACCATGTAGTTCAAATAGATCAGTATCCACAAACTGTCTCAACTGATCGTAATTACATTACTCTCATTTCAGTGAGTATAGCATTTCCTTCACCAGCTGGTATAATTTTGATTGTATTAAAAGTAAAATTCTCAAAACATTACATTACCTGAAAATTAATTTTAAAAACTATTCCCAAGAGTCTCTTTCATAGTCTGCTTCTGTGAAAAATAAATGGACATGTTAGAATCTGCCTTCAGCCATAGGAGTTGTTGGGGCAAGTGATGTGTAGTCTGTCAGCCACATCTTCTTGCTCGTGATCTTCCAGCCTTCACAGTTGCTCTTGGGCAGTCACTGTCTGGGTACAAAACCCCACAGGTCTAAAAAGAAAGTAAAATGAAGCAGGATGAAGGGCAGGGCTATAGTCAGTTCTGTACAGGGAGATGAAAGTACATCTTTTGAGGTCATATTATCTGACTGAACCCATTACATGGTCTCAACTTAAGCTAGGTAGAGGGACATGATATTTTTGACTGATGTTAGCTCCCATCTTCAGAGACTCACTTTAAAGGCCAGTGTTCCAGCAAGATATTTTTTCAGTTTGTGATCTTTATTAAAGGCTCTCAGGAAAAGCAGGTCAGAAATTACCATTTCATTTGGCACATATACTGCACTGTTAGCCAGCATCCCAAGAAAAGGATCACTGTAGCTGAGGATGCGAGCAAGGAACTAAAACTTTCAGAGAACATGTTACTTCCTCTTCACTGCTGGACGCTTTGTCTCATTCTGCAACAAAAAGTTCAGGATCGTCTGGAAATTCGGGTTCTTGATCCTCTCCTCTCTCCCATAAATCCTTATGTCCTTCTGGAGTCTTTCTGGGGTGTGAACCAGATGTGTTCTGACCTGTTTCTTTGTCTTTTGGAGTTGCTGCCAGACTGGCCTCAATGAAATGTGTCACTTCACCTTCCTATTAGGTGAAGATAGATCCATGTTTTTACACTTTAGTAATATCTGGGACTGGTAAATACTTAAGTAGGGAATTCATACCCCTGGCAAACTGTGAGCGTGGAAAGAAAAGCTGAGTGATGTGCAGAGCCAGCTCGCCGGCCCTCTCCCGATCTGCCTCTTTCTGCTTGCAGGCGGCTTGCTCGCGCCATCTGCCGGAGCCTCCTGCCGGGAATGCTGTGGGGGAGCTTGGCTGCGCACACGGCGAGGGGGGGAAAAGGGAAACGTGCCTAGAACGGAACGACTTGGTGTGTGTCGTCGGGACTATGAGAAACCAGCTGGGAACAACCATCTCCAGGATACATAACGTGTAAAGAATAACTAAAGGTTTGTTTGTGGTTGCTGTAATTCTGACCTTTCTGGTTGTTTTTAGGACACGCAAAACTACTGAAGCCAGTTATGTTTAGAACTGTGTACAAATCTGTATAATGCTGTCTGTTATGACATGTGCTGCTGTGCAGAAAATAGAACTCTGAATGTAGTTTAGTCAAAGCTGATAATTAGAAAGTGGATTAATTTAAAATGGTTTGCTAGTTATGGAAACAAAAGCATTGTTTCAAAAGTAGCAGGCCAGAGTAATTTCAGTTATCCAGATGTGTTATTCTGTGCATTTTAGACAAGAACTCAGTGGCTACTGATAGACTTTGAGAACTTCTACAGCTCTCTCATCACTTCTTTGGAAACTCACCTGCCCATTACATTAATAGGTTTTTCTTGCAAATACAACCAAAATGAAAGGTATATTTGCAAGGCAGCTTCTTTCCTGGCACTCTGTCCTGCAACCATTGCCTCATGTCACCTGAAGCTAAATGTCACTATATAGTTTGTTTAAACAACATGCTCCACGATGGCAGAAGTCAGCCTACACCAAAAATGCCTCATTTAGGTTTTTGGCAAAATTTGCATGAAATACAGAATTTCCCTTACAAAACACAAGTTGTGATGCAGAATGTCATTAAATTCATGCCTATGCTCACATATGCCTTGGGGAATGCCTTACTGACTAGTGGCATTTCCAGCTATTTAATGAGTTTCATTGTGGTTACAGTTTGGTTCCAAGGTATTGGTTTCTTTTAAAGTAGCAGGAGCATCAAATAATGTCTGCAGTCATTACCAGTGATCTTGTTCCTGCTGTGGGTGGACTTACAGGTGTTAACCCCTCCTAGGATTTGTTCCCTTGTTTGTGCACCAGCCTCGGCTCTAAGTTACATGGTTGGAAAAAATTAGATGGCCTACACCCAAAATTTAACACCGAATACAAGCACTCCTTTTCTGACATGGCTTGACCTTTTCATAATTGCTGCCATCTGGGGAGTGGTATCAGCCTGCTCCTGTCTGCTGTCATTGATTCTTTGAGTGGCAGTTTGGCTTGTGAATGGAAGGGGTGTGTGACCTTATTGCCTATCAGCCAATGCTGAAAAGTGAGACATAAATACCTGCTTTGTTTTCAGGCTTAAACAGCTACACACTTAAAATTGGGATTTTTTTACTCAAAGCTAAATTTTCAGAAACCCTTTACCATATCACTTTCATGATTATCTGTGACACAGCACTGTCACCTTTGGCAACCGGTAAGTCTCTAATAGGAATAAAGCCTGTAGTAGTCCATAGCAGCAAGCAGGCTTACTCAAGGGAATTAGGAATTAGCCTTTAGTAATACCCTGAGTAGACGTTTGCACATCTTCTACCAGAGCTAAAAGAACCTCTGCATGTTAAAGGCTATGGGGAATACTTTGATTTTAGACTGAACATTATCTTGCTATGTCTAACTAAAACACACCCGAAGGATATGGTGCTTTCTTCAAGTCTGACGAGGTAGGTGCTTCTCATTTTTCTACTTTAAGGAAACCAGTAAGATAAATGGGTGCAGACTGGGTGCAGCTCAGACAATAAATGTGGTCATCTTTTCTAGCATTGTTCTAGAGGCCATTTGCTTGGGTCAAAGATGTTTTGCAAAGCAGAAAGATAAAAAAGGCTCATTCTGCCTTCAGTGAGATGAAAGCTGCTTGTGTTTTTGTCTCAAGAGGTGGTTATCTCTTTTGGTATGTCTTCTGATACTTGAACTTGAATTCATCCTAAGGAGTTTAAACCTGAGCACATTCTTTAATACAATAATGTTTTCATATATCAAGATATTCTCTGTCTTGTATTTAGTAGAAGAGAGGGATTCTTCTTCTTATCGTCAAAATCAGCAATGAAAGTAAATTTTTAGCCATCTGACAGATGCTTGAGGAGAAGGTACAAAGGTTCTTATATGTTTTTCTATGGACTTGTCAAATGCTTTATCAAAGTTCAGGGATTTTAGCACTCATTGTACTTGTAGGACAAAGCATTGCTGATACACAGAGCAGTAGAAGAAATAGATGAATGGAAACTGCCTGATGCTGTAAGCATAACACAAGGCAAATATTTGAATTTAACTGATTTTGTTAAACTGGTGTTATTTTTGTTTCACTGTCATGGTTTTCTCTTCAGTGCTCCTCGATCTGAAGCAAAGGAGTAGATCTCTAAACATTTGCAGTTCAGCTCACTTTACCAACCAGACTGCAATTTATTATGGTCACAGTTACGTTGAGATGAACAACATAACAGAAAATCAAATTAGATCAATACAATAGCTTTCTTCATATCTGTATTGATTATGTGGCTGCTGACATGGAGCTTCTCAGTGGACTTAGTCACCAGCTGGGCCTTGAGTGGCTGAGGTGAGAAATTGCCTACACCTGACTGTTTCTGGGATGAGAGCTTGGGAGTTTTGCAGGGACTCAGTCAGTGCATGGCAGCTGGGCAGCAGTAGTGCATATGGAGGTGGCAACTCCAAAAAGAGCTCCATGGCGGCAAAACAACCTCAGTCTTACAGTCACCTGCTTTAGTTTCTGAGGAGTCACTCTTTTGCTGGGTATTCATGCAACCATGTGTGTCACAAATACAAACTACAGCTCAGACATCCTCTTTGCAGCCCTAGCTGCCAGTTTCAGCTGTATCAATGGGAAATTCTTCAAAGTGCCTTTCTACCTGAAATTTCTTGTTAATTTAGCTGCAGAAGTCTTGCTTGGTGTACAGTTTTCTGCCAGTAATACCAAGTTGAACGATTCCAACATGCATGTCCTTTGAGCCTTTTGTTGGACCACACAAGTTTGGAAATCAAAAGTTCGGAAGTAAGCTGTGGGCCAACATAGTTCTTCCAAGAATCCACCTTGCAAGGACATCTTGGGTAAGCAAGAGTAATGCAGTATCAAGGAAAGTGGCTGCAACTGGAGTCAATCAGGGATATTGTCACCAGGACTAACTGCATGTATTCAAAGCTACAAATGCTTGCTTTCAGTCTTGTCTCCATTCAAGCCAGTTGCTTGAAACTTTTGCCATCACAACTAATTTAAAATCTTTTTCATCAAGCTGAGGCCAAGTTTTCATCTGAAAAATACCAGTGGCTCAAGTTGCCATATTACCATGTTTCTTCCATGTTCAGTTTAGAATTTTTTTTCATTCAGAGTTACAACTAGATGTCTCCTGATAAAATAGGTCTTCAGTGTTCACTGATTTCTGTTTTATCTGCTTATTCCCTCCAAAAGAAAATGTCAAACTTCTGATTCAAATGTGTGGGCACTGAGAATTAGTTGGCTGCAGAGAAACAATATAACAACAGTTTTCTAATTTAACAGTAGGCCCAAACCTACAGATCCTGGAAAAGCCTAGTTCGTATCAACTTCATTAAGGGTGGAATTCAGCCTACTGCTGAGGGCTGGCTAAAGCCAATCTGTGCTTAACTCTCCCTAAGTCCTAAAATATGCACTGCTTTTGTTTCTGAACTGTGGTAGATTTTATGTGGAGAGTTTAACACCTGTGAGGATTGGGCCTCAAAAGCTGTAGCAATTGCTAAGAGGAAAAAAATCTGAAATGCTCTATTGCACAGCACAAAAGAGTACTTCTTGTTGAATTAGAATTTTTATTTCATAGTCAGGAAGTTTTCTTCATCTTTTGTCAAACTAGTCTTGGATTTCATTATTTACAAATGTTCTCTTAAGACAGTACCTACTCATAAAATATTTCTTGAGGCCTTCATTTCATTGCACTTCTGTTGTCCTGTAGCACACGAAGATGAAAATTTTTGAGGACATCTGGAGGAATTTTTCACTTTTATCTCTGCTGAGGCAGGAACTCTTAAAAAAACTGAGTATCGAATTAGAGCAGCTTAGTAAGTTCAGCAGCAGTAGCACAGTATGATGGTGACATGTGGTACTCGGGATGTTGCTGTTCTGGTGTTTCTGCAGTGGTGACTGTCCAGAGGTTTGCACAGCCTGGTTTTGGTGGCACTTACCCTGTGCCTTCAGTAAAACAGTGTGTGATGTCAGCTCAGCACCTGGGCTACCCAGTTTGCCCATGCACAGCTGTTGGCCATGTTGTCCGGGGACACTGGGCTGTGATTCTTTCCATGAGTAGAAGAACAAAGGAATGTGAGGAAACCCTGCCAAAACATGGTTTATTTCTTTATAATTCCCCCAGTCCCCCTCTTTGAATCATATGTTGATATTTTGATGAAAATTCAAGCTAGAGACCTTGGAATACATTTTAACTAAGAGGGGCGAAAGAGAGAAGTCTGCAAAAATGACTGTGAGCGGCCTGGACTAAGACTGTAGCATGGGCAGTTCCTAAGGATATGCAGACTTGAAAACATGTTTTTTAAAGAAGTGTGATGTATGCACCAGAAAGGGGCTTCCTGGGAGGCAGAAAATGCCTCCAGCTCTGCCTCAGTCCCTGGGCACAGATGGACAAATGCCATTACTCTTCCTGGCTGGACAAGTCATGGTTCTGTGGTGCTCAGCAGGAGCCAAAGCACACCCCCCAAGCATTTGTGGTGTGGTGAGCTGTGTGCCTGGTGCTCAGGGGCTGGTGCAGGGCAGGAGCAGGCTGGGACCGTTCAGCAGTCCCCAGCTGCTGTGTTCATGGGCAGGGAAGCACAGGGATTATGCTCTTCCTTCTCAGAGCTGCCACAGCTCAGAGCTTCCTGTTGTTTGCAGTCAGAATGGAATATTGCTCTGCCAGCCAAAGGAAGGCTGTCCTGCTGCCTGCAAGGCATCTTTGTGGTGATGTAGAGGGTGTCTCCCTTCTGGAAGCTCTCTGTACTGCTTTGCTCATACAGAAAGTTGACTGCCTAAATGTAAAGTGGTAAAGTCTAAGAGTTTTGTAAGGCACACAATACAGTTTAAAAACCTGTTTAAAGAACTTTTGCTTTCTGAAGGCACTTTAAAGTCAATGTTGCAGCAATAATCATGCTAATATTTGTGTAGCTGCAATCTAGATTGCCCCAGCTAATACACATTTTACACTCCTGAGTTCTTCCCAGCTTAGTGAGTAAACATATAGTCTTAGCTGACTGCAAAAAGATTAGTTTACTTCAGTGGGCTTAATCTATGACATAGACTAATCTTGGTGTGATCCTATTACTGCAAGGTCAGCTGGGATTGTAGCGTTTGATTGTCTTGCTTTGCTCATTTGATTCCAGCATTTGTGTTTCAGAGCAGTTTTTGTCTTTTTTGGTGTCTCTGAGACTTTGTAGTCAGGAAAGAGAGGGATGGCTAACTCATGTGATCCTGACTATGAAAAGGTTAGGAGATTACCTGTGAAAGAGGGAAAAGGGAAGTCCTTGTCCCATCGTGTATCCCCGTATCAGTGATGTTGAAATTTAAGTCACAGCAAAGAAACTCCACCATCATTTGTCAGATCTCTGAAGATCTGTGTGGCAGGAGTTGGTCAGCTGGAAGGCATTGCCCTGATAAATGTTCCTAGCAGAAACGGAGAGCCTGCTGCTGACGGAGTTGGTAAAGATGGGAATTCTAAAATTGCTTCTGGACCAAGATCTGGCTAATGGGTCTGTCACAGGTAACTTTGCTTTGCCCCTCACCATCGGAGGGCATGGCACGCTGGTGGCTCTCAGCTCTGGGTGTTGCTGGTATTGCTGGTAGAGGATTGATCTGTAGCTGCCCAGAAGCTGTTTGTTTCCAGTGATTAACTTGGCACATCTCAGCACTGAGCATGAACTGCAGCTGATGTCATGATCAACAGATAAGAGGGATGAGGTGCTCCTGACAGCCTGGGAGTGAGAGTATGTGGTGGTGTTTTTCTCTGGCATAAGCGCTACAGCAACTCCTGTTGGCAATCCCCAGGAAATCACTGAAAACTTTAAGGGGTTGCCCCCTTCTTCTGCAGAGATTGGCAGCAAAAGCACAGTTGCTTTTTATCTAGTGCTTGGTAGGCAGATGGGAGCAATGGATTTTTTCTCCTAATTGGTGTTTTCAAATCTCCTCCAATTTAATTAGGTTTCACTGCTTTAGTGCACCTTTCTTAACAAATACCAATCAGCAGAGGGTAAAACACTGCAATCAGAAAACATCCAGCATAATGGAAAAACTCACTGGAATGTCACAGGACTCGGTGAGTTATGCAATGACAGTAAATAGGGACCAGCAATACACTGACAGGTGCTAAGCTCTGTCAGACAAGGCCACCTAGAACATGCTGATTCATTGCTTGCTGATATGTGCTAGAATTGTTTCCAGACTGCATCCTCTGCTATGGGTAAATTTAACTGAAATAAGGAAACCTCTAAGTGGTAAAGTTAAAATGCAGAGAAGGGGGATCATGACATTATGTTTGTATTTCTCCTCCCTTTTCTTTCTTCTGGTGATGTGTGAACTCTGGGTGTTAGCCATCCCTTTTAAATTAGCATCCTTCAAAATTCAGCTGAGGTTTCCCTTTCTCTTCTCTTCTGTAGAGTTTCATTAATGTTGGGAAAGTGCTTAGAACATCTTGCAAAATTTAAAACCCATTACTATGAAGAATAGTTGGCTTGTCAGTACAAGAATGAGAATGTTCTTTAAGAATGTAGGGATTGTTTGCTCAAGCAATTGCAAACCATAGTCATACTTGTATGTGTCCGAGAACTCCAACTGATTTTACAAATATAATGGAGTTCAGTGTCTTTGCATAGGTTTATATGATTGCTTCTTTTATTCAGGTAGAGAAACCAAGATATTCCAGATACGGGGTGACTTGCATGTGGTCCCATAGAAAATCAGGGATGGGAAGAGAATATCTGATACTCCGTCTCTACTTTGAAACCTGTTCTACATATTTTCTTTACAGTTACCTGGCAGCTAACTCATCCTTCACATTGCCTTGTTCTTCTGGCACTAAAATGTATTCATACGCACATTTCCAGGTTTTCTCTGGGTTACAGTTACCGTTATTGCTAACAGGTCCAAATTTATTTTGTGTCTTTTACTTCCTGTTCTCATTTGAAAATCAGTTTTCACAATCAGAGCCAGCATGATGGTGTGCAATAACCAGTACATCAGGCTTTAGGATGAGTCCCTGACCAATTACATTCCTTTTCATTCAGAGAGCTTTTTAAACCTCTTGTGGACGATTAATAGTGAGTAAAGATATTTGTCCTTTCCCACATGCTAATATATTAAATATTTCTGGAGGGAGGACGGACAGCACCGCATGAGAAGAGCCTGGGCGTTGCCAAGGAAATACGCGCTGCAAAGCACCACCAGGTGGCGCTGGTGGTACCGAGAGGGTGGGAGCACTTCCCGTGGATCCCTCCCCGTGGGGAACATTTCCCCTGGATCCCACCCAGTGGGGAGGACTTCCCGTGGACCCCACCCGGTGGGGAACATTTCCCCTGGATCCCACCCAGTGGGGAGCACTTCCCGTGGATCCCACATGGTGGATGCAGCCCTGGGCACTCTGTGCTTGGAACTTTGCAGCCGAACCCAGTGCTATCAGTTAGAGAATCGATACATTACCAAAGGATCTCATGGAAGTCTGTCCTTCCCCATTTTCAGAATCTATAGCAGTTCAGTTATCTCCTTATAATTCTCCTAAGCACCAATTGCTTCTTCTCCCTGGGGAATGGTGGAGCGCAGTAGGAAGCCTTGTTTCATCATTTAGTGTGTTGAATATTAGCGGAGTTTCCAGCACATCTGCTTGTTCAGACGTTCCTTGGTTACCCAAGCAGGGAGCAGACTTTTGTCACCAGTTGCAGATACTGGCTTGTGGTGGGAAGCAGAAATAAGCAACTTCCAGAGTTACAATCTCATTCTTTCAGTTCTCAGATCAGTGGAGTTTTGTGGGTTAGTGTTCAGTGGGGCAGTTCAAGGCTTCCATGCCTACTTGTCATTAAATTACTCATTTTGCTTATGGTCTAATTTTTCAGTTCTCTCTTTTCCTTCACTACCCTTTCAAGTTCTCTGTTATTAGCCAAGTAAGAAACATTCATTCTTGAGTCCTTTAGTTTCTGGTAGATATCGAAGTGTTCTGGATTTATTTAACTAGCTTTGTTTGAGACATGGTAATGCATTGACAAAAGTGGTGTACTGAATACTGAAACAATGATATTACTCAAATCAAATGAAATTAAAACAAAACCTTACATTATTCTCCTGAGACCCTGTTCTCATTGAAATCTATGTCAAAACCCTATTTGCATTTAAGATTGTGAGGCTGAAGCTGATTTCTGCCTGTGTTTAAGCAGCACACATTAAAGTTACCCAGCCTGAATCCCTTCTGTAGTGGGGGGCCACCACCAATGGCAATGGTTCTACTTCTGACATCAGTTTGGTTTGCATTTTGGGTCTGGGATCACCCTGCTTACACCCAGGAGGCCCCCCAGCATCTTTCCAGTTTGCCCAGCCCAGCAGACTCTTGGTGCTCCCCTTTAGCTCCAGTTTGTGGTTCCAATAACAGAGTTATCATTCCATTTTTATTACAGAGCAAAAGTACCTGTGTGGATGTACAGTTTCAGACTGTTTTAGACATAGGAGAAAAACATTCCGAACTGTATTTAACCGAAAATATTTAAAGGCGCTTTATTTATGTTATCTGATTGTTTGAATAGAAACAGAGTGCCTGGAATATAATGAAAACATAGGGAAAAGGCAGAAAAATCTTGACGTGATTGTTCAGACAAACTGGTCACAGTAGTCATCTGGGGTGAATACTGTGCCAGTACTTTATATCATTTGTCAGTCTAGGCTAGTAGGTGTTTTACTTTAGGACGAGGAAGTGCTTTGTCACATAGACAAATCTGAGACCAGTGAGAAGTCCGTTCTCAGGGCTGATGATGCATAGAAAATGGAAAAAGATTCAGCAAAGCTGGTTTGTAAAATAATCACATAAAGTGTGGTGTAATCCTTTTTGTCATCTAATTTATTTTATTACTATGACTATGAGGACTGGAAAGAGTTATGGTTTTCTATCTGTCTAAAAGGAAAGTTGCTTCTAAGTGTGCTGAGATTGAACATCATTGTAATTAATTTGTTGTCATTATCTTTAAAGTAGAAGTGAAATCATAGAATGTTTTTAGAGGCTTAACTTCATATCCAGAGGAACAATTTCCTTATTCTGTTTTGGTATCCCTAGAACAGTTATGAAGTTCAGTCTGCATACAATCTTTTTTTGTTATTATATTCATAGTCCTGTTTTTTAGAACTCAGATTTTACCTCCCCTGTATTTTAAAGAAACACAAGTCAACAAATCAATTGTCTTTTCTTACCTTGGACGACCTATCCATTTGCAGCATCCTAGGATCAGACAAGGACCTGATTTGTCAGACTGCTCCCAAGTGATTCTCAATATGCCACCAGCTCTTTCAGCTTGATTGGAAGTTGAATGTGATGCCATAGTGAAAGAATCTACTGTCCTGGTTTCAACTCTGCCTCTTTGAGAACAGGAAGCTGTCAGTAGCTCTCCAATTCCATTAGTATTCCATTAGGCAATTTGCATATGAAATAAATTACTGTACATGGAGACATGGCATATAATATACTATCGAGGCCTGAGTTTTCAGAAATACCCATTAAACATGGGCTAGATCCCCATAAATGCCAAGACTGGTTTAGATAGTCTTCTCTGCTGGATAAGGGTCTTTATCTGCTTCAGTTTTTGAAAAGTCATTTGAGGCAACAAGAACCTGAATTGAAAAAAAGTGGCAGTTTGCATTTGCTATTATAGGAGCTGTTGCTTCTTCAGCATTTTTCAGAATTAGGTCGGGAACTGTCTGAGCTTAAGCAATCAAAATTAGTGAGTGTCTTACCAGTATTGGGGCCTGTAACTAATTACACTGTTCCTTATCTATAAAATTATGTTGAATTTGTGTTATTATTCTGGGTAATTTTTACGGAGAAAAAAAAAGAGCGAGCATAAGCAGAAAATTATATTGACGTGTGAAGTATGGGTCTGTTGTCCTTCCCACGGAAGGTATTATCTAATGCCTTCCTGACATGTGGTGTGTATCCACTGCTACCAGTAAATGTGCAATCAATGGATAAGGAAATGTGCAGCCCAGACAAACTGGGAGCTGTGACTGGTTTTCTCCTGGAAAATCAACCCTGCCATCAGCCTGGGGGCAGGGGGGAGGAAGCCAAAACCCAACCAAAAAGGAAAGAAAATGTGTTTGTCACACCAGAGGTTCATACTTTGTGTGTCACACAGATCTCAGCTGCTTCCTTATTTGTTAGAGATCAGAGTTCTTCCTTGCTTCCCAAGGGTGTTGAAGTTTAGGTTTTTAATGTTCAAATCACTTGACTGTTAAGATGGAAAGTGCTGCAGAAATAGCTACCAAATTCTAGGCAGGGCAATCTAAGTATAATTCACTGTATATTATGGGCAGGGACGGATGAATGCACATAACATTTTGTGCTGTCCTCAGCCATCATTATCTATCATTACTATTTTTCCCACCCCAGGTGGTTCCAAACCAGGGAAAGAAACCAAGTAACTTAGTTTTATTAATCAGAGATGAAGTTTCTGCTAATAGTAGCCAGAGCTCCTTGTGATATTGTTTGAAAACACAGAAATGTCAAAAGTGCAGTGCTGGACAAATTTGCCTGTAAAAATGCTCTCCCAGCACCATTTTCTGTGACATGAGCTCTTCATTTCCATTTCTATTGTAACACCTGCTCCCTGAGATGGAAGCTGGTTGTGCTTTAAATTGCTCTGTGCTGCCTGTACAAGCCTTTAATGCACTCAGGAAGGAGAAAGGGGCCACAGAGCTCCAAGAGAAGAGCTCGTGGTGGGGTTCTGTGGTCACATGAAGCCCATCCAACCACAGTTGCTCGAATGTTAGTACCAGTGATCATGTAACCACATGGAAAATGGTTAAACAGCTGGCAGCTAGCCTGTCTATGCAAGAAGTTGTCAGCTGGCTCAGCCTGCTGTCCAGTGGGCTTCTTCCTGTTGTAAAACTGTTCTTCTGATGTCTCTGAGGATGGTGAAATAAAGCAGGATCTAAGGAACACCCAATGTCACAAATTCAGTCTCTCAAGTTATCTGTCTGTGCTTTCATTCAGCACATTCTAAACTGCTACGATGAACTCAGTTCTTTGTTTTTCATTTTCAGTTTGAGTTTGTAGGTAAAATGTGATAAAGAATGGGTGACTATAGTGTAACATCTTTGATACCCTGGAAAATGGGCTAGAGTGCACCTGTAGGAAATTTGCAGCTATACCAAGGGGAACACAGCTGGAGGCTGTTTCTCCAATGAGCTAGAGGAATCAACCAACACAAACTTAATAAAATTTTACTAAAGCAGATGCAGAGCTACTGTTAGTAGGACCTGGAATCCCAGTGAACAGCAAATTGAGGGTGAGTCAGCAGAGCGCCCTTGCAGCGCTGAAGGCTGTATTAGTGAGAGGGAGGTGTTTGTTCTGTGTGATTGATACTCATGAGTTTGCATCAGGAGCACTGTCTTTATTTTGGGAGCCCCTTGGTACAGGATTGACAAATATCTTTGTAGGGGCCCTTGGGATGAGGGTGGTTGAGTATGAAAGTAAAAGTAGGCTGGAGAGCTTGTTCAGCCTAGGGAGAAGGGGGCTAAGGAAGAATTAAGTAGCAATCTTCCACTGAGTAAAGGAGTGTTACAGGAAAAATGGAGCCAGATTTTTCTCCTAAGTGCAGAAGGAAGAAACAGTGGAGCAAAGGAGATTCCACAGGGACATTATGAAAAAAATCCTCACAGTGGGGAATGGTTGAGTACTGTAACAGCTTACCCAGAGGACTGGAAACACTCTCCTGGGAGATTTTCAGCATTCAGCTGGGCAAAGCCCTGGGCCACTTGATCCAACTTTTAGCCTGGCTCTCCTCTGAATGGGAGGTCAGACTAGGTGAGCTTCACAATTTGCTCCAACTTATTTTTTTCTGTGATCCTACAAATCTAGGGAAGCTGAGTGATCCCCAAGGGTGAGGTGGCAGTGTGACCTGGGGCGTTTCTAGAGGTGCTACTCCCTTGGCAGGTTACTGATATAACTAGCATATATTTTGTTATTAACTGGCATGGGGTTTGTTTTTCTTATAATCAGTGCAGATTATTTATATGTTTATATTATATATATTTTAATATATATAATATAGTATAATGTATATTATATTTATATTATTTGTATTTATTTATATTCTAATATGTGAGAATGCACATGGGCACCAATTTACAGGCTCACTGGAACGAACAGAGGTTATTTGTTTATCTTTTCTCACCACATCTCATGATCTGTTTTAATTTCTTTTTAAACTTGCATTTTTCCTTGCAAGAGAAAGAGATGGGGCAGACAGTTGCTAAATGACAAAGACTCTGGAATGAAGAAACAGACAATTCTGAAGTAAAAGTATGGCAAAGTGACCCACAGTTTTCCTCTGAGTTTAGGTGTAGAATTGACTGCAGGGAACTTCTTTTCTTTAGCTGTCATTTGCTGAGTTTTGTGTGAACTGTTACATTTTTAATCCAAATATAATCTTGCCTAGGTTGCTGCTGCAGTGCTTTGAGGATATGTAGCTTACAGAAGAAGTCAACTCTTCACCCAGCAGTCCCCAGTGACCTCCAGAGTGCTCATTCTCATGGTAGGTAACCAGCACTGAGCAATATTCTGTCTGTGCTTTGTTTCAGGGAGGGAAGATAAAGAATCAAGAACTGTTAAGTGTATAATGGACCCTAGGCTGGTTTTTCAGTTAAACACATGACTCTTGAAATTTTCTAACTGTATCACAAATGTCAAAGGACATCAAACCAGCATGCTATTTTTACAGAAAACATTCTTTTAAAACATCACATTTTGAAAAAGTGTTTTTGGTTTTTGTTTTATTAGCTATTGCCTATGAAAGAAGGTTGTGTTTAGTTTACTACTCTTATGAAATGCAAAGTGAAGGAAGGCCTAATTCTACATGTCTTGTGCATGTAGTTCTTTACACAGGTCTAAGCCTATCTTACCCTGGTCTGTCAGTGTAAATAAAGTTCATTGGATTATGGACTGTTGCTTTCCATATTTAGTTTGACTGCCAGAGTGAGTGGAAACATTTCAGCTGGCATGATGGACTATAGATCAAAGCTTTAAATCTACCACTTTTTGTTTTAAACTAACATCAAACTTCTCTGATGTGATGTCATAGAATACAGCTCTATGAACAGCAAGAGCAGGTTTGGTTTTTTTCCTGTGGGCTGAAACAACTGCAGTTGTCTCTAACCAAACTATTCACATTTTAAAAACACATTGTGGTAGGGCCTTTGGGACGTGGATCTGTCCACGGCTGCAGATGTTAAATTCCCATGGTGTAGTATCTGTAAGATGGACAGCTGCTTATATCTTAGTGTGTTACTTCTGGGCACTTTGAAATGGATGCATCCTGCTTTTCGCGGAGAGCAAGCTGTCAAGGACCTTGATGGTGATCTTGTAGATAAAGTGTGCCTGCACTCTGCTTGCTCTTTTATGGGGGTGTACACTCTTGGTTTTTTCATCAGCTAAGGTTGACCAATTTGATTTCATTGCAAAACACAGAGGGTGATGGACATATGTGTCATTTCATGTCATGGATTGTTCCATTTCACAACCAGTTTAAGGGTCTTTCACTTCCATACTGTGCCAAATATTCATTCATTATCCAAAAATATCCTGTGACAAGAGATTACTGTGCTTTCCTCCCCCTGTGCTTATTTAGACCACGTGGTTACACAGCTCTGATCCAGGCCACACAAACCATTGAATCAGCTCCACTGATGAAGCAGAAAACTCCCTCATGAGACAGGAACCTTCATAATAACATTTGGTTAAAAGGTTTCCTAATGTGAGACTACACTCCTAATACCACAAGCTCTTTTGGAAAATATATTAAACTTGTGTTTCTCTATCACAGAGCTGTTGAAAGTGCCAGCATGGTGCGTGTTTCTGTTTCCCAATCTAGTGGAAATGGCCCATGAAGCGTTATATAAACACAGTGGGGGCAAGAACATCAGCTTAGTTGCCTGATTTTTCAGCTGGGGTTACTAGTCAGCAGCTTCTGTTGCACTGATTGCTTTCATCTGACTCTCGAAGGCAAACATCCTTTGGTACTGATGACTTGTAAAACTCCAGAGTGGTCCTTAAAATACACTAAGAACAGTTACAGAGAGCTCAGACGTCTTAGAATCACAGAACCAAAGGAACGGTGTTAATTCCTTACTCACATGCTACATTGTGTTTTGAAGAACAGATTGGTTTTCTAAATTTCTGCTTTCTGAAAAGTAGGTCCATAGTTTTGTTCTTGTGCTGACCAGAACAGATTTGAAGCGTCTGTATCGGTCTCTTCCACGTTGTTTTGTTTTAGATTTTCAGCACAGTTTTTTGTGCCTCATCTAATCAGCTGCAAGCAGGCACCTATGCCACTTTTATTGAGGGACAAAGGGATGAACATAAA
The DNA here is from genome assembly GCA_013400915.1 of Pardalotus punctatus. Taxonomy (NCBI): domain Eukaryota; kingdom Metazoa; phylum Chordata; class Aves; order Passeriformes; family Pardalotidae; genus Pardalotus; species Pardalotus punctatus. The sequence continues at coordinate 247,433 of VZTX01012711.1, forward strand.
AAACAAGATAATAAAAATTATGACTCTATAACTAAATTCTGTAAATTAGTGGTTCTTCTGACTTATATTCACAGTTGCAAATCAGCTGTCCCTGTGTATTTTTCTTCAATGGATCTCTATTTTCTCAGTGCTCCCATCCATTTGCTTTTTTTAAACCTGACTCTCTAACAAATTCCTGTCTTATGTCTTCTGGAGCCAACTATATATTTCCTAGTCAATGATTACTTCATTGTTCTTTTAAAGCATCTTGTCTCTTCCTCATTTCCTGTGTATCCTCTCCTAACTACCTTCTTTTGCTTTCACTCTGCATACTTAGGCAGAATAGAACAGAACAGATGCATTGAGAATTCATTAAGATAATACACAGCACACCTTATTCACCCTCGCTCCCTAATTAGTTAGAATCTAACTAGTGATCTGGGTTGTTTGCTTTTAAACCTTGTCACTCTCATCCTGGGGCCTGGTGTAGGCACATTTGCCATCAGCAGTTTTCCTTTAGGACACCACCAGGCCTCTAACCATGGTCTGCTGAGGACCATCTGCTCTTTTCATGTGCCTTTCTACTGATACCAAAACAATTTCCATCTGACTGCCCTGTGTTTTGCACAAATAAAAACCTTTTGGGCTGCTGCTTCTAAAGTAGATTTACCTTCAATCACCATTTATTAAATCTCTGTCCATTAAAAACCATAGCTTGCAGAAGCTGTGTGCATTAAGCCTGATTATAGAGTCAGTAGAGAAGAGGGAGGGGGACAGCAGTTGCTATCAGTGTATTGCCTTGTTTCTCTGCTTGGCGGGCTGCTGGTAACACTTGTGACAGGGTCCACATGGGAACAGGAGTCCCGTTTTTGGCTTTGATTTTGGTTTATGCATTTGTCTCCCTTTTTATTTAAGCTGTAACTTAATGATTATTGGCTTCAGGAGAAAACCTGCTCAGATTACATGACTGAAATCAGGGTTTTCTTTGATGCTGGGGTACTAGTTCCAGTATGGAGGGGATTAAGAAAGGAAAGTTCACAGGTTCCCTGCGGAGGATGAGTGGCTCCTTCAAACGCACTTCATTTAAAGGCTCGGCATCTGGATCACAGAAGGTAAGTCTGCAATTACCAAAGAGTACAGCCTGAGGGAAACAGCTGGAGGCACTGTTTGCCCCTCTTGCTTTTAACAGCTGGTACTGTTATAAATGAAAACTATTCCCATTCTCTCTGAGCTTAAGTCTCAGTGTATCAGTCGTGTTCATTGCACTGGTTCTAGCAATGAATCTTACTCCTGTTACAGGAGTTCTTTTGCAAGTTCCTGTCTTAAGGATCTTTGGGTTAAATGTCACTGTACAGGGCTTGCCTGCAATTATTCCTGTCCTTACTCAAAATCACATTTTGATGACTATTGATACTCAGTGTTTGTCACCAGTCTAGATGTAGTAAATGCAAAGACTGATGGGATGTATACAAGATTTTGATGTGATTCACTGAACTACAGATGACAGATTCTAATGAGAAATACAGTTTGTGGTTAGAGTATTTGCTGTGTAGGTTATGGATGAAAAAGCAAGGCTGGAGAAAGAAGACACAAGTGACTGCTTTATAATGTAGGAGCCCACTGTTGTTATCATAAGCTTGCTTGTAGTAAATGAATATTAAGTATACATTTCTTAGCTGTTTTCAGGCTATTAAGGGAATTTGTGTACATGTTTTGTCCATAAATTGATAGATTCTTTTTCAATAAATGTAGAGTAACTTCAGCTACTTAGATTCCAGCTGAACTGGCCTTCTTCAAACTGATTCCATTCAGAGTAGATTTTGTCCACTCTTCGAACCCCTGCAACCCTCTTACCTCTAATTTCTGCTGATTGTCATCACAATGTTAGAGTCAGATTCTAACTAAAGGGGTGAAAGGAATTTTGAAGGAATATAAACCGAGAGAAAAATGTCACACAGGCAACTAAATTATTAATTTTTTTAATATTTAAAATGTATTCAAATTTTTCCTTCTTTAAGAAGATTGTTCTATATCATGTGCAACATTGGTCATGGTCATCTGTGATTGCAAGAGAATATGTCTGGGTTTGGGGGACTTCTTCAGCAGGGAGGATGGTGATGGTTGTGGGCCATCACCAGCTGAATTCCAAGCACTATTTCATTATGAAGTAATTTACACTGATGGTTTTTATGTACTGACTGTGGACCCTGGCTCTTTTCTCTGCTAGAGATTGTCAGGCTGCAGGTAATACCCATATTACAGGCCCAATTACAGACATTGAGTGCCTGATGGAAAAAAAGAGAGTGCTTCAGGTGTAATTTCCTTGGCACCAGGGCCAAGCCTAAACATTTGGAATCAAAACAGAAGGTGTTTGTGGTGAGTTCATTTTTCCCTCCTCTAATGGATGTAAAGCAAAGTGGCGTAATGAAATGTCAGCTAATACTTAGCAGGTGTTACTTTGGGTGATTTTGCCCATTACTTGCACAGTTGCTTCCTGGGTGCCTCATGACAAACCAAGCTGTCCTCCAAGAATCTTGCATGTCATGAACAGCTGTGTATTGCTTGCTTTGTCACCCAGGTGACTTCCAGCTTCTGAGGCTGTGGTAGTATTAACTTTATTTATTGAATAATATAAAGAAATAATGATAAAGGAAGTTGGAAAGGATTTCCCTTTAAAATGTCCCCAAGTCTGCTTTGATACTGCAAAGCTTACAGCACTTTACTTCTTGAAGGGAATAAAGTCAGGGTAAAATACCCAGGCAAAAATGGCTTAGTTTTGTCCCAGTAATCCCATGGAAAGACTAGTCAAGTGAAGGTAGAAGGAACACAGTTTGTTTTTCTTGACTTCTTATTATAAGAAAATGTTGTCTTTCAAAAGCTGAAAATTCCTTTCATGGCTTGCTTATTTTAGTCTTCCTAATTCTTTTGGTGTTTGCTTTAATGCTCCTTCAAAAACAGGAGCTTTACCTTTTGTGAGAAAGAAGTTATTAGAGTTGATTAAAACCTAGATTTTTATGCTTATGTAATAGGCTGGGAGCGTTAACTTCTGCCAGAAATGATGTGGGTCGGCTCTCTGGGGTCAGTAGCACGCTGTGATCACCAGGCAGGTGAAGTGCTTGTCTTGGGGAGTCAGGAGAGCTCGAGGCAGGAAGCTGGGCCCTGTTGTGCTTGAGAGTGTCTTGTATGGAACGTTACATTTTTGCTAACGATACAGCTGATGCAGGAATTGAAACTGGTCTTGAATGTGTGTGCCTTGTAGGGGCGTGTAGTGCTTTGGGATACATCTGGAAAACCTATACAGGAAATGGTTAAAACCATGTGATGTAGCCAAGCATTGAGGTTTATAATGAGAATTTCACCCACTACTCTAATCTTTTTCCCTTTTGCCACTCTCACTCTTGCATTTTTCTGAGGAATGTGTAACAGCGTGTGGTCCTGGTCCCGGATTTTAACTTCCAGTTTTTACTGCAGTAGTGCTGGATACCAAGACTACTTAGAATGTATCCCGCTCATCTCTCTACTCTGCTTTGCCTTCCTGCTTAGCCTTATTTCCTGAGCAGTTTTACAAAATCACATGTTGCTTCTTGCTGTGCAATTAAAGATGTAATTCTCTACCTCAACAGAGAATGCTCTAAATGAAATGTGAAACCCAGAATGTTTAAGAAGGGAGTGTCCTTGTGTGTCTGTATTTTGGTTTTGTGTCTTGTAAACATCTCCATTTATTAAAAAAAGGAGCAGCTTATCTGGATGCGCATCACCGATCTGTCGTTCCCACTAATGGGAATTACTTCAAATGACTTTTCTAGTACTAAACAATGCTTTCATCTCTGCTTGCTATCTCCATTGACTTGATCTAAATGTCTTTAAGATGTACCTACTCCGACTCATTTTCTGTTCCTCTGAAGAGAAAACCATTTTATGGAAACAGCTTTATTCTGCATTTATTTCTCTTTGCCTATAATTCATCCATGCTTGTAAATTCTCTGTGATTATCTGTATAAGGGTATTTTCAGTGCAAGCCTTCCAGATGCTCAGATTTAAGCTTTTATAGAGCCACTAATGTATTTTATCACTGTCTTCTTCCTGGCTATCAAATGTTGTACAAGAAATTACTATAATGCCTAACAAAAAATATAAAGAATATTTTATCTAAATACATTACACAACTTAAAAAATCCAACAGCACTGCTATAGAAAGTATAATGGATCTTTGTAATTATTTTTAAGGTAGTACAGTATTACCCAGTGGTTCGTTGGAAAAGCTTCCATGGATTACAAAGGAAAAAAGATTATTAGACCTTCAGACCAAGCAAATAGCTTGTCCTATGTTTTGTAAATGATGAGACAAACCAGTGATGAATACATTCTCTTAGATCAGAGAGAATTTAACTTCTAGGCAGAAAACCAATTTTGTCTCCTCTTTAATAAAGACACTGTTTTGATCTGTCTTACCATTTGTTAATGAAGCTTGAAAATTAGTATGAAATCCCTTGAAGTGAATTGCAGTTGTTAATCTTAAATTGTATGCTTTGTGTGCTTTCTTATCATAATATTAAACTTCAAATAAGAAAAAAAATTACTAACAGGATGAACTCACTTTCTGCTCTTAAACTATTTGTCAAGCAGCTGTTGTTTCCTTCAAATTACATACCTTTTGATGGTTTATAAAAGGCTAGGTCATAGGTATATTTGGAAGTTTTCTGCAACTGGTTAATATTGCAGTTATAGTTAAATAGATCCTTTAGCAACAGTGAAATAATTTTCATACACATTCCTTTGAGAGTTTCAAATTGGAAACTTGAGAGTTTCAAATATTTCCCCCCAAATTTCTGCTGTGATTAAGACATATGCAAATATTTTAGTCAATGTCTCAGTGACTCAAGAGTTACAAGTGCTGTATTTTTTACATTTTGGGGAGTCAGTTGGGTGATGGAAGTGAGAAAATAACAGGGACATAATAAAATTAATTTCTAAGCATGTCCAAACAGGTTCTGTATCTTATTTAATGTTCAAAAAAATGACAGGGCAATAATTAAACTGTTATCACAGATAGACTTCCATGGCCATAAAGGAAAATCGAAGCAGTGTCTGAAGAGCAGGTCATCACATTGCCCCTTCTCAAATGAGCAAAGACTGTACTTAGCAGCCTGTGCTCTGGTACCAGCTCCCAAAATGAGACACAGCAACACGGCCTGTGCTCCTCTGGGTAATGACAGAAGGGAATGTCAGATTGGAACAATATCAGAGTAGCCATGTTCTTAAGAGAAACTGAATTATGTTTTAGTTGGGTGTATAACTTTGTCCAGTTTTGGCAAATCTTTTCTACAGAGAGCATTCTGCAGGCTCTGTCACTTCCCTGCCTTGCTGAATCAACACCGAGGCACTTTAGTGTTGATTGGGTATCACAGTGTCCTTCAGCTGCCTGGGTAAGAGCATTGTGATAAACAGTCTGTAATAGAGTATGTGTTAGACAGCACCAGCTGATCTGAATAGGAATTGGAAATAAATCCTTTAACCTCCTAAGCAGGATACACAATTGGCCAAGTGAGTTATAAAGCTTTTGTTTTGCCATGACACACCATCCAAAGGAGGAATATCAGTACAGGAGAGGATTTGTCCAATTTGAAATGTAGAACCAAAAGGTTCTCCTTGGCATGTCCGTGACCTTTTTCTTGACATCCTGTTTCTTCTCCAGACAGACACTGTAAGGTATGGCTCTTAGGAATCCCTTTGTTGTCAGAAATTGTTCCTAGGGACTTGAGTCTCTATTCTGCAGGAATGACTCATCCAGCACAGTCAGGCACGCGGCATTGCAGTAAACCCTGTCCCCACAAGTCAGTGCATTGCAGGCATCCAACAGAAGCAGATGGTGTGTGCATACAGTGAGTAATATCTGATCTGTAGCATGAAGGAAAGGGTACCACAAAGGCATGGAAGCTTGCTGCTCAAATAGGGTAGAAGCATGGAATCGGTGACAAGACTTCCTGCACAATGTAGCTGTTGCTGCCTACGTACCACTGCTATGTCATGGTGGCTTCCAGCCAGGTCAATGTCCTGAGTTTTGTGGGAGCTTTTTTAGTTTAAGGCCAAATGTTTGGAAGATTCTTAAAACTGATGGTAACTGTTACTTACAAGGAACTTCTCCTAGAACATCTGTATGTCTGGGCAAATACTGCATAACCCCCAGAGTATACAGCCGGTGCAGCCTGTCCCTCATCTGGATACATGATGTGACTTCTGCACAGAACTCATGTCATGGACTGGATGTCAGAGTGTCAGAATAACCTTGTGAGTTGTGGAATAATGGTTTTTACTTTTCAGCAGTTTGCTGCTGTTCTGTTCAGCGGTTTATATTCACTTCTGGCAACTGTAGGACTTGTATGCGTCTTCTGTGTCATTTGCAACTGGGCTTCACTGCCTGTTTCCCAGCATGAATTCCGCCTAGTCTCACCAAAAAACCTGCTGTAGGTGCTTGGTTCATGCTGCCCTTCTTGCCAGTTCTTGCTTACAGTATTTCTCCAGTGACAGACAGACTCAAACAAGCTTTATGCAGCCCTGAGTAGAGAAAAATCAGAACAGAAAGCCTTGAGCAGTCTTTACTTTGAGTGTAGTTTTGTTGAAGGAATCTGTCAAGGATGGCTACTTACTAAAAACTGAAACAAATGCTCATGAATACTGAAAATCTCTCTGACTTTCAAACACAGAAGAGGAAGTGCATATTAGAGTGCTTCTGAGGATGGAGCATTTTACAGTAGAAGGAGATGCAGAATGTGACTGTAAGTGGCCAGAAAACACAAGTGTGGATAAGCAAAGGAAAACACAATATTTTTTGAAAGTGATATTAGTTCATGTCTCATGTAGCAGTGTAGGTTGGTTGATCTTGCAATGAAGGGTATGGACTGTAGTACTTAATGCATTCCAGACCTAAGTTTGAAGAATCAGCCACTGCCTTAGTGAACAGAACCTTTCTGGTGCTTTTTCATTTCAGATTCTGCATTAGTAGAATCTTCTACAAGTGATTGAAATTCTTTTAATTTAGTCCTTAAAAATGAGATAAAAAACATAGGTTGCAGAGTAGAGGAAGACTCAAAGCACTGAAAAAGAGATGTTCCATGGGCAATGTGGTAGATTGTATCAGCAGTTGAACTTCACTGTTTTGTTGCTGCTTGGTAAGATTGGGCACCTCCTTTTTCCTCTGTTTCTTTTATGTCTTGTCCACAGAAATAGTTTTCTGTTGTATGTGGGTCCCAATCACTAGTGCAACTTTTGTGATCTACACTAATAGAAAAGTTAGAAAAGCTGGAGCTGGTTAAAATTGGTCTAATTTTCCTCTGATCATATCCCCCCCTACTTCAAGCCTCTTTTTAAATAAAAAGTAAGCCATGAGATAACCTGCCTAAAGGCTTACATTTGGACCTAGTTTTACATCCTAGTATGTATGTTATTTTTTGTGTTGTCAGTACTTTTTTCTGCCCCGTGCTTTTACCAGCTGTTAGCAGGCAAATTATTGATACTAAGCAGCAGAAGTGTCATTGTAGGGTTCGCTACTTAATCCAGTTTGGAGATGGGAGAAGTCCTGTAGACAGGCATGAGCAGGGTGGAATCAGAAAGCCAGTTTGTCTTGGAAAGTGTCATAAAGATGAGAGGAAATAGCAAAATTTGAATGTACTTACTTGTGAAGAGTGGAAAAGGCCTGGAAACCAAGGTTACATAACTAACAGCTGGTTCATCAGCAGATGAAAGGGAGGGTGGAGAGGATTAAAGACAGGTAGTGAAAGACAGGCTGTGAAAGGCAGCTGTACTTGCCAGATTGCCCAGGCTGGAGGCGAGGGCAGCAGTGCTGGGGAGGCAGCAGCTGAAGGAGATCTGGGTGCCCAGGCAGAGCATGGGCACATCGAGAAAAGGGAGCCCCTGAAGGACTTCAGCAAATCAGGGGAGAGTGACAGGGCAGTGGTTGCTGAGCAGATCCTGTGCGAATTGCAGGGAAAGGTGGGAGAGCAATGACTGAAGAGCTGCTTCCTCACCATTTAGGCTGTGCTAGAAAACCACCATAGGTTCAGTCTGGAACATCAATCTAACATCAAATGAGTAAAAAAACAAAGATACCCTGATGAATAATTGCAACATAATTAGAGAAGAATCTTGCATTTAACAAAATGAGGAGACTGCAGGTATAGAGAATGTAGATTTTTTTTTCTGTAACTATGACAACTGATTTCCGTAGTGCAGCTTATAGTGTCTTATCCAAAACTCAAGAAACTGATTAGAAGCTTATTTTTCATGGTAATCTCATAATCTTTAATGGATAATGCTGGCCTTTTCTGCCAGTAACTTCACTTTTTTGGAAGAGTGTGATGCTTTTTGTGATTTTTATAGCATTCCACTAGCATGTGATCCAATAGGATCTTTGGAGTATGCAGATGCAGTCATCTGTGAAATGTATCCAACAATTAAAGCAATTGCTCCTCCAAAAACATGGCTCACCTGACAGGGTTTTATGCTTCATTAGAGAATACTGTGCTCACAGTGTTGATTCTGTTCTGTTAAAATTCTGTTAAAATCCTAAATGTTCCTCATTAAGGCTCCATCAACTAGATCATGTTAGAAGTTTTAAACTGGATTCATTCCCAGGTACTGAAGACAGAAAATTGCATGGCCTTGAACTTTCCATAAGAGAACATTCAGTATCACTAGGAGAATATCCTGGTTCTTTTGATGTATATAGGAAGCTATAAAGGCAATTTTTTACAGTCACAATAAAAATTAACTAATCGACTGATTAGAGTGACAGTGTCTCTCCTAAGCATAAATGGCTTACATTTTGAGGATGAAGTTGAATATAATTTCACCATGATATCATTAGTACCTGCTTTCTTCAACTCTTTGTGAAGATGTGCTGTAAAACAGTATCAGTTTGTATGATGTCCTCTTGGAAATGGCATGAAAAGGCAGCCTTGTTCTATAAAGATTAATCTCTAATAATAGCACAGTAAAAGATGTAACAGCTGGTATGGATTAATATTCCTTAATATCTACTTTCATGTGATTAATAGCTGAATGGCTTAAGCCCCTACTAGTGGAATGCAAGCAGTGGTTACTAAGCTTTACTAAATGTACTGCTTGTAATTTTTTTAACAGAATAGACATATAAATGTTTTCCATTTTTTATTTCCGGTGGTTTTAGTTGACTTCAGCTTCCTTCCTTCCCAGTTTTCCTGTTGCAGGTCATATATTACAAATTTTCTTTCACAAAAAAAAAAAAAGGGGGGAGCCATGAGTTGTTCAGGGGTTCATTATTGTTTCTGATACGCAGTACCCAAGACTATTCCTAATACAATCATTGTAATAGAATGCAATCATTGATTTCCATGTTGGTTTATTTGTTAGTGTATTTTGCAGAGATTGACAGGTGAAGAGGAATGCATTTGGTTTTAGGCTTGATGTTCACATTAAGTAATAAATATCTTTGTCCAGTTCTGCATTGTTGGTGGCGATTTTTATGTTGTATTTTTGCAAATGTAACATCTTCGTCAGTTTGGAAGTGAAGAGTAAAGGGTAAATTCCAAAGCTTTTAAAAATATTTATTCAACGTGTGATTAGCTGGATCAGTGCTCAGAGCCCGGGGTCTGCTGTTTTGAAATTACATCTTAATCACTTAATAATATACCTGGGTTATATTGACATATGAGTCCCCTCAATATTTTCAATTATAGATGTGAATTTACTCATACAACTGAAGACTGCAAATCCAGGTGAGTATCAGGTGTACTGCTCATGAGCTGACAAGATTTTCTATTTAACATCTATTAAATTCAGAGCTCAGGTGTGAGGCTGTGCTGGGTCAGAACAGAAATCTGTGCTGCCCAGAAATGGAGCAGCACTGCCAAGGAAGTGCTGTAGAACAGGGAAAGATGCAGCACCTCTCCCTCAGAGTTTGCTCCTAGACAGAGATACTTCAAACTGGGGCTGTGTGAACCAGAGGTAATATTGGGGGGTGGTTTAGGGGAAATTATGTTGTTGCCTTTTAGTCATCACAGCATCCTTCACTGAGGAGTTCTGCAGTTTAGCTGCAAGTTGTATGGAAGTGTGAAAGTCAGCTTGAGCTCATTAGTTTTGGAAAATAGTTTTTTATGTTCTAAGATTGTTTTAGCATGACACTTAGTATCCCAAGTTAAGAATCTTTTGGTTTTGCTGTTGAATTTTGTATGTGCTTTTGTATTTAGTCCTAATTTCACTTCACAATTTGTTTGAGCTGTCCTTACAAAATCCTGATTGTTCTCATTCCCAGGAGCAGATCAGACATTTATTTGTTTGTATTTGTCAGGCTTAGGTTTGAACAGTGCAGTAGAAAGGTGAAAAAGTGTGTTTTCCTAAACCACTGGCTGTGAGCATTGAAACACTGACATGAGATGACCTGACATGCCTTCGCCGAACACCAGTAAGTCTGGCTGTTCAGCAGTGTCTTTCATCCTAGAGAATCCCAAACTCCTGTGCCAGCCTTCTGCCTTCAGAATAGTTAATTTACCAGAGAAGTGCCTCCACCTGCTCAAAAGGATCTTGACATCAAGAACACTAATTTTTATCCTGTTTTAATGATAGCTCTGCTGGTAACCAGTGCTGCATGTAGATCTTCTGGTAAACCAAGAGGCTGGGAAAAGGAGGATCCTTGTAGGACCCAGGGATAGCCAGGCTCTGTACCACACTGATCTCATCCAAAAGTATTTTTTGGTTTTGGTTCCCCCTCCAGGCACAGAACCACAGCAGTGACCCCCATGGCCCAGAATGTCTGATCTCTGCTGCTCAGCCTCTTTCCTTTGCTGTTCCTGCCTCTTGTGGTCTGCTTGACTGTGAGGGATGTGAGCAGCTGAGGCAGGTTCTGTGGATATTAGCCTTGAGTGTGTGATGGATCCTGATCCACTTGGGCCTTTGGAAATGGGGACACACGCTGAGAGCCCTCCCGAGGAGCAGAGCCCCGGAGTGGCTGTGTTCCAGGAGCTCAGGATTACTGCTGCATTTGTGTATTTCATTCAGGAAATAGCGGAAGGGAAATAACTGGCCTGTTGGAAATGCCTAGGCCAGTGCATTTGTCATTAGTGTCCCACTCCAGTCTGTGGCCCAGTTAATTTTAATCATTACTTCCCTCTCCCATAATAAATCCTATGGTATTAACATTTTGCTGCTGAAAAAGCTTTAGTAGTTAGAATAAATAAACCCACTAATGCAATCTCTGATCTTTCTGACATTCACCTGTGTCACTCAGTAGCATTTCTAAATGTTTTTCCATTTAAATTATAAATGTTCTGAAGTTATTTTTTTCAAGCACTGAGGGAGAGCCTTGTTGTCTTTATTTTGTGTAACAGCATATTAGGAGGAAGGCACAGGGCTCTTGAATTTACTTGAAACAACTTGAATTTAAGCTGTTAGTGCCATTTTGGCCTCTAGCTGCTGAGGAGGGCTGTGCTAGGTCCTTTGGGATACTAGCCCTGGGAGAATGTCTTTGAGACACCAGGAATCTGAACTGGTGCCAGGTGTGTGGATTCAGGCGCCTGACTAAGCATTTAGAAATTCTTTTGTTAGAAAATAATGTGAACTGGTCCCCACAAAGCCCTGTTAATTTTATGGGTCTAGTTCATTAGCAAACTCTGCCTGAATCAAGAATTAGAGCAAAGTCATCCTGCTGTCGCCTTGACTTTTTTTCTCTGAAAGGAAACAGAAGCTATGAAATTTTCATGGAACGAAGATGGGGGGGGTGGTATTTAACTTCCTCAAATCGCTTTGATTTTCAAATAATTGTCATGTTGATAAAGTAAAATATTCTACTAATATTAAATTTTCATTAGTTTATACATGTTTATATGACTCTCATTACTGCTCTTCAGAGTATTGAGATGGGTAAGTGCTTTTATTTTCTGTGCACAGGGACACAAAACATCAAATGCATCTTACTATTTTGCCAGAATCTAGTTAATTTAGAGCAGATTTGAGTAATTTAGAATGAAAATACACTAGTAAAACATTTCTGTGTCAACCTGTGTTATAGTTGCAGAAATGCTTGATGAAACATGAGTTGAAAAGGACATAAAAACTGGGCTGCAAACCTATTTAATTCTTGTACACAGAATAAGGGAGTTGTGTTTAAGTTGCTTTCTGGAGCAATATGTAGAGAAACAGATGCAGCTTGAATGCGAGACAGAGGAAGTGTTTGCAGTTGAAACTTTCAGTGATCACAATTACCTAACCCAAGTTCCAGGAGTATCAACAGGCCCCCAGTTCATGTATTCTAATCATTCTAAAGGAGAGGTGATTTCCAGGCTTTCTGGCAAAGTTACACAACATTCAAAGCTGATTTCTCAGAACTGTTGTGTGGGCTTAACCTTAAGTGGTGTTTAAAATCCACGTTATATTTTGGTGTTGGCTATATGCAGCAGATATGAGTCCTTTTCCCCAGCTGCAGTGCTTTTACATTGCTATTTTAATTTTGCTGCCCTGGTATCTGTAACAGGGTTGTTTTAGTTTAACTGAAACTGTACTTTATTTAAACAGTTATTAACCAGAATTATCATTAGAGCATTATTCAAATAACTGCTATATGAATACCCACTACTTCCTTAAGCCTCCACTGGATAAATGGCCTGACAAGCTTGGAAAAAATGTAGGCACACTTTTGCAAAGCTTTTGTAATTGCCAGCAAAAACCAGTGACCTTTCCCCTGTGCTGATGGAATCCATTACTCAGTTACACAGGACAGGAGTTAGCAGCTCTCCTTCTGCTGTGTTCAATTAGAAGCTGACACAGGTTAATGTCCAATATATCCCCTAGATGGATGATGAGATTGGGAAAAAACGCAGCAGCCACTTGTATTTTCTGCATTGGGCTTCAGTGCTGTTGGGGTTCAGCCTGCTGTGTTGGGCTGCAGAACTGACCTCGTCCTCCTCCTCCTCCCTGGGTGGCCACAGGGGCAGGGACCGGGCCCCAGCTCAGCCTGCTGAGCAGTGTGTGTTACCCCACAGTGTTCGTGCTCTGGACTCCATCCCGTGCTGCAGCTGGGGACAGCTCCAAACCTTCCTGTCCCCCACAGCAGCAATCGAGCAGAGTGACAGAGGCTTCCCAGACACCTCGGGCATTGCTCAAACCCAGCCATTCTGGCACATTCCCCATATCGGGGTAAAGCACGTGCATGTAGCGTGCATATAATGAAGGATAAGGAGTGCCCAGCCAGCTTCACTGGGTTTATCTGTCAGGCCAATATTTAGTCCCTGCCTGGATAAGTATTTGAGCCCCTGGTTTGTTCCTGCAAATTGTATTGGAAAAGGTGTTCAGTACCAAGAGAGCTCTCCACCAAATTTCGTCCATCAGTGTATGGAAAAGCAGGATTTAGCTGCCAGTACAAGCTTTGCTGGTGTGTTTCCAGGCTTATGCAAGGTGAGTGACAGTAGGTCAGAGTAAGAAAGTGTCACCTTCCTAAGGCCTTTCTGGCCTTCGTCACATTAAGGATTTATTCTTCCAACAGCTGCATGCACTTGGATTAATCAGCCACTAGATAGAGCTGTGCTATATAGAAAAGACCTCTCTCTGCATTATTACATTAAAATATGGTATTCCCTACTAGTGACCAAAAAAAATGGATCAGTTGTTGCACAGGACAGATATCAGATATGACAGGAAGCATTCTCTCTCCAAGACGCAGTAAAATTCCCCTTCTGTCCCTAATTATACGATAAGATCATGGATCTTTTTCTAAGTGTACCTTATAATAAGACTTCAGTGAATACTCCAATTTAATTCCTATACATTAATTTTTAAATAAAGCATATCTTTAAATTACCACGGCAATTAATTTTTAATCAAGCAGTCATCATAGAGCTGTTTTATCATGACTTGGACAGGAACCTTGAAAGCAAAGTTTGTATTACCTTTTTGATTTTTCATTTCCCATATTCCCCTTCTCCCTTCCTCCCCTCTCCAATGCTGAGGAATGCTTACATATTGATCAAAAGGTCATAAACATGAGAAAAAGGATTACCTGTAATATTATCTAATAAAACTCAGAACAAGTTTGCTTTATTTAATACTATATATATTTTTATCCTGATTTATGTAACTTTTGGTGCTAAACTTCTGACGTGTTTATTATATTATAAAACATCATTAGCAATACAACTAATGATAGGTTTAGCCTTTCGACTGTATTTAAGCTGTTGTTTACCAAATTTGTATTGAACTGGTACTAAACTACACTGTGTGCTTGAGGCTGCAGAATACAGTATAATTCATACTGAAAGAGTTGCAAAAGTTGTATGGAAGTTGAAAATGTGTGGATTTGACAGCTTCTGCTGGCAGTCTGTACTGCTGTAAGAACAGGATAGAAACCTCCCTTCAGCAAAAACTACTGATGGCAGCCTGTAGCTTCCAGCAGGTACAGACACAGCACAGACATTGTACAGATTATTCCATGTGTGCTCTGGCAGTGACCCCCAGCCATGAACAGAAATACCTCTGGGTGTTTCTTAGTGGCATGTTCTGTTCTTGGCCCTCGTTGGAACAGTTCCAAAGAGCGGGACTTGCGGCCAGTTCAGTGGGTGAATGTCTTGCAGTCATGAGGCCATAAAAGTGAAACAGTTTTCTAGAAAATTCATACATTTAATTTTTTGATTTTTCACTTCTTCGTCCTTAATACACACTGTATCAAACACAAGCAACATTTTTAATAGCCAGTATTATAAGTGTGTATTTGATTCCATTTTGTTCTCAATTCTTGCCAATAAAATGGCACTCAGCCTGCTGGTTGAGTGGATTTGTGATTCTTTCCAAGGATCAGCTGTGGATTAGTGAAGTGCAGCTGGTGTGTTTCTCATGCCAAGTAGTTTGGGCACTTTTTTTTTATTTTTAATGTCCTTCTCTAAATAAATCCTGCCTCTTTTTCTTTGCCTTTTCTAGGGATTTCATCTTGTTCAGTAGTAAACTTCATCTTTCATCAAACTGTATGTTAATGAGACTAAGCAAACAGGCATTGCCCAAATGATTCTTTACTAAAAGATTAATTTAAAGAGATGTTCTTTGTTTAGTTTAACGAGGAAAATTCTTGTTTAAAAGGTCGAAATCAGTAGTGAGTGAAGCTGCTAGTCTAAAATGCCAGTGGTCTTGACTGAGGATGGTATACACTAGTGTACAAGTTTTTCAGATGTAGAATTCATGAGACTTCCGGCTGATAAAGCTATTTTCATCTACAGAGCCATGTGGTAGTGGCCAGAGCTGTAATGTAACATTTTTACTGCAGTTCAGGACTTGTGTTCCATATCTACCTTTCATTAAAGTTGCAGATGAGGAAGCTCTCTACATGATGATAGAAATATTACACTGTCAGAGTTTCTGGGTATCTTAGAAAAAACTTAAGTATTGAAGGTTAAGTATTGGAAATTTTATTGTGGGGTTGTTTTGTTTTTTACTGCCTCCCATGGTTACAGGCTGACCCACCTTCCCCTCTGCCAAAGATGGGACCAACCAGAGTCAGAGCTAAAACTTGTCCTCTGGCCTGGCCATTTAAAGCTTAATCCAGCAAGCCCTGCTGTGTTTGGCTCATGCCAGATCCCTTTCCACAGCAGTACACAGCATTCAGCGTAGGAGACTAAAGTAGAGGCTTTTTCATGGTTTTGTTTTTCTTGCAACTTTAGAAATCCTGATCAGTTCATTCCCTTTTATATCTGTGGTAGAGGGTAGAGGCAAATTCATTTAGATACATAATTCATTCAGATTCATGAATGTAGGCTTTTAAATACATGTGGAGGAACCTGTTAGAATTTTGGTTTGGGAAGCCATGAATCCTTCACCTCTCTCGCTGCATAGTGGGGAGTGAGTAGTATTTTTTAAAACTTTGGAAGGATCTGGAGACTAAGGCATGTTTATTCAGATACTTACAAAATTTTTCTATCAAAAAGCATGTCCAACATCTTAGAATTGATTTGATTTTCTGTCATTTCAGGGTTCATTTTTATCTGCATCAGAGTTTTTTAACAATGAATTTGGGGAAGGATTTGATTTCATAGCATGTCTTTAAACACTGTAACTTCTGTTTCAGCCTTCCATATCTCTTAGTTTTGCAGTTTTGCCACAGCACTGGTCAATGTTTAGTGTATCAAATGTTAATTATTTTGCTTCCCATGTTGAAAACATGACTTAAGAATAAAAGCAACCCAATGTAGCAAATAATTGCACCTCAGCCATCAAAATGTGCAAATTCACCATTTTTGTTTGCAGATTTTCCAGTCATGGTACTGCTGTAGCAGGTAATTGTAGAAAGTTACAGAAACAGTTGAGGTGGACAGATCCGTTTTAGAGCTCTCTGTCCTCGATTAATTGTGTTCAGTCAGTGCTGGTGCTGGCAGAATCCCAGGCTCCGTGACTAGGTTCCATCACCAGCAGTCATCTGTTAGAGACACTAAATGGCTCTTCTAATAGGGGTCTGTGATGATTGCTCCATGTATGTAAAAGCAGCACATCTGCCATTTCTGTAGGAGTTGTCATCAGCATTCTCTGTTCTCTGAAGGACTAATATGAGTATTGGTAAGAATGACTGTTTTTGCACTTAAAAGCAATAAATAGGTGGGATGAATTATGAATAATGTTAGTGACTTCTGAAATGTCTAGTAAGTATATTACAAGGTACTCTAAACCTTGTTCTCTGTGTAGATATGTCTGCTCAATGAAAATCTCCGTCTGATGATTGAGTTACTTGTACCTTGGCTCCTGTTTGGATTCATTTACAGTGATAAAAAGATGCATTTACTCTCAAGAAATTCTCAGGTGACATTTTTGCACTATTCTCTTTCTCATACAAAACTGCTCCTTTTTGGAGAAGCACATAATAACGTGCACATTTAAAGTTCTTCACGAGATCAGTCTGAAAAGTAATGTTCCAAATCCCACCTTTCCGCGCTGGAAAAGTGAAGGAGGTGTTTGGTCTGTAATTTGGCTGTGCAGCAGAGCATGTGGAATTACAAAGCGCTTTCATCAACTCCTGCTTGTAGCTTTGGGTTGTGCATCTGTTTTATTCAGTTGTACATTTCAGTGCTTGAAATCATTGATCATAAGCCTTTCCTTCTGGAAGGACTCCTTTAACCTGCAGCCTGTAACTGTAAATCAAGCATATTGCTTTCTTGTTCATAAAAAGTGCAAAGTACTGAATGTTTCATGGGCCTTTTCTCAGACAAAACAAACACGTGCTGTTGTGCACAGATTTGCTCACTGGTAGTCCTGAAATAGCATTTTGATAAAATTAAGATTGCTGGCAGTACTTTAAATAATGTCCCTATTTCCTATGCAACTCTTGTTTCAGAACACTGTTTTCTTTCCCCTGTACCATTCTTGAATGGCTGCTGGGGGAAAAAAAAGTAAAATATCATGCTAATGCTTTATGCCAGTGAGCTGTAACTCTGTAGTAATCAGAGTTCAATGGAACTGCACATTCAGCAAAGTTGAGCAGTGCTGAGAACATGTCCTGAGAGCGTCCAGCTTAGCCTGAGCTTTGCAGCTGAAAGGCACAAATCATCTTACCTAATCTTTCATGGGAACTTCCAGCCTGCAAAGCCAATAAAATAAGCACACTGATGCTTTCTATCACTCTCTGAAAAGGCATTTTTTGGCTTTAGGCATTAATTTAAGTATACCTGTATAATTTGTATAGATGCCTTTGTCAGAACTGTGAACAAAGTAATGAATGTAGTAAAGAGAGTTATACACATGCACAAGGAAGAATCTGAATTATTCTGTGCAGTGCATAGTACATGGTCAGTGCCTTTATTCTGACCTTTCTTAAACTCCTCAGTTAGGCTGGATGCCCCTTGACAAGGATCTAGTACTGTCTTGGACCCGTTCAGGAAGCCATTCAAGAAAAAAAGGAGTGCATCATTTCAGGATTTTTCAGAGCTGTGATAGTTTGGGGACAGAAGAGGATTCAAGACACGAATAGACTCCAGCCTGTATCTGTCAAACTGCAGCCTTATTACCAGCTAAGCTAGGAAAAGAGTGGCAAGCACTTCCAAGGACATTGAGATAAATTCAGTGGGATGTGTGGAATTACTCTTGGAAATATTGACTTTTAGAGCTGTAGGATAAGAGAACTCTGTTCAGGCCTAGTGGCATTTAGCAAGAAGCCGGTATGTAAAACTTCTATATGACTTTCAGTAAAAGAGAGCCAGTGTCATACTAGAGAGGAGAGTCCCAAACAGGCCCGGGTAGGAGAAAGTTTAGATCAGTATTAGGCACTTTCCCTCCTCTCCCCTCCCTCCCTCCCACCCTCCCTAAGTGGAGTGCTGCAATTTCACTGAATAAATAAATATCGTGAGAGTTAATGTATCTATATTAACTGGTTAGGCTATGGTCCAAACAGAGTGTACCCACAAGTTCCCAAATGAAAGGGAAAGCAAGAAAGGAAGCCATCTAAGAGAAATTCTCATGGGTTCGAGCCAAAGAATGTCTGAGAGAAAAGTACTGCAAATATCCTGATTAACCAGAGCGCTACAGTTCTGTAAGTGTAACTTGTTGTGGTGTAGCTTTGGTGAAATACGAGAAACATTCGCTTTTAAAAGGCAGGCTAAGGAGGTTGATAACACACTGTATGTTCCAGCAGGATTATTACAGAGCAGGTCTTGGAAAGCAGATAATGCCCCAGATTTCAGTCTGCCACGTGAAAGCAGCATAGATGTGATTGCTACAGCTAAATTACCAGAGGATTGCTAAATGTTTTCAGAGGTGTGTATAATATATTGCACATGTGCTTTAATTCATATAGATGAGCTCTGTATTTATGTTTCATGCTTTACAAACAGAAAAAAAATCTGTGTCTGACTTAGCAAGCTCTCAGTCTCACTAGCAGGGCATGATTGGAAGCTCAGATCAATGGTTTTGATCATGTATTTAGTACTTCCACATCTCCAGTATTCACATCTCAGATCCAGGAGGGTACCAGACCTTTTGTAGTGAATTTATATTCCTAATAATCTGCTCAGATGAGTCAGCATGGAAATAGGCATAGAGATATGGTCAAGTCTTCCCATACAAAGCCTGTTACAGACTTTCATTCCAAACTCTTTCCTTATTTTAAGTTTATTTTCCATTTCAAAACTTCTACTTTGCTCTAAAACTGTGTTCTGTGTTTAATGAACTTCCCTTGTGCTGGACAAGTCAGAAAAGCAGTCTTGTGATGAGTATGGCAGTAGCACTGGGTAGGAGAATGAACAGCAACATCTTGTCTTTGAACCTGCTTCTTTTTTTCTCTTGCTGTGGGAAACATCTGAGCTAATTAATTTGACAGCCTTCCATTGAGAATAAATTAATTTATTGCAAAGTATACATTTGTTCAATATTAAGTATCACTCTCAGTTGTCGTTGCAACAAACATCAGGTGTTGGACTCTATCCTTTGCAAATATTTTGCTGTTAAACCTCTGTGCTGAAGCAGCTTGTGGCTTACACTGCTGCTCTGTTGGCCACCAGTGACAGTTCCTCTCCAGCTGATTTTGTGATGGTGCAAGGGGCTGGGTGTGTGTCCAGCAGAGCTCTCAGGTGGACTAGTAGCAAAGCTTAAGCTTGGCAAATTAATGCCTGTGTAGAACGGTATTTAGGGTTAGGCTTAGGTGTGCTGTTAGCTCTGCTTTGTGCCTCCTGCTGGTGTACAGAATCACCAAGTGGGTTAAATTATCACAGTCTTTACAGAGGGATGGAATAAAGCCTGGAGCTGCCATATTTAAACACTCCTCAGTCAAAGAGAGCTTGACGATTATCTTGAATAGAAAGATAGAAGATTGTATATATAGATGTGCCTATTGACTTGCAAACTCCGTGGCATTTCAAGGTGAAATGATGGTGTTGTAACCCACGTGCTTCTTTTGTCTAAGTGCTAGTCTGAGGACAAGGTTGGAAATGCAAGTTTAAAGGGTAAATTATGTACATCTCATGGGATCGAATGAAACTGAGCATTTATTCAGAAGTGCTTGCATTTTTTCAGCCACTACCACACTTGGTGGCTGAGAAAATACTTGCATAAAAACGTTAAACTAAATACACCAGGGAGAAAAGTCCTAAATTCTTTTTTAGCGGTTATACAGTTGAAGGTTACTGAAACTAAATAAGATTTAGAGATTTCCTCCCCTTCCCAGTAATTCTTAGAAGAATTATTAACTTCAGATTTTCTCTTAACAAGAGCATTTGCTGCTTGCTGGCATTTCTGTTTTAATTACTGGGGGGAACATAATGCATTTG
This sequence comes from Pardalotus punctatus, assembly GCA_013400915.1. Taxonomy (NCBI): domain Eukaryota; kingdom Metazoa; phylum Chordata; class Aves; order Passeriformes; family Pardalotidae; genus Pardalotus; species Pardalotus punctatus. The sequence continues at coordinate 267,667 of VZTX01012711.1, forward strand.
ACAAAGCTGAAAGCTGCAATGCCTCATACTGTTTCAGCAACTTCCCGTGGTTTTAATTTTTCTTAACCCATGTATTGATCAGCAGGACCTGAATTTATGACAGCAGATTTCTCATCAAATGTCCCATGATTTCAGAATACCTCCAAGCTGTTTGGCTTGGAACTAACACTAACTTCACAAACTTTAATCAGCAGGTAAATGCTGCGTACTGTATATAGTGGGAGTTTGTGCATTGAACTCTTCAGGTGAACACAGCTAGTGAAACACAGAGTGTTCTCTTTATTGTAAAGACACTTTTATGTGTATCTAGACATATCATTGACTGTGAGCAGTTTTCTGGATATGGCATAGTTTTGTGGCAATCTGTGGATTCCTCGTGGCTGTAACATTAAGCACGTGTGTAAGCATTTACAGAATCAAGAGTTAAGCAAATGCCTTTGTGTTAAAAGCTGGTCCAGGTGGGAGAGGAATTCAAGCACTCTGTCTCCTGTGGAAGGGCTGGCATGGATGGCACTGCTGTGTTGCTGCCCTGAGAGATCAGCACTTTTTTCTTCTTTGTCACAGCTCATCTTTGATGTCAGTTGTGCTTAAGCAGAACACACTGTACAAAGTGTGTTTTTCTGTACAAAGCCTCTTCAAACACAGAAAAAAAGAAAGGGGTGGGGGAAGGAGAATTGTGAAACATATGCAACTGCCACTGTTGCTATGTGAAGTTGAAAAGCTTTCCGTTAGGGAGGAGTAGTACTTAGGGAGCTTGACTGTATTACAGAAACACTTACCGGTGGGTGAGACCTTGCCAAAAATAACTCATTTCCCTCGAACTTCTTACAGGATCGAACAGCCTTTCTTACATTAGCACCAGATTAAAAAGAGCCATGTCAATTCTTGTCTGTTCTGCTTTAAAAATACTCTTTCCAATTCCGATCACTTGACGTAACTCAACAGGAGCGCTGCAGATGAGTTCAGAGATGAACCTGGGCAGTAAAGAAGGCAATTATTTAACTTAGTTATACATCTCTGTCATCCAGAGAAGAATTGCAGTGATAATATTACAAAGTGTTGAGATGCAATCAATTTTATTTTACAGTCCTGTCCACCTGAAGGCACTTACTCCCTGCATAAGCAGCAGTATATATTTTCCAGGAACTTGGTGTTTTCAATGGATTGTGGATTGGGAGGGAGGGAGTGAATTGTATAAAGGAGAGAATAAGGGGAACACTTTTTTTACTGCCGCTGCTGCACTGGGTGGTTTCATCACATCCTACTTAAGGTCATAATACATTTGCTGGGATGATAGCCTGTAGCCTTCAAATAGGCAGATAATTCCATTCCATCCAAACCCATTTTTGGATGAGATTATCACATTTTGATAAATGTAGCTTGGGTTATAGGAATCAGATTGGGAATTAAGCCATTTCTCACCACTTCTGTTCATGGGTTACGCTGTTAATTGATTACACTTCAAGGCTGTTGAGTTGTTTGTATCAGCTGTTCTACACCCAGAATGCCTGGGTAATTCTTCACTGCTATGAAGAGGGCTTATGATCATTTTGTCATCAAACTGTTTCTTCTTTGAGGTTACATTTTGGCTTTTATGAATGAGCTCAGGTTTTATTGGAGCTCTACAGGCTACAGACAGTGCTGTGCTTTAGCCCACAGAGCAGTAAGTGAGTTGTGACATTTGTATTAATACTCATCACCATTTTCACTAGTCAGAAGTGTTTTATTCTGTGAAATCCTAGTCCAAGCTAATACTAGTCCTAGTCCTAGTTCAAGCTTTAATTCAGCTATGAAAAAAATAGAGGCTTCCTTGAGCTGCAGTTTCTCTCAGTTATAACAACAGGTTTGGCTTGTAAGTAGCATTTGGTTCTTCTCAAATGATGAAACTTGGGTCCAAGGGGGTTTTGACACTGGGTTTTGTGGTTTTGCCACCCCTTCCCCTTCTTCAGCATTTTCTTAATTATGTCACATTATAATTACTGCTCACTCCTTTGTGACTTTTGCATTTATAGTTTACTGGGACATTTCAAGTTTGGATTTGGTCTGATAATGACTGTGGAAAGGAAGACTACAATATATACATTAGGTGTTTTTCATGTAGTCTGGCTCAGTTGCTACTCGTGTACAGTTTTACAAATACAGAAAAAGCTAAAACATTGCATTTTACAGTGCATTTTGGTATTTCAAAGTTCAGCTCTTACATTTGCCATCCGTGAATTTTACTTTTGATCTATGTATGCACTAGTGTCTGTATGATATGGCTTGAAAGCTCTCACAGAATGCTGCATAAACAATGCAGGAGAAGAAATTCAGGGGAAAAAATGTCCTTCATACTATTTGCGTTAATTTCCTTTTATTAGGGGAGTAGTTTCAAGATTAGTAAATATCTGATAAGAAATTATATATTGTTTTTGTTTTGATTTCATTGATAGACACACATTCAGGAGAGACCAGCAAATGCATCAGATCAGAGAAGTGTAATGTGTTTTATCTTTTTGTTAAGAAATGCTGTTAGCTGCATTCAGTAAGTGAGCTATCAAACATGCCAAACAAAACTTATCACTTGGGAAAAGTTGTGTGAGCTGTCCATTATTCCTACATAAATATTACTGGTTACCCAGGTATTAGATTTGCAGCAGTTGTAATAAAACTTGTTACTTTTTGAAAATAGATAAGTTGTTTGCTATCAGTGAAGCAAGCATATTTTATTTTGGTAGTGGGAGTAATAAGGGCATGGTTTGACAGTGAAGGATGTAATTAAAGCTTTTTTGTGTGTAGACTCTTCATTGTATTTGAAAATATTGTTTAAATTAATAAAACCAAATTAATGAGTTCTTCCTTGCTGCTTACTCCCTGCAAGCATATGGGTACTGTTGGAAACCAAGGGAATTTTTTTCTGAGACAGTCACAGTGAGGGCAGCAGAGAGATGCATATCTTTATCCCTTTCCTTCACAGTGCATTTATATCAAGCCATGTCACAAAACAAACTCCAAGTGCTATGAGCCTTCCCATAGTATGAGTGCAGGCATCCATGAAAACTATCTTTTGTCTAGTGGCCTTTTCTCTGAGAATGTAATTTTTTTCACTCATGTGTGTTATTCCTTTGAACTCTGAATGAGCACTTTGGCTGAACTTGGCAGAATTATACATTTGGAATTAAATGCCAGCAATTTCTTCCTCTTACCATGCAGAATTTTGTCATAGGCTTTTCAGACAGTAAGCACAGCAGACAGTGGGCTGTTTGGCCTTAACAACAGAAGTCCACGTTTATTAGGTTTTTAGCCAACATGGTTAAGGTTTATTTTACACACATTGTGTATAAGGCTCTTTGCTTTTACATGGCTGTTCCCCATCCCACCCCTGGAACATGCTGGTTAATTCCTATTGTATTCTGTAACTATTGTGTTTTTATCATTATATTTTTATATAGAGAATTGTGTGTTATCTGAAGTACTGTTCGGAACATTCAGTGTAGGCATCCTGGCAAGCTGTGGTATTGCTTAAAATGCCCAGTCTGAAATGTGGTTTTTTCAGCATTGTCAAAACTTGTTCTTTATTTGCAATAGCAAGTGAGGAAAATGTTCTTATTGCTTGTAGAGGGGTCTTTGATCTCAATCACCTTAAACTGAACTCTTTAACAGCTACAGTTTTGTTCTTTTTGGGTAAATGCACATGGCTTGGTTGTCTTTCTTTCATCTCATACTTAAACTGAGATGCCAGAGCAGTTATGGTGTTGCCAAAGGGAAATGCTGGCAAGGCTGCATGTCCATAAAATTTCTGATAAGGGAAGAGGAAACAAAACTTGCATTTGATTTTTTTAAAATGCTGTACTTTCTCAGGTGTGCATTTCTGTCATCGCAGTTTGGGCTAACAAATGGAAGAACAAAACACACGGGGGTGATGTTTCCAATATTTGTTCTTAAAACGTGTCCTGCCTTCCAAATGCAGGTACTGTAGATGCAACCCGCATTCTTACATAATGGCTGGCCAAGGAGAACTTGTTCAGGAGCACAGAGGAATTAATTCCTTTTCAACTTCCATTGCTACAGAGAACCGAGCCAAAGCAACATACCACGTTCTATGCTTGTATTCCATTCTCAGAAGGGAGTTAAGTGCCCAAATAATCTTTTAGTATTGATTTTTTGGCTTCTATATCTTTGATAATATTTCTTGTCCAATAGGTCATCTTCTAGCTTACAGAGTACCCCGCATTCTAGATAGCAGAAGCATTCATAAAAGCCTCTGAAATTTGATTTCCACTGGAAAAAGAAACATCTGTGAACCTCATTGTGTGTTCTCCCTCCATTTCTATGCTGAGCTTTCAAGGATCTTCCATAGTCCATCCTGTTTCTCATGAAGCCAGCCGGAACTTTGTCTCACTCGGAAGACCAAGGTCTGGTTCTAAACCTAAGCTGTTTCAGCTGCACGCTTTGCCACTTAGAGCAGACAGTAGTTGAAATTATGTCTGTAAAATATTTTGTTGTCAGCCACAAGTGGGTATGTGTTCTGTACATGGGAGATAAGATACAGGAAGAGGGAAATACATTTAGAGTTTAACAGGCTCCTTGTGTGCACAGTGCAGTGCAGCAGGAGCAGGCACTCAGGCATCCTTTAGCTCCAGACAGCAGGATCCTTAGATGTGATCCTAGATGTCACCCTTACCTGTTGTGTTATGACAATTATATCAGCCCCTGGCCCAGCAAGGCAAATGTTGAAAGTTAGAACAAAGAACCACCTGCAACACACAGTGTCCTGTGCTATTGGTGGTTTTAAAGTATTAGAAGATGCAAAGAAGCCCTTGTCTGCAAAGGAATTAATAATATTGACAAAGGCAACAGGGTATGAAAATACATGTGATATGTAAAGTTACAAAATTAATGGCTTATTTACGACTTCAGCTGTTTTAGTACAGAATTTTGCCCAACTTCAAATTGTTCTAAAAGGGATTAGATATAATTAATGCTGTATGACCTCCTTTTTTCTTCTTTTCAAAGAATGTAGAGCTGTACATCTAATGAGGACCCCTGAAAGGACTATTATGTCCAATTGTCTCAATTATGCAAATAGCGTTGATATTTTAGCAGAAGGGAGGGGATACTTCAAATTAAAAGTTTCAGCTCCTGCTTTAGCCTTTCTGCAGTGCCGGCATTTTCACAGCAAGTACATCCACTGTTTGAAGAGAGGAAAGGAGGTTTAACAAGTTGGAGATTTGGGCACTATCAAAGTAGATTTGTTGTGCCTTGTTCCACCATGAGATGAAAATACCCTCTGGGCAGGGAGATGGGTCATGAGACTTCTAAAGGATTACCTTCAAAGGGAGTCATGAGATTGGTTTGAACAAAGAAGCTGCTCACATGCTTATCATATGAGATTCTCTTCTTAAAGTGGTGGAAACCCATCTCCTTGGGAATTCTCATGAACTTCAGAGAGACTGGAAGTCCTAACAGTAAGATGAATGAGAAGTCTGAACAATAAACAGAAAGATGGGACAGAAGCGCAGAGTTAAATGCACTTTATTTATTCTAGCTGTAATTCATCTTTCCAAACTCTGAAACACTTCCAGTGACAAGCAGGTAGGACATGATTTTAAATCATTTTTCATTTCATTCCTGATAGTCTTCTACCTTTTGTAACAGCAATACGCACAACTGAAATTTGCGCTGAAGCACTGCATAGTGACCTGCAATTGATGGGAGAAAGATAATCCCGTTGAAATGACAGTGTTCTGATTAGACTCCTTAGAGATTTCTCATTTTGAAGGATGTGAAACCTGAAGCACTAACTGCAGGAAGACAAAATGAGTTTTCAGGTCCAAAAATGGTGTCTCAATACTTCAAAATTTAAAAATTGCTTGGGTGTGACTGTAATGCGGTGTAGAAATGCTGGCAAAGAAAGATCACATATCTTACATATTTCAATATTTTATATGCTAATTTGGAGCTACCTCTGCAGAAAATGGGGATGGAGTTCTGGGATTTTCTTTGTTTTGTAGGTTGTGACTTTTCATTTTTGGGGGGCTGCTTTCAGTTTTCAAAATTAGCCAGTAATAACACTTTCTGGAGCTCTCTTGTGGCAATACACCTTCTGATAAGCAAGCTTCTTTTTATGTGTGTTTGTTTCCAGTTGTGTTTATCAAGATCCAGTGTAGGTCAGGTATTATGGAAGTCTTAGAATGGAAAAGGGCAGAATTTACGGTGGCTGTCCCTACCTCAGAGAGTGTTGGCAATAAAGGAGGTTCCCCAGTGAAAGAAGTTTAACAAACATCAGCAGCCCCGTCCCGTTTGTACCCGCAGTGCTGCCGCTGTTGTTTGAAGAAATGCATTTCTGCCATGAAGTTTATTGGGCTCTGAGGAGAGAGGTGTCACTGAGCCCCAGCCTACCTGCGATCTCTGAGTATTCACATATCAGTCTTTTGAGCAATTGAGGAGCTGAGGAAGCTCAGGTTTGGCTCGTGTTACCCCCAGCTCTTGAAATCACAGCTCCAAAGAATGGTGCTCCCATCCCGTTGTGTCCTTCGTGCCCTTTGCCGTGGTCCCGTTGGGGCTCCCTGCCAGGGCAGCCGCAGCTCCAGGAGGGCATTCTGTGTTCCCCTGCTGAGACACAGCCATGGAAACAGCTTCTGGCCTGTTCCAGTCTCCTTTAGCTCCTCTAATTCAATTTTCTTTCCCATTCTTGATAATGGATTAAATCCAGAAAAATGAAGCCTTTATTATAGTTTTTCCCCCACTATCACTTTAATTTAAATCATGGATAGACTGTGGCTAGCATTTTAAAGAGAAGGAGCAAGGTGCTACACACCATGAAAAAAAAAGTCCAGGAACATCACTGGACATACTGCTTTCTCTCTATGGCACCTGTTAATTCCCTTCACTCACCTCTTCAGGGCTTTTAGATGTATAAGGACTGAAAAGATTGACCAAACTTTCTGAAAACTGTTTTATCTATAAACTCTGAAATCTCCCATTGCCCTCACCCTTTCTAATTATTTCAGCCCTAAAATATTCAGGTTTTCAGAAAGTTCCCAACAAATGTTGGGAACTCTCAGGTGTACATAATGCAATATTTTAAACATAAGTATTTAGAGTCTGTGGGAAATAATTTAAACCTTGAATTCCGATGCTTTTATAAGGGTTTCTGAAAGACTATGAGAAATAATTTTGTGCAAACTCTGCAGCCCAAGAGTTTAAATAGCTGGAAATCCTTTTTTGAAAATGACAGAAAGCAGCAGGGAATAAAATGCATCTGCTTGTGGCATATTCTGTGAAAGGTGTTAGGTCTTAGCTACTGCCTAGAAAAGAATTGCTCTACTGAGTGTGAAATTAGCCACAGAAAGTTGCAAATTTTCAGCAGCTCACTTTAACAGAATTCTACCTGGAGACCCTTCCTGTCAGGAAATCTCTGTGTACTGCAAACTAACGTTAATTTCTTCAGGGACAGTTTGGCTAACTAGTGCATTACATACATATTTGCAAAAACACTGCTTACTTACAGCATGGAGAAGAGAGAACTAAATATTTATGGTATCTTTTCTCAAGATATGTATTTGTTCAGCTTCTCCAGAATTTAGAGGCTCCTGAGACATGCATATATTCTTTATATTCTGAATATAGAAATCTTACTTTGTAGTAACTTTAAGTGTATTTTATTAATGTGCATCTCAGTATGCCATAAGTACTGGCTTTTTGTCACCACATTTTGAAAATGTCAGTATAACAAATTCTTCAAGCCCAGCTGTTTAGTATGTGTGCTCTGCACTTAAAGTAGTACTAATTACAACTGTACATTTAGAACAGGCTCTTATAGATGAGTAATATCCCACACAACTTGTAGTCATTTTCTTCAGATGTTTTTCATTCATGGTTTGCCCTATTTCTTAAAAGAAAAAGGTCTCAAACCATGCTATTATGTCATGTATGAAAAATCAGCATGTTTAGCTGACTTCTGAGAAGTTGTATAGAAGTTCTCTCTGAACTGGTAACCGGTAGCCTTGTGTATCAAAGAAGTGCTCATCATTGTAGCCCCTTTTTCAAGCAGCACATTTTGGACCATTTCTCCTACTTCCTGTCTCTCCCTGCTCATTCATTCTGCTGTATCAGACCTCTTGAGAGTGGTCACTTGCAGGCAGATAGGACTCCTAGATTTGCACGTGAAGTTGCTCCCCACTTCCCGTCTTAGTATCTTGGTTTGTGTGTAAGATCTGGGAGTAAAGCTGGCGTATGGAGACCTGTTCAGAAACAGGCTGAAGGTTTTCTTTGGGGAGAAAAGGGCAGAGGCTCAGTACACATGGGTGCTCATGTTCCCATCTCCCAGGCATCCGGAACAGAAGGGCTAAGGGCAAAAGGAGGATTTGGCAAGTTATTAACAGAACTGGAATAGGTAACAAATGGAGATTAACATTATTGCTAACATGTCTTCTCTGGAATTGGGTGCAGTAAGGGAAAGGACAAACTGTTGCAGGAATGCCTTTTCCTTCCTTAGAATGTAGTAGATGTGGTATGTAAGGTTGTCAGTGAGTTTCTTTCTGCATCCCACACAGAAAAATTCTGAATTGCAGAACTGCACAAGGCGTGTTCTCCTGAGGCACGCGCTGAGCTAGGCTCTGCTGCAGTACCCTCCAAATGGTTCTTTAAGTCGCTTTGTTTTAGTTTCATTTGCGGTATAGTTACATTAGTGCCGGGCTGTGCCCCGGCGGCTGTGCCTGCCTCTCTGTAGGACTCTGAGCTCATCCGACACGCTTTGCTCTTGTGCCTCCATGGACTTCGTGCTGGAGCTCCACCATTTCAGAGCAAGCCAGTGTGCTGTGGTACTGAGGCTGGAGCTGTTTTTCACATTGCAAAGCCTCTGGGGAAGTGCTGTGTATCTCTCAGAGATGCAGCAGAATTATCTTAACTTTGGAGAGAGCGCTTGTTACTTCTTACTTGCATAGTTTGCAGATTGTGTCCCTCAGTTAATGAACATGGAGAGAAAATTGAGTCATTTTCTTGTTTCAGCAGATGTTTGCTATGCCTCTCCAGGAACACAGGGCATAATGAAGCCATGAAAGCTCATTACAGCCCTCTGTGCAGTGTAGCACCATTTACTGGTTTGCACAGCATCAGCAGGAGGGATTTCTGGCCTCATTTTGAAGTAACAACTTTGCTTCTGTTGCTTACAGACACTGCCATCCTGCCTGGTGTGCATTAGTCTCTACCACAGAGCAAGTGGTTCCCTGATAAAGTTGCTACAAGAGCATGGGTTCAAATTGAACAATATGGAAAACAGTGGGATGAATGTCTCGAGATTATATGTAAGATTTGATAGAACTCTATCACTAAGAATAAGAATTGTCTCAAGCAAATAGTATTCTATTTCAGAGAATCTTAAAACTGTTACAAATCCCTTCTTGATGCTCTACTCATTAGCGAACAATATAAGAGATCCTGTTTCTATTGGGTATTGTTTCGTACTTCATATTCTAATAATTGCTAAAGCTATTCTTGGTTGTACAAATAGCTTTTTGGTAGAACTCAGGCAAACGAGTTTTGGAAATTTAGTAGATTCATAGGTTTTCACTGTGTTCTGTAGTTGGGGACATTGTTCATGGCTCTGGCTTCTTAGTGGCATGACACAAATTTAAAATAACATTATGGTTTTATTCCCTGTGCTTATTTAGCAGTGAACAACTTTTCAGTAAAATCTTACCAGTTTGTGAATGGCTACAGAAATGGCTATTAACATACATCACATAGTTTGGAGGATTTTTCTCCAAGCAAGACCCTGTTATTAGGAGGAAAGCCATTTCTAAGTAGAACTAATTGCCTGAAAGTTTAATTAGTTGGGCACTTGGAAAAACTGTTCCTTCAAAGTGAAGAAGAATGATGGATAGTGTAATTGGGATGTTGCATCTATAGGCAACGCAAAATAGAAGTTGTTCTCATGTCAGGATTTAAGTTCCAGATAACAGAGATTCTGCTAATATAACAATTCCTTTTTTCTCCCATCTGTTGCTCTTAAGTAAGAGTGCACATGCTGTTGATATGAATTTCATTCCATGTCCAGATTACTTCTCTCTCTCTCATCAAAGCAAACATCCCCCTGCTTAAATCTAGCATAAATATCCCAGTTTAACTCTCTAGAGCATTCTAATTTTATTATTGGTCAACACAGTTGAGATTTGATTTCCCTGGTAATACCACCTTTGTTTGCAGCATACTGCAAGCCACTGGAGGATTACCTGAAAAGTTGGTCAGGTGGTGTGAACAGGGCTACAGATTAATGTTTCCATAAATGACAGTAATCGATCCACATCTTAACGAGATGTTAGTCAAAGTAATTTGTATTAGTCCACAGATGTGAGCTCTGCTGCCCAGCCAGATCCATTTTTGTATTATTCTGTGCTTGATTTAGCCTGAACAGCTCTGTCAAACCCTGTATTATGCATGACATAAATTTGTTTGGTCCCCTGCCTACTCTCTCAGTCCATTTGTGTGCCAGGCACTGTCTGCTGTGTCCAGTCGCTGTCCCTGCTCCATGCACCAAGCCCTGCTGTTCACATGCCTGCCTGTCTGCTGAGCAGCTGTGCCTGGTCCAGGCAAAGCCTCTCTGGAGTGCAGCAGCTGTGGAACACGTGCCCTTTGCTCGGGCCCCAGGAGCCCCCGAGCTGTGTGACAGTGAATACCCTGCAGTTACAAGGTGAGGCCAAAGCCCTGTCCCCTCCTGTCCCCACGTCAAGCCATCCAGCAAGGACACGAGTCCCTGTTCTGTGGAGCAGTGCTCTGGGGTCATGGTGGTTCAGAGAGCTCTGGTTTTAGATCTGCTTGAGCCTGGGCTCTGGATGTGCTCCAGTGACACTGCTGACTCTCACCCCTGTCCCCCTTTCACTCCCCAAACTCTTTCACTTCCTTTGCTGGTCATTATCTTATCACAATCACTAGATACTCTGCTATCCTGCAGGGGTATATCTCAACCGAAATTCATAGCTTCTGGTGAGTGTCATGTAAGAGTTTGTAGAATGACATTTCTAGTGGCTTTCCTCTCCTGTGTTGATTCCCACCTTGGAGTTTCACCAAAGATGTATTATTGGTCCTTAGCCCACCTGTTGCTCTTATATAAAGCTGCAGTGAAACAGGGCTGCAGGTTTTGTTTTGATATAGCCTGAAATTCAGGCCAATACTTGTTCATTGAATGGTTGGTTATATCTGAAGTGAAATACATTACATTTAATGTAAATTTAGTAGAAAATTGGAATTGTCTATGTGTGGGAGTGAGAGAAAATTCTCTTCAGTTGCTGAAGCTCTAGATACACTTTTTTCTCAGCAAATAATGTTGTTGGTTTGCAATAGTCAAAGGACAGTTGGTCTTTGTAGAACTAGTTCTTGTGTTTATTATTGCCTGTATTAGCAAGGTGATTACTGGTTTAGGGTCTTGATTTTGTTGTCCTATGATTTACAAACCAGCAATACTTGATTTCCTTTCTGTTCCGCACGAGGATATCTTTTTAATGCTAAAAGCAGCTAGCAAAACCATAGAGTGGAATAATATAAATCCAGTGTTAATTCATACTGTTCCTCAGCAACATACTGATTTCTAGGGTGAAGTACAAGAATTAGTGGTTTGGTTTTTTTTTAATCATAACTTAGGAGACCCATTGCCAGTTTACGTAAAGGAGAACAAATATACCACTGAACATCTGAAATACATTTTTTCAAAACTAGACTCTAATGAATACATTCAGGATTTGCAATAACAAGCAAGTTTGAACTTCACTGCTATCAACAAGTTGGGATCTGCTTTTTAAAGTTTTCTTAAGAGGTGAATGGAAAACCCCCACTGGCTGTTGGTCTGAAAACTGTAGCTGATCTGTCATAGTCCTTTAACAATTCATCCGTTCCAAGGCTGTTAAAAAGTGCTTATATTTTTCCAAACTCACAAGAGGTAGTAGTATGTGTACTTACATTTTTCCTCGAAAGACCAAGAGCATTTCAATCCAAAGAGAGAAATGTACAGAATCTGTATAAACTAGGTGGAGAAAGTGCCCATTTTCTGACAGTAAATGTTTCTGCTCAAGTATTTGCACTGGATTATAATGAAGCTTTGGTTAAGCAGATTAAACAGACAAAAGCAGTGAAACTTCAAAGGCTGACCAAATGTGCTGAGGTTTTTATTTCCCCCATCTGTAATGCCTGCTTTTGCCTTCCTCTCATTAGCACAGAAAAATAAGCCAGTAGAGCATAATGTGTTGTCCCTCTGTAGTGCCTGCAGCAACTGATTCCTAACGGGGTTTCAGGGGTGAGTATTGAAGGTTTTTTCCAACGTAGCAGTAGATAATAGACCTCCTACGAGAGGGGTTTTAAGAGCAACTGCACAGCAGAGAGTTCAGCTTTTTGTAGAACTCATTTTGGATACGAAGATGCAAAATCTTCCTTCCAAACACAGATGTTAAGTCTGTGACTTAATCCAATGGTTAATTAAATATTTTTACATGCTCTAAACAGCAAAAGAAACTGTGCTTTGGTAAGCTACGAGGAATAAGGTAAAGCAGTGTTCACTGGCATGGGGTAACAATCCAAACTGATTTGATATTTCTAGGTTGCATTTTCCAGTATTCCCTGCCGAACAGTTCAGTGTGCTGCATCTGTTACAGTTTTTATTTTGAAGAGTGTTTCCTGCACTGTGGATTGGTCTGGGCTTTTGTGTTGCTTAGTCAAGCAGTTATCAGAGATCACACTGTAGTCGGGAGTTTTAGTCAGGGGGGAAAAATTAATATTTTTAGAATATATAAAATAAGAAAACCTAAATTCATTAAAAATTTAAATATATAATTTTAAAAGTACAGAAATTATGTCAGCTCTATAACAGGTTCCTGTTAAGCTTGTTTTATAACATTAAAGTTCTTTAACTAATATGGTATATATGGGAAATAATTACACTGGACATAGTTGCAAAACAGCAGTGAATTTGTACACTGTGTGGTTTTGAATTAATTTTTAAAAACTACTGTAATTGCAATCAAATTCAGTATTTTTGGATCTCTGAATATTTTGAACTGCCTGAATACCTGCAAATTACCAAAATCTTGCTCTCAGCAGGTAAATGGCATTTCATTGGTTTAATCACCAACCTCCACATACCACAGAACCTCATGGATCTCCCTGTCGGTGATAATTTCTCTGGACTTTTCTAGAACTGGACTCTGATGCTATAGAACAAAAGCATTTTCTAAGCTCCATTTCGAATAATACTTTTGCTACAATTCATCATCTTGTAAAAGCCTTGTCAGAAGATGCATGAAAAAACCTTTTAAATATTTTTGGAAGAGAGGTTTTTTTAGTTTCATTTGAAGAAAGAATCTGTGGAGTCGAGACAGGAAAGCTAAGTCACACGGGCTTTCAATGTACAATTTAATGCTCCCTTCATATTTTGCTACATGTCCGAGCTCCTTGTGCTAAATGCCTGAGATATTTGCCCTGTCGTTCAGAAAGCAAGTAAAGTTGTAAGCTACGGGAAGTTTTGTCTGTGCGTTCTTAGCTCTTTCTGTTGTGCTGTGAGCTCTCAAAACAACTCCTTCTGAAACGAAACGAGATGGTTCTGCCTTGCTAAATCAGTAAGATGAGAGTGGAGAGCAGAACTGCAGCATCTCCCAGACCACTGAGTGCCGAGGCTGCCTCAGAGGCACCTGAGAGGGGTGAATGGACAGCTTTTTAATGAAGTAGAAGCTTGGTTTGGCAATTTACTTGCAGTTACTTGCAATGAGGGAACTTCAGGTAGTCCCCTATTATCTGAAACATAGTGGAGGAAATGAAGAATCCGTATGGGAACGAACAAGTCAACAAACAAAGGAACTTTCGAGAGAGCTCTTGCCTCAAATGAGAAGGAAAGATGAGCTATGACACCCTCTGTTCATCATGCTGAAGCCTGTGCAGCACTCAGGGAGCTTGGCCAGTCTTGAAGCTGCTGCCAGGCAGCTGACAGGCATCTGCACTTGACTTTAAGTCAAAAATCAGCAAGGTTTTTCATTCTTTCTCTAGGAAAAGTCCCTTTCCTTTTTTTTAAGTCAGCCTTAAAGTTCTTGTGTCATTTATAGCTTCTGTGTCTGCAAAAATTTCAACTCGCTTCCACAGCAGAAACTAAAGCAAAACATAACATTTGCTTGCTGCTTGAAAAGACAGTTTCATAATTCGAAGTCAGAAGAGGCAGCTTTTATCAGCAAGGCAAAGGTATCAGTGCAATCAAATTGTAAGTGTTTTTTAACATTATTTATTTCTTTAAAATTAAAAGTCTCCTTTGAATTCACTTTTTAAAATTCCCTGCTAAATGTTGATTTATTATTCCGATGTTGAAGATACTTTGCCTTGTTGATGGTTGTGGGGACAGAGAAGGTCCACGAGTCAGAAACTGCAGGACTCTGGCATGGAGCTCTTGCTGCTCTCAGTCCCTTCAGTGTCCCCAAACTCCATGGGACTACACTGGACCAGCAGAGGCTCTCAGTGCATTGGGAAAGCTGTGACTTTGTTCTAGCTTGCCTGGCCATCGCTGCTGTTGGAATTGCTGTGAGCTTGGGCTGGTTTCTGATTTGCAAGCTGTATAATAGTCCAACGTGGTTTGAAGGTCATTTTCTTCCGCCTGTTTCACAGATACTTGAAGAGTTTGTGCTTTTTCTGTCACACAGTCTTTCAATTTAAAAATGCCTCCTTCCGAGACACATCACGTTCAGAGTAAGAGGCCTTCGGAAAGTCTAAGAACTTGATTTACAGCAGGACAAAATTATTTGAGAAGATTGTTTATCATGAGGGGAAAGTTATTGGGGAGCACTTTCTGCATACAAAGAGTGATACTAAAGCATTATTTGGACTAAATACTATTATCTATTTATGTTACAGTTTATGCTGATTTTCTGTACTACTTTGAGTCCATTTACTGTTTACTGTAGTAGGAAGAAGCAGCTGCATTTTTTGGTAGACCTTGAAACTTCAAGACCAGCATCTTTCTACATAAGGGTTTTTACACACATCCGAGGTTTGAATTTTAACCAAGTCATAGAAAATTCACATCACTTCATGAGTAGATGAATCTGGTGTTTAAAAGGGATGTTTATGAATTTAGTAGCTGAAAATACAAGGTGAATGTTACTGTATCTGCTGCACAGAAATATATCAGTACATTTCTTTTTTTTTCTTTTTCTCTCTTTTAAGGGTCAGAAGGCTTGGATAGAGAAGACCTTTTCTAAAAGAGAATGCATCTATGTAATTGCCAACAACAAAGACGTTACCAGGTAACATTGCAAACAATTTGAAATTTAAAAGTTTGGAATTTTTGTTTTGGCTGATGGAAGAGCTTAATACTGGAGAAACTGAACTTGATTTAGGTTTAGACATGTGAAACCCAGTTTAGTCACTGCCTCTAAAGGAAGATGACAGGGGAACAAAAGCACAGGTCATGCTTGCACTCAGATCTGCACAGAGCCATGGGACATGTCACACAGAGGTGAGAGGCTGGGAGCAGGAGAGGCAGTGAGTTGTTAGTTCCTAGCTTTGCGAACCGTAATAAATTCATACTGAATTCTGAAAGCAAGGGTGCAATAATGTGGTGCCATGCTTCATTGTTGGTGTGATACTACCAGTGACAATAGCACAGAGGGGGATTTGATTTCTTAGTCCAAATATTAATATTACTCCATGGGCTAGCTGCTTATTGTGGCCCAGCTTGTGTGGATAACAGAACAGTTAATGTCACTTGCGAGCTGTCACCTCTGAGTAAGAAATAGGTGGTCAGTGCTCTTGTTCTGCCTTCTTCCTTGCCTGTCCTTTTACCTAGAGCAGCTTTCTAGTGCCTAACACAAGTGAAGTGAATTTTTTTATCTCTGTGTGTTAAGAAACACCTAAGGGCTGTTATTTCAGGCATATATGTGTATATGAGAGGTGTTTCTATGATTCGTGTGCTGCAAGGCATGGACAGTTGAAAATATAATTTCTGATTTTTTTATTTTTTTTTTTCATATTGAAGATACTGAAATCAAAGTCACTTCAAATTTTAACTTACAGGTGCTGCTGTGGCCAGCTCATTAACCAACATATTCCACCTCCTCCAAGTATAACAGCTAATAAAAATGGAGAAGAAACTAAGCAAGTGGAAGCTCAGCCAGAGAAATGGTCTGTCAGTAAACACACCCAAGCATACCCAACTGATGCCTATGGAAACCTGGAATTCCAGGGAGGAGGACATTCAAATAAGGCCATGGTAAGGGGCATAGGCTACTCTAAGATATTCATTCATCTGGTGTGTTAGCTCAACAAACTCTTGAGTTTTCTTAGCAGTAGAAGTAACAGCAATTCAGACTTCTGCAAAAATTCTACTTTTCCTCACTTCTGAAGAAATCCAAGCATATATTTCTTTCTTTGTTTGAAAATTTTAAAAGTATCTCTTCAGGATGGAAGGCAAATGATTACCATTCTTTGCTCAGACAATTTACAGAGCAGGTTGGGTGATAACGTTACACGTTGCTCTTTGCAGTACATCCGTGTGTCCTATGACACTAAACCAGACTCTCTGCTGCATCTCATGGTGAAAGACTGGCAACTGGAACTGCCCAAACTCTTAATCTCTGTCCATGGAGGCCTCCAGAACTTTGAAATGCAACCTAAATTAAAGCAGGTGTTTGGAAAAGGTCTGATAAAGGCTGCCATGACCACAGGAGCTTGGATTTTCACTGGTGGTGTTAGTACAGGTAAGCAATTGCCATCACTTGCAGTTTACTTAAGAATTCAGTGATGTTCATTCACTAATCTTTCCCACAGGCAGAAGATTTAAGTCTACATGAACGAGTCATTACCCACTAGACCAAAAAAGGAGCATTGTAATCATTTGTGTTAATCTCCTACCCAGCCTAGACCATAAGATTTTCCTGGGTCAGTATTGATTTGCATTACTCGGTGTTTCCCCTGAAAAAAAAATTTCAGCCTTGGTTTCAGTAGCAAGGAATCCACCACTAGTTCTAATACACTTTTTTTAGTGCTTGGTTATCCTTGTAGTTAAGACATTTCCTACTCCAAATTTGCCAAGCTTTAGCTTCTTGTGGGTTATTTGTACAAAGATCTTTCTATTACTAAAAGTGTATTTCCTGATGTCATAACCGTGGTTCTCTTCATTGCATGTTCTACTATAGAGATGCCAGTTTAGTAGTGAAAGCAACCCAGTAGCTCTGTGAGAGGCAAGAAGAAAATTCTGTTGTTTAGTGCCAAAAATGAATTACATTAATTGTACCTATAGGTGTCATTCGTCATGTGGGAGATGCCTTGAAAGATCATTCTTCCAAATCCAGAGGGCGAATATGTGCCATAGGAATTGCACCATGGGGCATTGTAGAAAACAAGGAAGATCTAATAGGAAAAGATGTAAGTGTTTAAGGAAGCAGCTGTGTAACAAAATACGTTGTTAATATTTCTGAAGTATTGCTTTTATCTGTTTCTAAAACATGCCTAGGAAGTGAAATTTAACAATTTCTTGAAAAAAAACTTGTTTAAGTATATTTCTCAGGTTGTCATATATGACCTCAAAGTAAATACAAACTAGTGAGGTTTCCATTGCTTTAATTAGTAAAGACCTCTCTGTGGTGACAGTTTTATGTCCTAACTTCAGTGTGGCACATTGAGACTTCTATAGATCACGTAAAGGCCTTTGTGTGTGCAAGCCTGGCATTTATTATAGATGGGTGCTCTGGAGTGGCATATGAATTACTAGGAACTCCAAATGAGAATGCATTTTCTAATGCACTAAGAGGATTATGTAACAACACAGTGTATGAACAAGGAGAGCACGTTAATGAGCTTAGGGGAACATGCAGGGGAGTGCACAATGTGACTGTCATCCTCCAAAGAAAACAGTGCTGTCAGGAGTTCAGATTTGGAATGTCAAAGCAAGCTCCATTTCTAATTCTCCTTTGGGTTTGGTTATAAAGGTTTGCTTGGTTCATTTCCCCAGAAGACTCTGAGTGTGCCTCTGTTGGGTGGTGTGGGGTATTTTCCCGTTTGATTCTTGACTCTAATCTAGGTGCATCTCTCCTCTTGACACACAGGTAACACGAGTTTACCAAACAATGTCAAACCCTCTGAGTAAGCTCTCTGTGCTCAACAGTTCCCATACTCACTTCATTCTGGCAGACAATGGCACATTAGGTAAATATGGAGCTGAAGTCAAGTTACGGCGTCAGTTGGAAAAACACATTTCCCTCCAGAAAATTAACACCCGTAAGTATGAGTGGGGCAAACTGTACACATAACATCGTAAAGGAAGGGGGGGAAGGAGAACTTGAAATACTTAGAAGTATGGAAATTAAAGATTTCTTCCAGCTCTTTCCAGTGGAAATGTGATCAGGACTGTGTGACTGACCTGGAACGTGTGCTGTCTGATAAATGGTGAAAAGAGCCCCCATCGAACTGGGCAGAAAAACCATGGCGTGAGGATTGCATAAAGGGATGCTTTAAAACTTCAAAGCAGTGAGAATCTAAGGAAAGGAACATGCAAAGAATTTGTGCACTTCTAGGCTGGATTTCATAAGCATCAGTAAACACACAGAATGAGGTGATTTTTTACAGTTCCTGTTTACAGGAATCCTGTGCAGCTCAGTGATTTCTGATTCCAAAAGTTCACACGAGCATTCTATTTTCGTTTTTATATGTGGATTTGTTTCATTTGAAATATCACACTCAAAATTCTTTGATCTTCCTGATAAGCTTAGCAGGCATTTTGATTTTTAATGACAGTCAGCACAACTTCACCTTAATGCTTCCATATTTAGAGTTTTGTGCAGTTTTGAAATTTCTTCCAGTTATTATGGCCTCACTAAAATAGTTTTCTAGCACTTTTCTCATCATTATTTAGAAAAAAAAATCTTTTAAAAGACATTTTCATCAACATGCAAAAAAATATTTTTAAAAGGTGAAATAAAAAAAATTGAACTATTTAAAAATAGACCTACAACCCTCATTGAAAATGGTCCCAAAAATGTTAATAGTCTTTGAATTCACACTTCAGTTAAGAGCTACTGGAGAATCAACATCAGTTCTACCAGTTGCCTTTCTTACCTCTTACAGGTGCACCTGTTAACTCTATAGGCCTGTAAAAATAAGAGTAAACAAGCATCCAGAATGGCAATTGCATTGAACTCCACAGAAGTTTCTAGCAGTCTCAGCGCTCTTACAGGTAGAGCAGGAAAATCAAGTAGAGTGCCAGGTAAAGCCAAAAGGCACAAGAAGAGATCAGCCACGGGGTAGCCAAACGTTCTGGGAGGTCTCTAAGTACTGCCCTCTGCTACAGTAAGCCTACAAAACAGCTCAGGAAAATGCTGCCCCTTGCCTTTGAGCATGGAGGCAGCACCAGATACTGCTGCCCACCCATGGAAACAGCTCACCTTAGTCTGCTTTTGGCATCTTTGTCTTCTGCAGAAGTCCTGGCAGTGCTGTACGGTTGTAAAAGGGAGCACTGGCTTGGAAGATAAGGAATTCAAGGCCCAGAGAGAAGATGTTCTGTGCCATTCCTTTTAATACCACTGGGGCTTGGGGATATTGGCTCTGATTTAGGTAGTGTTTGATGATTTTTGTCTTGAGAAGGGCAAAGCTGGGAATACACAGAAACCTGTTCTGTGAAGGGCTGCAGTACACCTGCTAGTAACATACAGGGAGTTGTTTTGTTTCTTTTTAATCACTCCAAGCGCAGGCACCTCTGCTGGAAATCTCAGGAGGAATCACTAAAGATTTCATGGACACACAGGCCGGCCCATGCTCTGTGACTCCTCCTTCTCAGAGCGGGGGTGTACTGACAGGACGATGGCAGGAAGCTTCTGCTGTTACTGTGCATGGTGTTCCTGTTCTTCAGAGAGGAATCAAGGTTGAAAATATGATCTCTTTCACGCGTTCTCAGCCAAACAAAAAAAGTGCAACTTTATAAAGTGCTGGTCATTTCACAGATTAAGAACTGAATTCAAATGCTTATGATAGTGGAATTAGTCAGCGTTCAGGTAATGTTTTGTCCTTCATTTCCCCAAGTTTCTTGTGACCAAGGCTACTGAGAGCATGTGACCTGTGGGCTTCCCTTTGTCATCCTATGCCTGGAGATCACAGTGAGGCAGGGACAGCAAAGGGATGCTCAGCTGTCGTCTCTTCCATCGGCCAACCATTTCAGCCTCATGATAAAAACACTAATTTCATTTTTTATCTTAGGAATAAGCATAGGTATGTCACCTTACTGAAGACTTCCTATAGGTAACCAATGAAGAGTTAAAGCATCAGAGGCAGTTGCTGGGAGCCATCTGAGTAACGGTGAAGCTGATGAAGCAATAGGACAGTCATGTTAGCTGCTTTATCTGTACCTGGTGTTTGTCAAGAGAGATTACAAACATTCACCAACACTGGGTGGATAACTTATCAGTATGGAGCTGATGGAAAACCAATGGCAGAGAAACATCTTACACTTTTCCTTTTGGGGCTGTGAAACAGAATATGGATGTTTTTCCTCACACTGGCCATGAAATGGCCATCATTTTTCCTAAGGACTCTTGTTTGAGGTGATGCTCTAACACAGAAATCACATCCACTTATCTCAATTTCATAAACTAAGTTTCAATGACACCTTTTTTTTTCTTGTTTCTGTTTTTCTGTTTTTTGCAGGACTGGGGCAAGGTGTTCCTGTAGTTGGGCTCATAGTGGAAGGAGGTCCCAATGTGATCTCCATTGTCTTGGAGTGCCTGCGGGAAGAACCCCCTCTCCCAGTTGTGATCTGTGATGGCAGCGGGCGAGCATCCGACATTCTGTCCTTTGCACACAAGTATTCAGAAGAAGGAGGGTAAGGTTTCAACATTTTCACCAAAGCTGTGTAGGACTACATGCTTTGCTTTCACAGAGCTTCATTAAAAGAACACCTCAAGGATAAAATGCTACTAACAGAGGCATTCGGCTGTCAGTCAGCTTTTGTTGCCTGTTTGATCTTAGCCCCAGAGTTAATGAGTAGAAATTGTTACCACTTGGAATGCATGTGATGGTCCTTTGAAATGAGCTTGCTCTCAGTACAGCACACTGTCATACAAGCTCCATCAGGCTTTGCTGCACTGTACTTGGGGTTGGGTTAGGCATGGTAGAAGCAAGGACAAGTTCCCAGGAGTAACTTTTCCTCAGGCCAAGGCTGAGGTTAATTAGTGCATGGATTTGCAAAATTTGTACTGCCTGATTCTGCTGTGTTGTGTGAATGAACGTCATTGTCCAAAAGCGCCAGACCAGCTGTAGAAATACTGGACTTCCTTCATTCTCTTGCCTTACAGGCAAAATACTAGTCTATTGTCTTAATTAGGGTATGGCATATCTGTCTTGTGCTGAAGATAGAGCCTAATTCCATGAGTGAAGTTGGAGCTTAGCTTGGATTAAATATTAAGCAGACAAGTAATGTTGCAAGCAGTGTGGATTTTATTTGCTGAATTAGGAGAGCAGCTCTTAGGCTGGATTTTGTTGGTGTTTAGACATAGCACATTTTTAATTGCACCAACAGTATTTGATTCAGCAGCTTTCTTTTCCTTTCTAACAAGCTTCCTTAGTTTAGATCGAACTCTGGTTTGGTTTTTTTTTTCCTTTCTTATTCATTCTTCCTGTCAGCTCATAGGTAATTGAAAGAGCTTATCAGGATCAGTCTGTCTGAGATGTGCTCACTGCATGACTTTCTCTCCTGGTGCATATGATGCAGTGTCCAATTTTCTTCTCCAATAATTATGATAAGATAAATGTGTTCATCTAATAAGGCAGATCTGTAATGAGAATTTTTTGTCAGTCCAATCGTTTTCTCACAGTGAACTTGGAATTTTATTGCATCTCTCAGGTATCTGCTGATAATGTTTGCCATAATCTGAAAATACGTATGTTTTATTAGGAAATGGATGAAGATTGAATAGCTGTTTCATATTGCTTTGAGAGATTAAACATTTCTGACCTTTCTAGAATGTTTTCAGTCTGATTTCTTTAATTATCTTTTGGGTTGTTCATGTGTTTCTCAGTTGGGTATTACGAGGTTTCAGATGCACTAGCAAGTTCAGTCCTCTGTTTAAGATGATAACCAAGGTGACATATCAGAAAAGTAAAGTATATTGGAGTTTTTAGCTATATGCAAAGGGACTCAGAACATTTAGAAACAAAGGTGGGGGTCCTGTAACACCTAGAGATAAAATCCTGAAGACTGAATTTGTGAACAGAAGTATCTATGATATATGAGAAATACCTGTATATTATTGCTTCTTAAACAGCAGGCCTTCTGAATATATATATATTCTGATAGTGTCTTCTTTATGTCTCATTTTTCATTTAGGATAATAAATGAATCCCTTAGGGACCAGCTTCTAGTTACCATCCAGAAAACCTTTAATTACAACAGGAATCAAGCTCATCAGCTGTTTGTCATTCTTATGGAGTGCATGAAGAAAAAAGAACTTGTAAGTGTCCTAAAAGTAGTTCACAAAGGTAATTTCTGTGACCAAACTTTATAGAGTACTTTCAAGTGCCATTTTCCCAGGGTTACAGTTTAAACTTTTCTTTTCCCCATATAGCTCCATTAAATGTACACATAGGTGATAAGCTGACTGAAAGAGAGTCAGCCTTCCTAGAAAAATTGTTTGAGAGAAGAGACCCCACAGCTGCCTTAGTCAGACTGCTTTGAATTTTAAATGTGCATCAGAGCAGGCCTGGTTTACTCAGCAAAATTCAGACACTGGCTGTGCGTCCTAAGCAGACTTAAGGTTTTCTGTTGATAGTTTTGTCTGCTTTCTTGTTAATTAGTAATATTTTTTCTATAGTTCGTCTTTTTCTGATGTCTCATGTCTTTGCATTCCTGCAAAATATATTCTTAACTCTTGAGAAAATTGCTGTTCTCAGTAGTTAATGTGAATAGTTGCTTTTGAAAAATGAATTTGGGTTTTTTTTGGTCTGCATTTGGTATTAACTTCATTAACATAGAATGTTTGGTTATTCTGCTTTTGAATTATTAATCTTGTAATATGTAGTTAAATGGCTATGCTTTACATTAATTACTATTTTTCAAATAATTTCCTTGTAATGGACTGAACTAAGCAAATGTGGCTAGAAAAAATTGCTTTTCTTTACTTGATTCTGCCTTTTTGATTGTCATATGTAACACATCCTGCAGCTAAAAAATATTTGGGTGTTATCATCAATGAAATGGATGCTGTGATAATTATCTTGGGTAACTAGCATTTTCATTTCCGTAACTACTGGAAAGTATTAGAACTGTCAGAAAACAAGCAGTTTTGCGTGGCAGTTTTGCCACCAGTTTTTAAAATCCATGGGTTTGGTGAAGGTTTTCATCAAGTTTGTCATGTTTACCAATGCAGGGATGTATTAGGGTAACTTCATTGAAAGGATTTAATTAAACACTTCTGTGAAAATTAAATTCAAAGAAAAATTTAGTGTAACTGTACTTTTTGAAAAATTCTAAATCTTGGGAAATAATAAGTTGCACCATTCTGCTCTATTTTCTATCCACATGTTTAGTCTCTCTCTTTGCTGCGTTGTAATTTTGTGTGTTTGGTTTTGTGCTGCCCTTTAGATCACCGTGTTCCGCATGGGCTCCGAAGGGCAGCAGGACATTGAGATGTCCATCCTAACTGCTCTCCTCAAAGGTGGGTTTTCCAAGCAGTAGGAAGGATGCACAGAAGGACCCAAGTGTATGCCCGTACGCTGTCTGAGGTTCAA
The DNA here is from genome assembly GCA_013400915.1 of Pardalotus punctatus. Lineage (NCBI taxonomy): Eukaryota > Metazoa > Chordata > Aves > Passeriformes > Pardalotidae > Pardalotus > Pardalotus punctatus. The sequence goes on from VZTX01012711.1 coordinate 291,385, forward strand.
TCTTCGTGTTTAAGTCTTTGATTTCTTCACTTGGATTCTAACATGTACCTGAATGGGTTTGGTTAATGTTCAGGTTAGCATGAAGTGTAAAATCCAGATTGAAAGTTTTGTGTGGCTTTCCTCCCCTGAAAGCCTGGGATGGGATGCTGCAACAGCTGTACTGTTGATGTTTCAGCTCATTTTATTGCAATTCTAGCATACATTAATAAAGTTAGGGGAAAAAAAGGGGGAAGATAAAAGGCTGTCAGGATTTTTCTAGATCTCAGATTGTACTGTTGAAACCTTAGAGCAATAGGATCGGTTCCACATTTATTTGGGGTTTGTTATGTTTGCTGAAACAACTGTTTTCTGTCTGCAGGTGCGTAGTAGTTGACGCAGGCTCAATATGGGATCTCTGAAGTACCCAAGGCTAAGGAATAGAGAGAGGAATTTTTACACTCTTATCTAAGTATCAGCCAGAGGAGCTGAGAGGGGTCTTTGAGAAGAGTTAAATGTCTGTCTTTAGCATCAGAAAAAAAGTCTATATGGAAGATTTTTTTAAAAAAGGGAGATAATCTCATTAATCACTTGGAAATTAGGATTATGGGGTTAAATGGAAGATGCTATAAACTGATTTGATGATTCCACTGTTTTGTGGCAGGATTATTCTAATGGTAGTGTGATATGGAGCCAGACTTGCTGTTTTCTAGTCCTTGCTGAAGTGAATTGCAGAAGGTTGTCCAGCCTTGTTTCATCATGTGTGAAATACTAAACATTGGTGTGTTTCTCTTTAGGTACCAATGCATCTGCTCCAGACCAGCTCAGCCTGGCTTTGGCCTGGAACCGTGTAGACATTGCACGCAGCCAGATCTTTGTCTTTGGACACCACTGGCCAGTAAGACAAAGTTTTCCTTCTCATTTTGTTTGTCAGTAGTTTGAATTAAGTTGTGCGATATTTACACCTTGGATTTTGAGGCTGCACTAGCAGCAATGGTGAAACACTGCAGTTCATGTGCAAAACTAAAATCCTCTATTTAAGCCACTTTCATGTCTCACTGTATTGATGCTTTTTACTTTACTGTATGAACCATCTGATGCTGAATTATTATCAAGTGTCGTAAAGAGAACAGCCTGAAAGAGGCTGTAGGAACAAAAGGAAAGAATTTTGGTGGGTTTTACTTAGTTGTCTTTCTTGAAATTATGCAATAATAAAATGACACTCAAAGGAATACCATTCATGTACATGCTGTGCGTAATGGAGAGATTTATTTCATTTGGAAGCCTGTACAATTAAATTTAAACAAATGTTGCTGCATATGCAGTTTTATTTCTTCACTTCTAGTAATGTGATGATTTCAATATTCAAGGTTCATTAAAATGCTTTTACAGAGAAGATTTAATAATCCTAAAGATTATGAAGTATAACTACTATTAAACATTTAATTGGATGGAATGTCCCAGTCTCCATATTACTGTGATTAGATTCAGAGGTTCCACCAAGAACTGAAGCCTGTTACTGCTTTGGCCTCGTTCATACTTCTACTGCACAGCAGTTTGTGAAAACAGTACCAGCCAGTTGGGATTTACTGTCATTCCAGGTTCATAGAGATTGCTTTCAGACCAGCCCGTGCTGCCAGTTAGCATTTGCAGTTTTGTCCAGGCTTTTGAATGGATTTGTGGTAGCTGGGCAGAGGAGAGATTTTTAAGACTAAAAAAACCCCAGGAAAGAAGCCTTGTTAAAGGCTTGGTGCTGTAGTTGTCAGTGCAGAGCACAGGTAGTTGTAGTCCAGTTTTCTTGTCTGTGGAGTTTATGTAACCTAAGCATTATCTGGAGCAGGTTAATCCTCCAAGTCACAGACAAGTGGTGTGGTGCATGTGTGCCTCTGCCCTGGGCAGAGAGGGTGGAAAGGGGAAGGGCATTAGGTGAAGACTGAATGTGTCTCAAGAGGTATAAACAGAAATACTGTCTGCAGAACGGAAATGAGCCAGGGAGTGACCCTCTGTCCTCTCCTCTCTGCTCTGCAGTATGGATGCTGTTTGACATCAGGCAGCATTCTTGTCCAGCTCTTGTTGCTGGTTTTTTTTTGGCAACTGTTACTTTCAGAGAGAGCAAAGGAACTGAAGTGTCCCAGTCCTCCTCTCGCACTGATTTTATTTTTAAGAGAAATCCTCCCCAGTCAGTCTCATTCACTGCTTTGACTTTGTGTTACTGGCTACATTAGACACAAGAGCTTTAAAGAAAGGGTAAAACTGGGACTGTGCAGAAAGGTCCTTAAACTTAGAGCAATTATCATTTTTAGTTGACTCTGTGTGAGAAGTGGTGACTGGGGAGCAATTTTGGTAGGAGTATACTCAAACAGCTATTGTATGGTCCGTTAGATTTCTAATACTTTGATGCATTTTAAATACAGCCTTTAGGAAGCCTTACAGCTCCTGATGGTACAGCTCCTGAGAAGGAAAAGAAATCTCCAGCACCTCAGACTAAAGCAGGCAGAGGGAAAGGAAAAGGGAAGAAAAAGGGAGGAAAAGCAAAAGAAGAACCAGAAGAGGAAACAGACCCAAGAAAACTTGAACTCCTGAACTGGGTGAGATGAAAGTATTTGTATTAAAAGTGTTAAAGACTTTTTTTCTATTCTGAGGTAGAAAAACAGAAGGAAAATACACACTTTCATACTGTAAAATGCTCACTGGCACATTCGCACAAGATCAGCAGTAGATTCTGCAGGAATGCTGTTCAGTGGTTGAGCCAAGAATCCCTCTCTCATCCATGGGCACCACATGCAGCCGTACCTCAACGGTACAAGTCAGTGCTGAGCTGCAACATCTTCTTCCCTGCACTTGTCAGAAGGAAATAAGAGCACCAGTGAACATCATCCTTCTGTGTATGTGTTAGTTTAACTTGTTCCTATCATGTTGAGCAAGTAAATCCCTTTTTTACACAATGTGTCAAGCATTGTATGCCTGATTTAGTTAAAAATACTGAACAAAATTATTGAAACCTACAAGTAGAAAGACAGAAAGCTACAGTTGTGTTGCTGAAGGTTTGGAAAACTCTGCTATCTCTTACATATGGGTAAAATGTTACTTTCTAAATTCCTTTTTACTTACAGACTAATCAATATATCTGGGAGCTCAGTCCATATCCTAAGTAATGAAAAGGCTTGTGGTTGTTAGCCAACCAACTTGTTTGTACTCATGTGGTCCCACATTCTCCCTTCTGCAATTCAGGTGAATTCTCTGGAGCAGGCTATGCTGGATGCACTGGTTCTGGATCGAGTGGACTTTGTGAAACTGCTTATTGAGAATGGGGTGAACATGCAGCACTTCCTGACTATTCCTCGCCTGGAGGAACTTTATAATACTGTGAGTGAGCAGAAATACTAAAACGCCCTGTGATATCTTTGCTACTGTATTGTATGGGACTTGAATCACCATAGAAAGGTTTATAAAAAAGGGATATTACAGAGCTCTTGATAGAAAGGTGTTTGTCACTATAACCCAGTTCCTTCTTTTCACCCCTCTGGAGTGTGATGGCACATGGTGGTTGCCTAAAGCTCTGCCTAAGATTCCAGATCACTAATTCTGTTCACGTTTGCAAGAAATCTGAGGAATTGAACCTCTAATGGACCATGAATTATTTTTGTTTCAGAGATTGGGTCCACCTAATACGCTGCATTTGCTAGTCAGAGATGTGAAAAAGGTAAGCTTTACAAACAGCAGTGTTGCATTTGTGTGATTGCATTAGCAATGTGAACCAACAATAAAAGCAAGCATAGCATGAGGGGCAGGCATTTGAAATTAGATGGCAGCTGTTAAGAAAAGGAAAGTTAGATGTCTTCTTGTGACAAATGGTGACTCCAGTTAAAATGGGGCATGGCAGTGCTAGTAATTTCAAAACTAAGGAATTAACTAAATTAAGCTCCTAGTAGTGTAAAATGGCATTTGAAATTTAGGTAGATACTGTTTCTTCTCTACAAGAAGCTCCCAATGCAGCATTATAAGGGAGGAGTGGAAGGAAAGGCCTGCTAGGTTAACTGGAAGGCCCACTCATGACCACAGAATGTGTTCCCTTTTGTGTCTTTCCTTGTGTGTTTTCTAGTTACTTTTCTTCCACAAGTCCTACTTTTACCTAGGACCAAATCTGTTCTGTCCTAAATTTGTTATTCATTTGTTTCCATTATATGTAAATTTGTTCATTATTTGTGAGTAGGGAAGATCATTGTGATATTTGTTGTATTTCCTTTCTTTGAGGTTTTGAAGCTTTTATTCAGTAAAATTCAGGTGCATGGAATCGCCTGTATTTGTTTCTGCAAGAAAAACTCCCAGTTATTCCAGGGAGGTTCAGATGTGGGAATTATGCAGTACTGGGTTAATGTATAATTCATATTCATCTGCTTCATAGTTTAACACTTTTCTCATTCAGTGTTGTCATTTTGGGTGTTACTAACATTCCTCTGCATTCTGCTGTCTGTCTGTCTGTCTCTCCTCTTTCTCCTTGCATTTCCATGCTCCCTCCCTCAGCGGCAGTCCCGGGGATTCAGTTGGGTTAACATGGAGGTGATATGCTTCCGTAGGATGTAGTTGTTTCATCCCAGCAGCTGCTCAGTGGTGCTGTAGAATTAGTCATTGCTGTAGGATGTAGTTTGGACAATGAAGCATCGTTGTTTTTTTCCAGTGGAGTCAATACAATTATCCAGTTTTAGCTGTAACCACTGAAATTAGAGTTTGCCTTTTGCTTTGATTCTGGGCTGCACGTTAATCATGGTCTGCTTTGTAGTCTCAACTGTAAATAGTGTGATGAAATACAAGTGTCCATTAAAAAAGTATGTAAAGTATGAGTATCAGGGATATTCACCATGAAATTGTTATGCTTTTATACTGGATTAATGATAATCAGTACAAAGATTCTTAATTTTATCAATATAACTAACTCTTGTAAACAAAGTAAACTTGTATAGACAGTAATATATGAGTAAATCAAACACAACTAATGAATTCTGCCAACAACAAAATCAAAAAGCAATGACCCCAACATTTTTTATTGTGTGAATCAGTTACCATTAATTTTATACAAATGTTCAAAGACTGAACCCAGTGGCTGTAAATAATACCCATCTGCCAATTTAATCATGATGTATGTCTAGCCAAGCAATTTAATCTATGTCATATTTTCTTATCCTTAGTCCTTATTAAGTTGTGGGGGGTTTTTTTGTAGGGAAATCTTCCACCAGATTATCATATCAGCCTAATAGATATTGGTCTTGTCCTGGAATATCTCATGGGCGGAGCCTATCGCTGCAACTATACACGGAAAAGTTTTCGGACTCTTTATAATAATTTATTTGGACCAAAGAGGGTAAGAATGAGTTTGTTCTGGATGTGGCCATTGTGCTGATGGTAAAAAATAAGTAATACTCTGTTCCTTTGTTTTTGTGAAACTCTGCAAATTATATTCTAAAGAAATGCTGCAAGGTAGAAGTCAAAACTCCAAGAGTGAAGTTACATAAGAAAGTTGTAAGACATCTATGTTAAGGGATGTGAGAACACCAGAGGTGGTGAATACACTGATCTGGAGGTGAATTTCCTCCTGTTCCAGTAGTTTACAATCCAAATGTTTCTAACTGTGGTGTGCTTAGAACCACTATTTTTTTTTTGAGCTTTTGTGACCACGTGGTGATTTTAGTTCTCAAAGCATTATTTATCAAATTATTCATTTAGCTATGCAGTCTGAGCTAAAATCTTTAATTTGAGTGCAGGATAGATGTTTCCTAACCCACTGCATTCCTTCAAATACAATTAAAATGAAGAATAACTAATTGCGGCATTATTGGTACAATTATTTGTAACAGTAAGTTTAATAATAAATGCTGTACATTTGTAAATGAAAATGGGTTTGCTTGGTATTGTTTGGTCTTCCCGTTTTTCCTCCCATCTAACTGATTTTCTTTTCTATTTTTCAATGTTCAGCCAAAAGCACTTAAACTACTAGGGATGGAGGTAAGTTGGATTTACTTAAAATACTGGTTTTATCAAAATGTTTCTTGGTACAGTTTTGTTCTTGCTCTTAGCTTTTTAATTTTTACTGTGGCTTACAGAAAATTTGAACTGGACAGGATATTCCATTTCGCAAACATTGTATGAAATACTTCTGACAATTTTTTAAGGGTGGCATCTTTAGAACTAGCTAAAGCTCTGCTTAGTAGTCTTCAGGCAATTTTTAGCACTATTATGTAATAACGTTTCATGTGGGAACATATTGTAGGTTTAATTATTCACGTGTGTACATTGATGGCATTGGAAAGAGAATGTAATCCAGCAGTGCTACTTATGCCAAAATCCCCTTTAACCATGAAATAACAATTTCTGTGCTTGATGATATTTTAGCGTAGAGAAAACATTTAACTGGAGTGAAGAAACAAGGTCATCAAATGCTGTCTACCATCAAATATGCTCACTACTGTGATGGCACCGTGCTTTGTAAACAGTGAGGCTGATCCAGAATTTTGGGTCCAGCCCCTACCTCAATTGCTTGTGTGTTTGCAGAAATTTGTAATTGAGCAGAAACAAATCTGGGATGATACCAAAAAACTCATTCTGTTTTGGAGGTAGTTGCTTTTGTTTCTGAAAAACAAAAATATCACTAGAGACCAGGAAAGCATTGACAGGGAGAGGCAGGTGCATTTCTCTAGGAACTGATTTTATTAACGCTGTGATAGTGCTCAAACACAGCGGCTGTTCATGCTGCTTGTGTTACAGCTGATGTGAACCATATCCACACAGATAAGCAGGATTTTTTCTCTACAGAGAAAATCTGTAGAGAGCCTCTGAAAGAGGTTATGTTTAATCTCTCTGATCAACTTCTTATTTTCTACTGGCTCAAGGCCAAAAGCTCAGCCCCTCAGGGGCGTGACCCTTTTTGATTGGCATTGATCACAGAGCTTCTCCAAAGGCACATTTTGATTTTCCTATTTCTTTCAGTGAGGAATGTTTTATGTGGCACAAACTGAGGTGTTCTTTCTACTTGACAGCAGGTAGAGCCCATTCCTTCTTCCAAGAGAAAGAAAAAGTTGAAAGAACGTTTACATTTCTTTTGCTGAAGTGATCAGTAAATTGCTGTGACTTCATGTGGTTGGGTTTTTTCCATTCCTAGTGTTAGAAGCTGTAAAACAGGAAGTTTAGACTCCTCAGCACTTTCTATCCTACACAGGCTTTTGTTTTCATTTGATTTTCCTAGTGTGTAAAGAACCTAATTTTTGGTCCTCCCTTTGAGATTTTATGTGCTTTGCTTCAGAGATGGTCAATAATTCATGCAATTAATAACCCTTGCATTTTCCATAGAAGACAGAGGTCACCACTTGCAGTTCTTAACACTGCTGAAGGAGAAGTACATGCTCAGTTGCTGAGCTGAAGAGTCATCTTTGGAAACCTGGGCTGGGAGGCTAAACTCTGAATTTGGATTTGAGTTCACACTTTGTTGAAAAATAGTGCATTATGCTGAACTTGCTTGAGCAAGAACTGATTTTGTAGAACAGCAATTTGTTTTACTTGCAATCTACTTCTGAGATTGGAATCGAGGTCTACCGTGATGATGTGCTCTGTCTACACTTACATATGCAATGTTCTTCCTACATTTTTAAAACCCTAATTTTCCCAATCATGGCTTTTCTCCCTTCAGGATCCTGCTTCATTGTCACTACTTCCCTTCAGTTACTTCCATGTTGATTCCTGTAGTAATGGCCTATCCTCCCTATCCCTTTAAGAAATGGGACATTTAATACCTTCCATGTGCACTGCATACGTAAGAGGAGATTGCTTATTCCAAGGTGAAGACTCCCTTTGGTGTCTTGCTGTTCTTAAGGGTGCTGTGTGCCTGTCTTTGCCTTTTGCATGTTGCCATGGCCTGCACGTCAGTCTGAAAAGTGCCCTGTTACCTGTAAGATGTGCAGCACTGCTCTGCAGGGATGGACACAGACATATGGAATCAGAAATTACAGTGGAGCATATCCATAGGGAATTCAGCTTTGTTTCAGCCCCATTGACACTGCAGAGGAATTAATTAAATATTAATTTATTGCAGATGGGCCTGTGCACTTCCCCATGCAGTAGAGATCTGTGTACAGTGCATTTTAAAGGGATGCCTTCAGTACCAAGGGGTTCTACTGCACTTTTCCAGGATGGGTGACTTGTAATTAATTATGTGAACAAGAAACAGTACCCTGAATAAAATCTGAGTCTGTGTGTGCTTGCCCAGTGCGTGCTCTGTCCTATTACATTCATTGTAGCAAACAGCAAAACCAAATTAGAACTTTGAGTACTAATGTGTCCTCTCAGTACTTGTTCCGTGCACGGTGCTGTTGCCAGGTGAGCTATTAGAAACCGATGGGAATCATTTTTCTTCTTTTCTTCCCAGGATGATGAGCCTCCCACCAAAGGGAAGAAGAAAAAGAAAAAAAAGGAAGAAGAGATTGATATTGATGTGGATGACCCCGAAGTCAGTCGCTTTCAGTACCCCTTTCATGAGCTGATGGTGTGGGCTGTGCTCATGAAACGGCAGAAGATGGCCCTCTTCCTTTGGCAACGAGGAGAGGAATCCATGGCCAAGGCACTTGTGGCTTGTAAACTGTACAAGTCTATGGCCCATGAGTCTTCAGAGAGTGAGCTGGTGGATGACATCTCTCAGGATCTGGACAACAACTCCAAGTCAGTAGATGCAGAGCAGATTTTATATCTACTTCATACAAACTTGCTGAGAAGCTTTACTTTTAGTTAAGTACAATTACTTTCTACAATGTGGTTTCCCAGAATGCCATTTGGAGCAAATTTATCAACGGTAGGCAAGGCAAAATGTGGTCTTGGATCTCAAGCCAATACTAGCAAGGAGAAGACTTGCATTTTTTCTGACATAATGCATTCTTTCTTCAGCTTCTCTCTGTAAAACTAGCTAGTTTTATTTCACAAAGTTATTTTCAGAATTGAATAATTGAACTCACATAAATTAAAGAATATCTGGTGATATATCTAAACTGCCTTTATGATGTTACTGGTCTAAGTGAATTCCCTCTATTCACTCACAGTTTGTTAGGAGCTTCAGTAGACTGTCCCAAATGAAGCTTGAGATTCAGTTGTTCTTGTCACTATGTGTGTGTGTTTGTACACACGATGCCCTGGGAACAGAGTTACAAGCAAACTGATTTCTAAGTCAAAATTCACCAGTCTTACCTTGTATCTTCCAGAGATTTTGGCCAGCTGGCTGTTGAACTCTTGGATCAGTCCTATAAACACGATGAGCAGATTGCCATGAAACTGCTGACCTATGAACTGAAAAACTGGAGTAATTCTACCTGCCTGAAGTTGGCTGTGGCTGCTAAACACAGGGACTTCATTGCTCACACCTGCAGCCAGATGCTCCTAACAGACATGTGGATGGGGCGGCTGCGCATGCGGAAAAACCCTGGCCTTAAGGTATCCCTGTTCTGCATTGCTTCCAAAGAGAGTTTGTTGCGTGGAGCCCTTTGACATACACAGTGTTTGCATAGAGAAAATGGCTTACTTATAGATGTTTTAAGAACATATCTGTTTTAAAGCTAGTTTCTTTTGTTTCCAAATTCAGGATATCCAAGGAGCATTACACCATGACAAAGGAAAATACAGCTCCATAAAAGATTTAACATGATTGGAATCTGAGAGAGAAGTTGTGGCTTTCAATAAAGCATGAGATTCATTAATTGAGAACATGCTCCTATTAAAAATTAGTTGGATACAAGCAAAAATATCTCCATTAGAGGTCCATGCAATGGGAATAGAGATAAAATGAACCAGATGTGGACTCATGCTTCTTATATTGCTTCATATCCTACCAGAAGACACAGCTGAGACTCAGTGTTGAAAAGAGTGAAATCTGTGCAATTGCATTGTGTGAAACCATGTGATTTTTATTTCATGCTTCTGTGATTTGGAGCACAATTTCTTAATTGCAGAGTGTTTGTGGAGATGGGAGGATTTCCAGGGTGCCATATTTCATGCAATACCTTATTGCCAATGCTTCATAAGTTATTAATTTTTTATTCATTTACTTATTCATTTTTTTAGGCGTGAGGATGGCAGAATATCTTGAATGCTATACAAAAGAAAATTTTGTATATGGGACTTAACTTGTTATGAAATTCATAATGTAAATGATTATAAAGCTGTATTTTTTCTTGTTTACAGGTTATAATGGGAATTCTCTTCCCTCCCACCATCCTTTTCCTAGAGTATCGGAGTTACGATGACTATTCCTACCAGACATCAAAAGAAAATGAGGAAGGCAAAGAAAAGGAGGAGGAAAATGCGGTCAGTAATGGAGATTATTAGAAAGTTCTAGTATCTCAAGAGTACCCATTTTTCTGACTTTTCTGATTATGCTGTAGCTCACTCAGGTTAAAATCTCAACTGCCTGTGTGGGATAAAATTAGTGAAGAGTTTTGGGAGCGTATAGACTGGATTCTCAGGGCACATGAAGTGTCTGTGTAGTTCCACAGATTTACAGAATTCTATTTCTGTACTTTTAAAAAGAGGTCTGTTGCTCTGGGGAATCCTTGCTCAGTTAACAGTTGGCTGGGGCTGTGGTTGAGGAAAAGCTACTATTTTTACTGCTGAATATTGATGAAATCTGACAACTTTGGTCTTCCAGGATGCAAATGCAGATACAGGCTCTCGAAAAGGGGATGAAGAGAATGGAAAGAAAAAACAAAAGAGCCTTCCAATTGGAACAAAGATCTATGAATTCTATAATGCACCTATTGTCAAATTTTGGTTCTACACAGTAAGTTATGATGATTAAACTGATAGTGATGGATTTTCTCACACCTGTGAAACTGAGTGTAAAAGTAATAACCATGTAATAAATAAATATTTTACCAACTTTCATGGAATCTGATGAGTAAGGCACTCCCTTTATTCAGAGAAAAATGCACAGGCAGTGAAACAGAATGAATAACTGAAGCTTATGCTGTCAGCCTCTAAAGCTCCTACATGCTTTGAAGGAGGCTCTGTGTGGCTGATCATACACCAAACTAAGTGCAAGCTCTGCAATCCAATCACTCAATTCAAACTAGGCTGGATTCTCTTGCTTTCTAAAGGTCTTGGCTCCTGTTCTACATTGAAATGTCCTTTAGGACCCAGGAAATAACCCCACAGTACCTGTGTTTGCCATTTGCCATTTGCTCAGATGGGTGCAGCCTAGATGGAAGCACAGATCCCGGTCAGCTAAGACTTCATAAGTACTTTATTAAGATAATTAAAACCAGTCAAAACAAAATACTTATCTTTGACATGCATCTAATTTTCTGTTTATTGCATCAAGAATGATCTGGTGTTAAAAGGTTATAATAAAACAGAACATTTATGAGCAATGGCATGAATACATTTTATGTATGCCCTGTAAAAGGGATACTGGTTTCTTTTTTGTTCAAAATTAGGATGCCTGATACCTAGTAGGTCATACTAATACGTAGATTTTTAGTTTTAGCACATTTTAGTCACAAAACACTATATTGATCCCTTTCTGCTGCCTGTATTAATAATTTAAAAGCAAAATTCCTATTTAATTTCAAAGAAAAGGCTTCACCATGGTTTTACAGTGCAAAGAAATTACATTTTAGTAGACTAAAAAAGCCCCAGGCACAAAAGGTCTGGTTTAGAATGCTTTAGAATTTCTGTTATGCTTCTTTCAACAAATGAGATAATTCAGCTGTCTGGATCATATGTTCCACAACATCTGTGATTCCTTCAGCTGCTGGAGGCCCGTGGCTGTGCCAGTGTGGAGGGCATTGCAGCAGGCCTGTTCCTGCAGAGAAGGAAATATTTTTCCTTGTGCAAGAAGGGTCTTCAGCAGCTGAGTATTTCACACTTAGCCTTAACACACAGGTTCATTAGGACATGTGAATGTCCTAATTAGCAAAATTCTTAGGGAAATGAGCAAAGGGGGCTTTGCTTTCATGCATTATCAGGCCCCTCAGCTAAGAGGATTTGACTGCCTTCTGTCTGGTGTTTCTGCTCTGGTGATGCAGCCTTCCCTGTTCTTACTGAGTTAGGCTTCAGCAAGAAATTTGCTCCTGAGACTGGGAGCTACTTAAAATAACCAAAACACCTGAAAATCTATTGTCCATGTAGATAAGTATAGATAAGTAGATTAGTATAAGAAGTAAAAGTAACAAGGATAGGAAGAGGGACTGATAAATGAAGTTTGTATGCCTCTGGCTGCCGATGAGGAGCGTATTCTGCCTAGATGGTCTCAACCACATCATTACAGAGTGGAGGAAAGCCAGTGGCCTGGCTGGCTCTATTTTCCACACCCCTCCAGGCAGGTCCTGCTCACAGTTTTGCCTCTCTGTTCTGCCTTACACCTGCCTTGAGATGGTGGATAAACATTTCACACTGAATATTCCTTTCTTTAGAAAACTCCATTTTCTTCCTGAAATATCTTTTCATTTGTTACCATTTTGCTTCTGAGTTTTTTCCCCTGCAAAGTCATTGAATAATTTTTGATTTCTTAACTCTGGATATCCAAGGTCTCAGAACTTTTTAGTTTGGTTGGTCACCAAAGGCTACTGTGGGCTTGGAGACCCCAGCACCACCAGTTTGACATTTACACATGTGATTATAGAAAACTGAGGACTTTGTAATGGAAATTAATGGAGACTGATTTTTTGTGTATGTGTAAATCATCTCAGTTGAACACTGCCTAACTGTGGAAGGATCCTGGCATCTGTCATCTAAAGTCCATAAAGAATTGGTTGGTTTTTTTTGTAGATATCATACCTTGGTTACTTGATGTTATTTAATTACATCATCTTGGTGCGGATGGAACGGTGGCCATCAGTCCAGGAATGGATTGTCATCTCCTACATTGTGACATTGGCTTTGGAGAAAGTCAGAGAGGTAAAGTCTGACCATACCAACACCTCATAATCCTTAAAATGAAGCTCCCTCTTAGAGATTATAATGGCATGGACTTGTGCACAGGGCTGAGAAGCCATAAAGGAGAGAGGAGTCTCATATTCTAAAATATACTAATAACTAAAAATATTCTGGCTTGAAATAAATTTTGCTAACTGTGGAGGGGGCCTCAAATACGTATTGAATATGATCTTGAATATGATATTGAATTGACCATTACTTCAAAAATGTAACTTGGAGGATTTTTTAGTTATTTTTTTGCTGTATGTTTCTTTGTTTATTTGTTTGATTTTTATTTCAGATTCTGATGTCAGAGCCTGGCAAGCTGAGCCAAAAAATCAAAGTTTGGCTCCAGGAATACTGGAATATTACTGACCTGGTGGCTATTTCAGTATTTATCATAGGAGCAATTCTTCGCCTGCAGAACCAGCCTTACATGGGTTACGGAAGAGTGATTTACTGCGTAGATATCATTTTCTGGTACATTAGAGTACTAGATATCTTTGGTGTGAACAAATATCTGGGACCTTACGTCATGATGATTGGAAAGATGGTTAGTGCCTAAATTGCTATAAATTATTTCTTTAAGAACTCCATGGGAAACTAAATTCCATTCTAGTTTAAAAAGAAGTTTCCCATTGAGTAGGACTCTGAATAAAGCCTGTGAGATGTTGCCATATGAATTTCACACACACACACACAAGATGTTATACTCATGCAATAACAGATTGCAGATACAACAGGATCATCCAGAAAACCATCAGCTGTGCACAGGAGATGGTACAGCAATATCATATATATCATCTTTTGCAGCCACAGAGGAGGTCTGTGCTAAAAGCACAGCATAGTACATTTGATGCAAAGGAGAACAGGGATAGCAAAGATTTTAGCATTTTAAGTATTTTTAAATATAGTCTGGTATTCCTTTAAGTAACTGCTTTTGCTGGTTTTGTATGTATGCTTAATTGGTGAGCAGTACTTAAAGAATGATGTCAGGAAAATTGTCTCTTGCTATTTTCTTGCTTGCCTGTAATGCATGCTGGCAGACAGACCTGCTGGTGCCATTGTGCTCCCTGGTGGTGCTGAGAGCCTCTCTGTGGTCTGTCCTTGCAGATGATTGACATGCTGTACTTCGTGGTCATCATGCTTGTGGTTCTGATGAGCTTTGGAGTGGCCCGCCAGGCCATCCTGCATCCAGATGAGGAGCCCTCCTGGAGGCTGGCTCGCAACATCTTCTACATGCCCTACTGGATGATCTACGGAGAGGTGTTCGCTGACCAGATAGACCGTAAGAGTAGAATTCATAGTAAGAGTCTGTTTCCTGTTTCTGAGGCAGATGATCAGGTCCAAATTAAAGACCGTTTTTAATTTGGAAGTAGTGTTTTCGCTTTTTTGATTGTATTGTCATTGTTTTCTTGTGGCAGACCTGACACTGAACAATTTCCTGTTCCCCACCTGCATGCCTGCTCTCTTGGTGTATATTCAAATTCAGTTCACACAGAACATAATATAGTCCGGAATATTCTCCTGTGCAAGAGTGTGGCAGTGCTAAGTGTTCGGTTTACTTGCAGGGATCAACAGAGATAATTCTGAAATGTTGTTTTCATTCAAAGGTTTACTAAGAGTCAGTTCCAATAGAAGAAGAAAAAAAATAAATCCCTTGTGCAGGAGGATAAAATACACATATCCTTTCATCTCCACCTCACAGGCAATGAGCTCATACATTTTTTCTCCCAGTCATACATCTGTCTGCTTTCAGAAAACGTTTCCATTTCATGAATCACTCATGTTGTTCTCTTCTACACCTATGGGAGAACAAAACAAAAAAAGCAAACTCCACTTCATTAGCTTTTGATGTAGAAATATTTTATTGTATCTTTCTTATAGAAAACCTGCATAGTTTAAAAAAATAGCTGTCAGTATTTTAAAGGAAATGGAAACTGTCCTGTTACTGCTAATTTTGTGCTAATATTCGAAATTTGTATAACAGTCCAGTGTGCAGCTGGCCTCCTCTAGTGTGTATCATGTAGTTTGCACTTTATCAGAAATAGTACAAGCTGCTTGTTTCAGCTTTGTGTGTGTTATTTCAGTCACCTGCATGTACTGACAGGTAGGGAGGTGGAAGGCTAAAGAACCTGGAGGTCTAAGTTCAGAAACCATAAAGATTCATCACCATGAGAAGCTTTTATACCAAATGTGATTAAAGTGTACTTCAATTGTTTAGAAAGGAATAAAGTGTCATTAGTCTGCTTCTGAACAGTGTACAATCAGATCAACTTTGTTTTCCTAATGAATGCGTGTTTCATTAATGTAATTTAGGGTACAGTAGGTTAGTCTTGACAAATGAAAGGTCAAGCCAGTCATTTGCTGTCAGATACTGCAGTTTTGGTGCACGTGAGAGATCCTGTGCTTATCCTGGCTCACAAGTGAGTTCTCCCATGGGGAGGAAGTGATGGTAATGGGCTATCCCTTAACTCACTGTGTGCATTCAGATCCTGCTTCAGGTTGAACAAAGAGTGTTTGCCAATGTAGACAGTTTGATTTCCTTATAAATCAAAACTCACACCTTGCCAGCCATCTCTTTAGTGCAAGTGGTGTCCCAGGCTTCTCTCATGCTTCCAGTCATTTCTGTTCTATACTCAGCATGCTTTGAATTCGAAATCTTCCTTCAGCAGTGCAAAAGATTTGGGGGACAAAAGGTATGGGCTTTCTGGTTGTACAGGTTCAGCTACTTGCTCCTTCCCAGCTCAGAAGCTCTGCTGTGTCAGTACCCTAAGCATAAACTAACTTGGAAATGTGTGGGTTTGTATTGTTTTAATATTGAAATAATTCTGGCTATGCAAGGCATTCTTCTACACTCCTTACAATTGTTCTGTACATTTCTCCTGTGTAGAAGTCTATGGACTGACTCCTGAAGATCTCTTTGCATTCAATAAGGAATTTTCACTCTACTCTGTCAGTGGTTCTCTGTAAACACACCACAAAAGCAGCCCCAGAGTCGTTGGGGAGTGGTGGCTATGGGCAGTCTAATGTGACTCTGACTCCACTGCTAGTGGCTGGTTTTGGCAAGGCCCAGGGATGTAAACAATTTGTGGAAGAAGTAGTATGTTAAATTTTCCCTCTGAAAGAAGGTAGTTGGACTTTGTCAGTAGCTTCTCTGAGGATAGGGTGTCACCTATAGATGAAGGTCACAAGTCACAGAATTAATTTGCTGGTGTTGGAAGGCACCTTTGGAGATCAACCAGTTGAAGTTTCCTGCTCAGAACTGGGAAAATTAGATTTATCCCAGATTGTTTAGGGACTGTTCAAGCAGGTTTATAGTATCTTGAAAGATGAAGACTGTGCAGCCTCTCTGGACAACCTGGTTTAAATGGAATTTCCCATATTTCCACTGTTGCCCACTGCTTCTCCTTTCACTGAGAAGAGTCTGGCCCTGTGTTCTTTTCTACCTCACAACATCAGGTATTTATATTGTTGGTAAGATCTCCTTGACCTTCTCCAGACTAAACTACCCCAGCTTTCTCAGTCTTGTCTCATTTGTCAGATAGTCCAATCACCTTAATAATCTCTTTGGCCCCTGACTGGAGTATTCTGATATGTCCATACCCAATTTCTATGGGGGAGCCCAGAACTGGACACAAATCCAGATGTGGTTTCACCAGAGCTTGAGTGGAGGGGAATAATCACCTTCCTTAATTTGCTGTAACAATTTGCTTTTCCTAATGCACCTCAGGGAGCTCTTGTGTGGTTCACTCTGTTCAGAAGATGTGCACGAGCAAGAAGTTATCAGCACCTAGTACTCAACAGCATCATATTCTTAAATAACAGAGAAGCCTGGTTGAATTTCCTTCAACAGTGTGATTTTTCTTACAGCCAGCATTTAGGAATTGGCAAGCAGGTATCCAGACTGGTAGTCAAAATGGGCATTAATGATATTGATATTCTTGCAGTGTACAATAGCATGCCTATTAATGGAAACATAGCTATTCAAAAGAAACAGCTGACAGATTCAAAGCCAGGGTGGTTAAAAAAAAAGGAGAAAATGCTTCTATAATAGCTAAAAGAATGATTTTTATGTGATAATTTTGAGTGCTTCATGTTCATGGTGACCGCCAGTTTTGTTTACTTGCTAGAAATATCATGAATATTTAAATGATCATCTGCCAGAAGCATTTTGTGATATATTACTATCATTATTTTGCTGCCATGTGTAACATTTGGGGAAAACAGCATGAAAAGGAAATTGCAGAACGCAATGCTTTTTTAACAAAGACGTTTTTTCTAAGCATGTGTCTCTACTGTTCTGACATTTGAGTTGCATATCTTTTCTTGGCAGCAGAACTGTATTTCCAATCATCTTTTTTTTTGTTTCTGTTTCTTTATTATTCTGTTGTTTTCTTTTTTCTCTCCCTGCCTCCTTTTCTATTCCGTTCCTTTGGAATGATGTTCAGTCTATGCCATGGAAATCAATCGTAAGTCTCTGAGGAGAGCTGATTATCTCATTTAGCTGAATATGTTCATTAATCTTTTTCTTGACTAGTTACTCATATTTTAATTACAGCACTCATCCAATATTCAGGGATGAATCTTGTTTTTCTACTGTAATAATTTCATTTGAAAATAAGGAGAGGAAAAATATTTTATTTTAATACAAAATTTAGATCAAAAGTTTTAATTGAGCTTAAGTGGTTGCTAAGACTTGTTTCTAGTACACCAAGAGTAAAATAATTTGGTTTTTTAAATTATGATGCATAAGTGGTAGTATATAACTAATTCCCTTTGATTACCTAGATACAATATTACTGTGGTTTTGGCAGTACTTTCATTGGTCCCTTTCAGTAAAATTAGGATTCATTTAATTTTCCTGCTCTGCTTTTCTTAGGAAAACCAGGAAAAAATGTAGGCATAGGTGTAAACCCCCAGTGAAGCTGATCAGGGTCATTAAAGGCCTCTTCAATACATAGGGCCCCCATAAAGGTTGAATTTATACTCAGCAATCTGGGACCATTAAGGCAATTCTCTTATATCCTTGGCAGGGTATACACACAGGCTTGGTTAAAGAATTTGTTTTTAATTCCACTATTAATATGTATGTATACACATTAAGATCTTGTCTTAGACTATTACTATGAGAAAATCCATGGGAATGTGAATAGAAAACCACACTGTACAGTAAAGTGTTGCCTCTCTGTTCACTAATCTGGGAAATAAGTTAGAAGCCGAATTTGAAGGAGAAATTATACATACTTGCTCCTGGAAATAAACTGACAAAATTTGGCAACGTTTATGCATGTGTCATAATTAAATAAATATGAATAGTATTTTTAGGTATCAGGCAATTTGTGAAAAATACCTTTCCTGTTTTTTCTTCAGCTCCTTGTGGGGACAATCTTTATGATGATGATGGTAAACGCCTTCCTCCGTGCATCCCAGGGGCCTGGCTCACTCCTGCTATTATGGCCTGTTACCTTTTGGTAGCAAACATCCTGTTGGTAAACCTGCTGATTGCTGTCTTCAAGTATGTAAATGATTGTACATCTTTGTCTTATATTATCGAGATAAAGTTTCTGTGAGAACCCATCAACTGATTTTTGCAAGGGTTTGCATTCACACTTAGAATCTCATGTCTGTGGATGTGACTGGCAAATACTGGCAACAGGGTTGCTGGAGAAGAGTGAGGAAAGGAGGCTTTGAATTTGCCAGTGATTGCAACAATGTGTGTGAGAGAACCTGGCTACTTCCAATTACCGTCTAATGGATAGTGACAGGCCTCAAGATTGCTGTGGAAAGATGAGAAATAGGCTCCATGAAACCTGGCACACACCTGACTGAAACCTGTGTAGCACTGGCAGTCACGGCTCTGCGGGAGAACAGCAGAACAAAACTGAACATCAAAAACAGGAGTCATTCCCACTGTACCATCTGGCTTCTTTTTCTTTTTTCTTCTTGTTTTGTTTTCCATTTAGAAAAAGAAATTAGGGCCTTGCAGAGTTCTTTCACTACCCAAAAAAATAGTCTGTATTGCCTTGAACCAACAGGAAGGAAGGCTATGTGTTGCCAAGGTCTGTGGCCAATCCAAGCAGTGTACAATATGCACTTACCTATATTTGGACTTATCTGGAGTAAAACTAAATAAATTTCTGCTGCTTGTTCTTCCTACCTGCACTTAGCTTGCATGCTTTTCCTCTCATGATTTAGGGATTAAAAAAAAAGGAATAACTACTTGCTGGTGATACTTGCTGAACAGAGCACCTGAGAAAAGCAGGTGATTCATTTTTGTTGCCTTCAAACATGCAGTGTTGAGGGCTTGTTGGCGTAGATGACTTGTGTCACAAATGCAAAAATAATACTGTGTGCCCAGAAATCTGCAGCTCACAAAGCCTGTCTTTCATTTGATGTATGTAGCTTAAAAGGTCATGAATTTAAAGTACTCAAATGCCAGTCACATAGCTGGGGAGAAGGGGAAGAATCTTACAATGGTAGCTATTATTGGCTGAAGGACCAAGGAATCAGCAGTTTGGGAAGTAGGTCATGCTGTTAACTCCTGCCATCCCAGCCTGCTTGCGAGGGATTGAGATCTAGCTGGGGAATTCCTGCCATAAAGGAGACACGGAATGAAGGCAGATTGTTATTTATCATTGGTAAATAGTCTCATGTATACTTAACCTAAAGAAAGCAATGTACACAGGAATTCTGTAGTGTCAAAGAGATGTTTTAACTGGTTTTATGAATGTAGATATTCTAAAGCACATGAAGTTAGAAGTGGACAGAAAATATAAAAAGGAAATTCCAGTATCACCGCCATCATAGAAGTGGAGTGAGCTATATGAAGATACTTTAAAATAGCTTGAAAAGCCTTTTCTAAGACAGAATATCAAGTCTGCTTTCTCTTAGTTGGTATTTCCTAACTGTGACTGTTGTTATCTCTGGATTGAATACTACCACTTCATATCAACTGAATTTCAAAATTAAGCATCTTTAAAAACACCTTACTTTGCTATAAAAATGATGAAGCTCCCAAGAATAAATTCCTTTACAAGAATATGCACCATGTTTTTGAAGCAGAAGTTTGAGGGAGTAACGTTTGAATTTAGGACGTTTTGTGAAAACTTGAAAAGTCTTCTATGTAGGTCAAGCTGATTAGCATATTAAAGGCAAACTATGTGAAGCTTCTGAGTTTAGCATACAAAATACTTTTCATGGATTTAATACTTTGTGTAGCATCAAATACTGGCATGTGTTAAAAGAAAAAGTTTGTAACCAAGCCCCAAAATACAAATGACGTGATGCATAAATTGTGCAAGTTTCTTTTCGCTGGCACCTGAGGGATTTGTGCAGTAGGAGCAAATGGTCTGAAGGAGGACTGTTCTGAGTGGTGCCTGAGGGATGCAGAGCACCTTCTGTTTGCTACCTTCAAAAAGAGTAGTGAAATCATGAGTTCAATTTAATCCTTAGTTCAGTAGCACCAGCCAAGATCAGAACCAAACAAATCGTGTGGCTCCATGAGGTTATTTAGCTGCTGCTTTTTTCAACATGGTACTTGTTCAATGATAAGTAAGATTAGGGACCTCATAGAAATTGTACCTATGTTTCCTTTCAGCAATACCTTCTTTGAGGTAAAATCAATATCCAACCAAGTCTGGAAGTTCCAGCGGTACCAGCTGATCATGACATTCCACGACAGACCTGTCCTCCCACCACCAATGATTATCTTCAGTCACATCTACATAATCATCAAGCGCATCTGCTGCCGCTGCAAGAAGGGTGATGGAGACCAGGACGAGCGGGACAGGGGACTGAGTATGCAAGAAATCTTCTCTAAACTGAGCTCTTTGCACCATATTAGCAGAAAGCAGCAGCTTCTACAACACTGAACTCTTTTGTTCACCTTGACCACCAAGTGTATTTGCAGAAGACAGTATGGGCCAATATTTTTATCAAGTTAACAGCTCTTGGGCTCTGTGGGTGCCTGAGAATCTGCAGCTCTCTGATGCTAATGAAGACTTCCTTTAACATGTTTTCTTAAAACAGTGAGATGGTATCTACATAAAGCCGGGGTTTACCAAGTTCTAGAGAAGTCCATATGCTGGGAAAGACAAATAGGAATTTCAGAAGAAGGGATCACAGTTCCAAATGTCAGCTATAGTGTCAGCTCTGTGATTGTGAGCAATCTGTGACTAAGAGTATCCCCATTATCATTTAGAGATTTATCTGTCATTTCATGGGGAAACTGAGGATTCTTCTCCTCACATATTTTTTAACTGTTAATTGTTATTTTCATCATATGCCTCATGGAAATAATCAGATGCTCACAACTATCCCTCTATTTCTGTATTTCACAGGAAACGTTTTTACACAACAGGAAAAAGAAAAATGAAAAAAGTAAATGTAACACTCCTTCCAAATGCAAAGAGACAAATCCAGATAAAGAATTAACTGTTCCCAAAAGCTTATATTCCCCTTGGATCTTTCTCATATGATTATAAATTTCTTAGCATCTTATCCAAAGAATATCTGTGAACAATCTGTTAAGTTTATCTGTTGCCTGTAACTGCTATCCTTTTAAGAACAATACTTGAATGAAGGAACAGTCAAACTGGCAGAGATTGCCCAGGTCTTTTTCTTGTAAAATCTGGTCAGTTTGTTCAATGCACAGCTGTCAAACAGTGCCAAACTCATTCAGAACATAGAGCCCCCTGTGGATGGCCATGGAAGCAGATGATGGTCATAATGCATTCCATTGCCGTCACCTCTCTACCCATCCTTAGCTAAGAGCTCATTCCCCATTTTAAAAAATCATCTGTTCATTTAGTGCAGGAGTAAAATCTGCAATATGTCCATGTCTAAAATAAACTGCTGAAATGGATTTAAATTGACTGCCTGAAGTTCTGAAAAAAGAAACTCCTCTTTTGTTCTTCTCTTTTGCACAGAGTTATTTCTGAATGATGAAGAGCTAAAAAAACTGTATGAGTTTGAAGAGCAGTGTGTAGAAGAATACTTCCAAGAGAAAGAGGATGAGGAGCAGTCATCTAATGATGAGCGCATCAGAGTTACATCTGAAAGGTACCTATTGTAACAAAAATACCCACACCACTTGTCTGGAACACTGTTTTTAGTATCTTCTTTATAACCACAGTTGAGTTAAAATAGAAAACATTTTGATCTTGAAGAAAACCACCACCAACTCAGAAGCTGATCTGAATCCCAAATAACTATCTGAGCAGGTGCATCTCTCACAGGAGCAAATGTTTCGTTTTTCCTTTTGTTATGTCACTAAATCTGCTGGTTTGAGTAGCTTTGTTATAAGAACATTTTTGCTCATGACGAATTTTATACCTCTCATCCATCTGAGGATAACAGTTATGCTTTTTGTCCATTTGAGCAAATTGCTGCTTGTTGAGTTTGCAACAATTCATCCAACCATGAGAAACTTGTTGGCATTTAATGACAAAAGCACTGGGGATTCTTCCCTTGGACCTGTGGTTTACATTAGGGTCTGGCACACACAGCTGCTGAATTTTAATCTCTGCCACAAAGCCTCTTGGAGGCTTTGAACAAGGCATTTAGCTTTTCAGTATGAACATCCCTGTTTAAAAGATGGGGAATATTCACATGTAAATCATTAAGCTATTCTGAGGACTAGGTAATGTTTGCATATTGCTGTGTAAGCACACAGTGCTAATGGCAGCAGCCTTTTTTACCAGGTCACTTGGCAGGACTGCTCCCAAAGGCTCTGCCTCTTCTGTCAGTAGATCTAAGTAAGTCAAGAGATGGGGTCTTTTGTCACTTCCTTGAAATGATGAAAAATTCTCACTGGAATGAAAATTACACATTTTAAACACTCTTTCACCTTCATGTACCTTGTAGTATTCTGTTGATTAAGTACTCCACATACATATTTATATATATATCTATATGTATCTTCATTTTAAGATTTATTATTAATTAGCTCTGTGAGCCATGTAATTCTTTAATAGATAAACCTCTTTCTCTTGAGAGAGGCCCTGAACATCTTGCATTATTATATGTGAAATCTGAGAATAGAGAAGTAAATTAAACCTGCTCCATGTATTTGAGTAGCTTCTATCACACTGGCTATCCATGGTAATTTGTCAAAATCCTAGGTATTGTGGCAGAGAATAAAGCAGGGCTGATAAGCCTCACTGATTCACTATGGTCTATGGCCACAAAGCAGATTTGCTTATTTCTCATGGCTTCTTGCTCCAGATGCTTTGTCATCTTTTGTGTGTGATAGCAAAAAAACGATAATTTAGCTTCCACAGTAGATTTACTAGTATGTGATCTCTAAGCCACATTTTAATTAATTACTTTTATATATGTTTTTCTAATGCCATCACATCCATTATGATATAAATGATAAGAAGAAAATGGGAAAAGTATTATTTTAATTGAACTAGACCACAGTTCCACTCCCTTTGGCTGACATGTAATAGAAAGGTATTTCAAGAGCTAAAGCGATCCCATCAACACCAGTATATGTTTCTCTCTCATACAGCTGCAAAACCTGTTTTACAACATGCTTTGATGCTGTTTTAAGACACCCTGTGAGCATGTCATTAGAAAGTACTTTTCATGTAATTAATTTGATGCTTCACAGTGAAAGAGAACAACTGAACACACAGTGGGTGCCACACGCAGAAATGTTAAAAGGAGTCTGTCCCCGAGGGCTCTCCTGCCATGGATATAAGGGCAAAGTTCAAACACTCCTCTAATATATATGGAAAGCAGAGATAACAAGAAAATGCTCATGCTTTTGATGCTACACATAAGAAAAAAGAGCAAGGCATGATACACACCACAAAATCCTGCCTTAGGAAGAAATCGGGAGCTGGGTGCCTATAATGGGTTACTGCACCATTCTGTAGGTTCTGTTCTTTGCTTTCTCTTTTATACCCCACAGAGTTGAAAATATGTCTATGAGGCTGGAAGAAGTGAATGAAAGAGAACATTTTATGAAAGCTTCTCTCCAGACAGTGGACCTCCGGCTCTCTCAGCTGGAAGAGCTCTCTGGTCGGATGGTGAACGCTCTGGAAAAGCTGGCGGGCATTGACAAATCTGAGCTGACGTACACGCGCTCACGGGCTTCCTCAGAGTGTGATGCTGCTTATCTCCTGAGGCAGAGCAGTGTTAACAGCTCTGATGGCTACAGCATGTACAAATACCACATCAGTGGTGATGAGTTAACCTATGATGACAGCACCACTCCTATGTCGCCAGCCATGCGTAAAAAAGCACACTCCATCGGTACCAAAGAAGATGGAGCAGACCCAAGGATGCTGGCTCCAGAGCAGCACACTGGGCTCCATACCTCGAGTGCTAATGCAGTCAACACAGCAGATCCCAGTAAATCTGTATTAGAAATGGCACAGAATGTTCCCAGACCCCATTCTGGTTCTGTTGGGAGTGAAAAGCAGGGGGTTTTCAGTAGCGATGGAATGATTCCTCAAAGTATAAACCAGATGAATGCTATTACGAACAGTCAGTCGGTAGCAGGAACAGATTTTCAGAACACCCAGTTGAAAGTAGAACGTACTAAGTTAGAAGCAACCATCTCTTATCCCTTGGACAAATCCAAAGCAATGCGCTATTTTCCTCCTGAAACTTTCAGTGCTTGTCAAACCACTATGATGAAGTCAAGGAGCTTTATATTTGCACAAGGTGGGAAGCTGGTTGGAGGAGTTAACAACTGGACCTCAGAGTATAGTACCATTATGGACCAGGTGTGCCCTTCTACAATTGAACAGTGGGCCACAGAGTGGAAATATGAAGTTGAGCAGCAGCTTTCTCAAGAGCGTCCTCCAGAATACCCTGGGTTGATTTCTGAAGCAGAAAAGCAAGCAGAGGAGAAGCAGATGGACACAGATGACGATAGTAATGTTGTTGAAGCAGGTATGAGTGCCTCTTACACCTCTATGCCTGCCACTGTCAAGGCTGAGAAAGAGAATTTACTATCAGTAAAGCCAGAAAGGACTCCTGGGTTCCCATCAGTACGCTCAAAGAGTTTGCACAGCCATTCCCGGAAAGCCAAGTCTGTGAAGGACAAATTAAATAGACCGGGACATGCCAGCAGTGTAACTAATTTGGTGGTAGCATTTGGCAGTGCGACAGAAGAACAGAAAACTAGGCAAGAAAATGCGTCCACAGAAACTGAATGTTAAAGTGGCTTATGGTCCATTTTACCAACAGTCAAGAAAGCAGTGTGACTAACTGAACAAATTAGGGATTTTAAAATTCATTTCTAAAGAAGAATGCTGGATATATGTGTTTCTCTTCTTTTAAACGTAATAGGTACATGTTCTGTTTTTAAATAAATGCTTGCTTGGTTGGGTGAAAGGGAGATGTTCTCTCAGGGGCAGATAAAAAGTAGGTACAGTCCACAGATGCCAACAATATAGATCTTCCTTTGTTCCATTTCAACCTCCCTCATAAGCTCATTTACAGACAAGCGCTTTATAAAAGCTCTTAGAGGATGAACAATATTATAATGTAATAATTTTATCAGAGGACTTCTCAAACTGAATGAATTTTTAACCAGCCTTAGTTTTATCCTTACTTATGCAGCTGGTTTCTTTGTGGCCATGGTGTTTTTCAGATCAAAACAAAATTATTGGAGGCAAGGAAAAATTACGCAGTCCCCTCTTTCACTTCTGATTTCATGCATGCTGTGTAGCTTCTCTTTCAGAGTGGCACAGCAAAGCAGTTTTCATCCACTAAAATAGGTCAGAGTGGCGAAATACAGTTGTGTTTGGGGAAATCTGACCCAGAAAGACATGTGTAGGCATATTCTTAACCTGTCCTTGAACTTTAGTGACATAATCTTGCTTTCAGGATCACATCTGACCCCAACCCAAAGCATGCTGACAGCCTTAAACTGTTGAAAAGCAGTGATCTTTGTTTCAAAATGTTTAGGGAGATTCTAAGCATATCAAGTACACGGAGATTTTAATAATAGAAATCCAAGAACTGCACTAGTGTTTTGTATAAATGAGGATTACAATAGAAGTCCATGTAGAATAAGATTCTGGCTTTTCTTAAATGCCTGAAAGGGAAAACAAATCAAAACAAAACAGGAAAGGTGTTCTGATCAGGTGAGATCAAAATATAGCCGATCTGTGCTTGAAGCAAATCTATTGTGACAAATTCATCTTTTGTTTTGCAATTTCATTATGACAAGACATGAGGAACAAGGAACAGTTTCTAGGAGTCTTTCTAAACAAAAGATACATTTTCCAGATGAGAATAGAAATTCTGTATGTTTTCTTGAGTAAATTTCAAAAACAAATGTCAAAGGGGGAAGAAAAGTCTCTACAGCAAAAGTGTTTTGATGACTAAGACTGGAAATCAACATCTGTAGTTAGGTTTACCCAGAGCACTTGTATCAGCAGTGGTATTCTGAGTACTAGGTTTTGATCATTTTCTTCATAATAGCATGATGTTGTTTGCCTCATTTCCTCCCTGTTAAGTTTTAGGAACTTTGATTTCCCAAATAATTAGCACCTCTCTTTGCAGGGGATGCATACCATTGAACAGACAATTTTGAAAATGAGTTAAAAGCATGTTACTTGTTCACAGAATACTGGTCAAAGGTTTATGCTTAGCTTATTACACATCAGGACTCATTCATATACTGTTTTGAAAAGATATAATTTCTTTTTTCACTCACCATCAGCCCCACAGTGCAGGTCTCAGTGTTCTCCTTGACAGTGATGCTTACTGAATTTTGAAATGCAGAAGTTGATGGAAGACTCTACAAATGGTCTCTGATTTTTATGGTTTGCATTATATTTCATACTCCATCCATACTTGTACCCTGAAGTACTGTTACCAAACTCAATGATCATGGAAAGTGCATAGACATTTCCCAAAGTTCAGTCATCATTTCCTATGGGTATTTGCTATCTTGGTCTTACCAGCGGTTTTACTGGTTTCACTGCTGTTGGAACAGTGTTGATATTTTTCTTTTTATGTGGGCCTCTCTTTTCTTGAACTTTAGGGAACTTGATATTTTGTAAAAACAGAATGACATTTGAAATTGTTTCACTTCCATGTTTACTTCTGTTGTTACCATTCTGTGCAACTACATAGCCATTGTGTATATGTGGTTAAAATAGCCTCCAGTTTGCCAATGCCTTTTTATTGTTTGCCTGCACATTCACCAGAAATGGATTCATTAACAAACACAAAGGGATGCAGCTTTTCAGCACTGTGCTAAACAAGCAGTATGCATTGTGGAATGGAATACAGTGTGTTGCATACCTCTTGTTACATTGTCTTTATAAAATGTGTGTTAATCATGCTTTTGACCATTTAATTTTTTTAGCATTTACATTGAAAATTTATCTGATAGCATGTAGATTTCAAACAAAAACATTTTACCTTTGTATTTATATACTTCCTTTGTGTAAAAATATTTATAAAGAAACACATGAAAAATATGCAAAATTGATTCAGTATAACAATTTTTTCTCTGTAGCGTCAAAACACTTCACTAATCTGTTTCTTCTTATGCAGTGCATGGGCCAAACATTTTAGAAGCAAAGTATCTATCTTAACACTTGCCAGTAATTTTCCATAAAATTTTTTATATGGGGATGATTTTAAGGGGTTTGGATATTTTCTGTTCTCTTGCACAGCATGAACTGAATGACAACCTCTCTGCCATTAAATGTGAAGTAACCACACTGTTTTTGGCAGAGTCATTTTAGACATGCAGCCATTTTAATAAGATTTGAATATGGCTTTGTATGTGCATAGAAGACCAATAATAGATATGGAGCTCACTAAGCAGAATAATGACCAACACATTTGCATGTCTGCCTCCATGCTTTCTTGAATACTGGCTGAAAGCATGCAGGCAGAGAATTTGCAATTCTGAAGAGGCATGTTTAATAGTGCTTTTCAGGAAGGTGTGTCCCCCTTTACTGCTAAGTATGTGGTGACTTCACAGCAGTGTCACTGTGAATTCCATTGCCATGATTTATTATGTGCTTGACCTATAGTGAAGCAGGTCAAGCCTAAAGAGTGTGTACTCTAAGGCTATGTCTATGCAGAGATATTACACTGAGGTAATTGAAATTTGTTCATCTTACAGTATCTTGCAATACAGACATTTCCCTTTCCCTCAAGGCAAATGTTTTAAACAGGGTGACTAATTGTCATATTCACAAAGGAAGGTTCATAACCCTATCCATGAATTACCCCTTTTTGCATTGCATCATTCAGGGACTAGCTTAACTTTGCTCTCACAAGCCTCTCCTGTTGCAGAGTCACTCTATCCATTTTAGAAGCTGGATTTGGATACCTGAGAACCAGGAAAGTCCATTTTCCATATAATTTACAAATTCATTAAAGTAGCCATTGAAACCTTCCAACTATGGTTTCTCCATGCTGCTTATTTGGATGCTTTCCAAGGTTCTGTGCTTGACTATCAGCTTTGGCAAAATATTTATCTGTCCTTCTAAATAAAAATTAAAAGAACACATCTGCAAGGCCTTGCCAGGAAAAAGAAACAGGAGGAGGGTGCATGACCAAGGCTGTTAACAGGATCATTTCATTAGCTCTGCCAGGTCAACAGGACTGTGCCCTGTTACAGGTGTTCTGAGCTGACACAAAGCCAGTTTGCTGCTGAGCCCTTGATGTGGAGCAGGTGAGTTTTGCAAATGACAGCAACCCTTGGACACGGCGCTGGGGTCCCACAGATGCTTCTGCAGCACTGTCCTGTCCAGCAGGTCCCTTCTACCTGAACTGGTGTTGCACTCGAAAGGTGTTGGGAGCAAAAGGAGACACAGCTTGGATGTAAAGTCAGGAATTTATTGTTAGTGTAACAAATTTTAACAGTCTAATATATGAATTGTTATTAGTTTAGATCTAATTATGAGAAGAGACAAGAAGAAAGAACAGAAAAGAATGCTACAATGCTACTAAATGAAAAAAAAAAAGAATAAGGTAAAGGTATTCTATGCACACTTCCTACTATCTACCCCTAATTTTGATATTTATTCACACCTGCTCAGATCCACTCCGTCTAGTGGTCAGTGGCTGCAGTGAGGATAGTGAGGAAATACTGCCAGCTGTCAGCATCCCAAGTCCTTTGTAGGGTGAGCATGATGTTCATGTTGTTTCTTTGTCTTTTTTCTGCTACTTTAGAGGCATTTTTATGTTTGCTACAAAGTTATATCTTGTTTTTCATCACTTTCTTTGAAATCTTACAAATAAACCTGCATTTCCTCATCATTAGAAAAATTGCTTTCACAGCTAAACAAATGAGGGCCAGCTCGAGGCAGGTTAAGGCAAGTTCAGACAAAGCTGTCCTGACAAGCCTCAGTCCTGAGGCCTTACAAAGTCAGCATAAAGCCTGTGGCCTGCTACCAGCAGTGACAATTAGCCTCTGTTTGCTGGGTTATGAGGCTACATTAGCGCTAGGAGTGTTTTCTTCTCACTGCAGCCATTGCAGATAAATATTCTACCACATGCAGTAGTCACCTAAGCTGAAAATTCAGCCTGATTGTGGATTTTGATCCCCCACAGTGATCCAGCCTCAGACAGGAAGGCAGAAGCAGTGTAAGGACCTGCCTGATGTGGCCACTTGAAGGCCATTTCAGCTGCTGCCAAGCACAGGGGTTTGGGGTAGCCATAAAACAGCACCCGCCAGTACTTTGCATTGTAGGCTGACAAGCCACAAGCCTTGGGAGAAGTGAGACAAAGACTCCAGATTTTCTTAAAACTGCAATTTTATTTTGCTATTTTCAACTTGTAGCCTTATCTGCGGAAACAAAATTTGATATGGCAAAGTGGTGCTTCATGGTTGATGCCCTTTATCTTTACAATGGATGTAAGGTATGTCTTCATAACAGGCTTTAAATTGTACTTTGCAGATGTTCAGCTGAAATATTTTAGTGGCTGTATCCACCTAGTGCTTGGTGTTGGAGTTAATGAAAAAGAGGGTGCGTAATTTCATGTGCCTGCT
Source organism: Pardalotus punctatus (assembly GCA_013400915.1). Lineage (NCBI taxonomy): Eukaryota > Metazoa > Chordata > Aves > Passeriformes > Pardalotidae > Pardalotus > Pardalotus punctatus. The sequence goes on from VZTX01012711.1 coordinate 321,290, forward strand.
CCTCTTTTGTCTCTGCAACATGAACCCCCCTATGAAACCAGAGTGCTGCATCCTGCGTGATTCTGGATGCAAGCGTGTCCCTTTGCTTGCCCTAACCGGACTGCCGTGCTCAGCAAGCTGTCACCTGAGCAGACCAACAGCCTTCAAAGAGGGCCATGGAGAAAGATTCAATTCTAGGTTGGAAGCACAAGCAATCCAGTAGTCACTATCACAATGTCTGTGCAGAATAGTCCAAGCTAAGGCAGAACACTGTACTATGAATAGCACTAAATAATTCTAGGCAAGCAATACCTACGCAATGATTAACAAGGAAAGTACCCTTACGTGACATAGCAAAGTTCCACATCCTTAAACCTCCACGCGAGGAAGACAGCCTCCACTTCACAGATGTGCCCTGCAAAGGAGGCTTTTTCCTGAGATACCTCAAGAAATTAAAACCTCTGCATATTTTTAATGTCTTTTGTATATCTTTGGCCAAGACTGCCAAAGTTGCTGTTTTATCTAAATAACCACATTTTAAGTATTCTTCTCCTGGATCTTCATCAAGGACATTCAGGAAAGATTTGGGTTTTTTAACCAGCCGCTTAATAAATTTAGGGCATTATGTTTTTCTTCTATAAGAGGTAATACAGACCTGTAGGGCTGGCTCCCTCACAAGTCCCCAGCCACGGTCCCACAATTCTGAGTGCAGGCTGAAGCATCTAGGGTGCACAAGTTATTGAGTGCACAAGTAGAGAGGTGTCCCAGTAAAAGGAATAAACTGTAACACTTCAGTGAAAAATAGAACCAACTTTCATCAGTGAATCCCTGGCTTTGCAGACTTGCTGCGCACTTGCTATAGCTCTGGGCACATAGCTCAGCTGTGAAATCAGACAACACTTTTGTCTTTTTCTCTTGGAGTTCAAACCAATAATTGAACCAGTCTTCAGAAAGCTATGAAAACATATAAGTTGCCATAGAAATACAGGCCTGGAAGAGATCATCTGCACTAGGCAAGTTCAGCTATGTCAATAGCATCAGTGGCAAATGGTGGTCTAACCTGTTCGTGAACATGTCTAATGAATGCCATTCTCTAATCTGCTGAGAGATCAAAGGGGACCATTGTGAAAATCTGTTCTGACTTAACCCCAGCCGTCACGCATTGCACAAGCCAAAGCTCTTCCCCAACCACAGAGGTGCCTTGTGAGGTTGTACCAGAACTTTTAGGAAGGTACCTAATCTGAGGGTGCACTGGATACAGCAGGTTATGCACCCCAGCCACAGCTAACAGACAATATCTGCACTGTCACGAACAGTGGCACTGTATGTAAACACAGCCCCGGGACAACCACAGTGTGGGGGGTGATGCCTCCAGGAGAGCAGGCCAGGCTGGTTCTCAGAGCAAGAGCAGGCGAGGGACAGGGTCCTGGTCTGGCTAGCACGCAGGAGGTACCACTGAGTAACAAGGTAGAGGCAAGGAAAATAACTGTGCTGAGTGAAAAAAATATATTTTTTTACATAATAGCACCAGACATCTGCAGTCTTCAGCTGGATTTTTTGTATAGCTGTCTTCCAACCATTCTTTCAGGACTGCTCTCATAGATAAAGGCATTCTGAAAAATCTTTGGCTTGGTAGAACTGTTTGAAGACAGTGAGCAAGTGAGGCAGAGCTGGGATGGCCAGAGATGGGCAGGCATTTGAGTGCATTGCCAAAAAGGAGCCAAGGGATCCAGAGGGTTTCCCTGCCTCCTGCCTGCCCTCTTGCCGTGTCTGCCCTGCCCTGCCTGCCTACCCTGCTCTACTTGCCTCTCCTGCTCTGCCTGTCTGCATCTCACTGCAAGCTGTGACAATTAACGTGCTTCTCCAAAGTACTCAATTCTGTCAAATCAATCTTCTCCAGCTGGCACAGAGCTCTTTAGGTGGCAACTTGTGACCAGTTCCAAGAACAATCCTCACAAATCTTGTGAGAGCTTAGTTTTGATTTTTTTGCTCCTTTTCAGAACAGCACTGCAATTTCAGTGTCAGTGCAGTCCTTAATGGAAATTTTTACTATCCTGTGACCATCTTCTCATGAGTAAGATTGCTTTTGCAGCTACTCCTAAATAGTCTCTGCAGATGCAGAAACACTCTTGTAATTCTGATGCCATTTAAATAATCATTTGTAATATCACTGGCAAATTTGTTATGTGCAATTTCAAGTCTGGGCAGTTTCTGCCTTCCCCACCCCCTCACTTTCTCTTCCCCCTTCTCTGAGTTAAATTCCCTTTCACCAGTGTTCTAAATATGAAGAAAAACTTTAAAGAAGGATAAAGATAAGGGCTAGTCCCACAGTATTTCTCACGTATCAAACATCCAAGGGATTTAGGTTATGAAAGGGGATGAGAGGAGCTGTGGTTTGCACTCGCAGCACTCAGCATTACACCACCAGCAGCATCTGCAGCACAGTGCACTCTCTAAAATGGACTGGGGAATGAGATCATGCCAGGCTGAATAATCCCACTTAGACAATGATGTTGGCAGCATAAAATAAAAATGGTGTGAAAACAGAGGATAGAGTGAAGGGCACTGTCTGCCAACAGCAATAAGATGGGACCTTTGTGCAAGGAGATGTGCTTATTTTGAAAAGTACACAGTGGGATTGGTTTTATCTTCTCTGCCCACAAGTCCAAGAGCAGTGTGCTCTTGTGCAGGTGCTTGTTGGAGCTCTCCCCTGGGCTGTTGAACAGCATTAGAGGTATGCACATGAGCTTTCCTCAGTCTAGACAGGTGCCAGTGGATCGTTTCCCTCCTCGCTGTTCAATCAAACCTTTCTTCTGGAATCAGTGGGGCATCTCCGCTAAATTGTGGAATCCAGATTGTGCCCTAAAGTCTGTTTTTTCATTGAACACACACCCTCAGACATCACAAAAAATCCCAGGGTCTGTAATGCAATATAATATACTTTCTATTAATGAGGGAAGATCTTGACCTTGCAGCTGATGTTGAGAGCTGCATGTGTCATTTTGTATCTAAAAATGTGTCCATTTTTCTGGAGTCATTACCACTATGCTGTAGCAGGCCTTTACTAATGTTACACTGTATGTGAACTGTTCCATTTTCATGACAGTATGTTGACCAAAACCTTATTTTTCAATGAGGTGAGGCTGCAAAATACCAGCAGTTTGTTTGTCAGGTCCTGGCTTTGAGCTCTCAGCCCTAAACCATGGTCCTTGCCATGAACTCTGCTTGGCTCAGCGCTGGAACCATGACTGTGGTGCGCCAGCAGGCAGGGACCAGCCCTTCTTACCCTAATGAACACTTCAGACCTGGCTCCAAAGTGTGGAGAAACCTGGTGGTCTGACCCAGTTCCTCTGTGACCTAATCAGCAGGAGAACCCAGACTCTCCCCCTTCCTTAGATCTCACAGCTGACAGACCATGTATTCTGATTTAGGGACCTCCATTAAACCACATTTCCATCCAAACTGTTGCTTCTTGTAGCAGGTATTTCCACTGTGGAGGCCAAGTTCAGAGCAGTTGTATAACCACCTGCAGTATGGACCTTTATGGGTGCCATAGGCCACTAAGCAAACATGAGCAGTTACTTGGTTTCCTACTTAAAAGAGATAGAGGTGATGGATTTTGGCAGTTTAGGTAGGTGCTTGTGTTATTTCCATGTTCTGGAGAAGCTCAGGTGAGCACCACATGAGTGCTTGGAAAGCTTAAAGGGAATTACACAGATTTTGGATCAACATGCAGCTCCTGCAGTCAGCAGGGTTGCGGTGCAGAGTGGGAGGGTGACTGCAGCAGCTGCCTGGGGCATCACCCATCCATCACAGAATCACACAGAATCACAGAATATGCTGAGTTGGAAGGGAGCCACAAGGATCATCGAGTCTAGCCCCTGGCCCTGCACAGAACCATCCCCAAGAGACACCGTGTGCCTGGGTGTGTTGCATACACCCTACAGCTGTAATGTGTACACCTTGTGTAAAGGGTGACGGGAAGAACTCCATAGCAGTAAGTAACTCACAGAATCACAGAATGTCAAGGGGTTGGAATGGACAATAGAACATCCAGTCCCAACCCCCTGCCATGGGCAGGGTCACCTTGCACTAGAACAGGTTGCTCAAGGCCTTACGGAACCTGTCTGCAAACACTGCCAGGGATGGAGCGGCCGCGACTTCCCTGGGCAACCTGTGCATGTGCCACCCTCCCTCTCCACCCTGCTGGAGCTGGATTTTTACCGCTGGCCCGGGACAGCCCCGAGTAGCAACGACTCCTGCAGGCCCCGAGCGGGGGTTTCGATTCCCAAGGGGCTCTGAAGCCAAATTCTGGCAATCCTGTGCTTCGGCACCAGGCCCCGCCCGCCGCAGGCCCCGCGTTTGGCCGTTCCCTGGGGAAGGCCCGGCCCGGGCAGCGGGTGGGGCCCGTGACCCGCCCCCGGCAGCGCGGCCGTG
>VZTX01012711.1:325773-377312 GCA_013400915.1 Pardalotus punctatus
GGCGTCGGCACCACCTCCGGGGCCCGGCCCGGCCCGGCCCGGCCGCCGGCGGCCACAATGTTCTCTCTCAAGCAGCCCAAACCCACCTTCAAGTCGTACCTTCTGCCTCAGGTAACCGCCTTTTGCTGCCATTACCGACCTGCCCTCCCTGCCCTGCCTGCCCCGGGCCGTCCCTGTCCCCTGGCCGCGGTGCCGCCGCGGGGCTGTGCCCGCTGGCCCCGGGGCTGTGCCCGCTGGCCCGGGGGTGGCGAACAGCACCTGTGGAGGGGCTGCCGGGCCCCCCGAGCCCTCCGTGGCACCGAGAAACAAAAGCTGCGCGGCCGGTTCGGGGTGCAGCCCCTCGGCCTCCGGGTCTCCGCATCGCACACGGACAGAGCCCACTCTGTGGTCGGGGAGCAGGACTTCTGTCAAAATGCAGTGTCGTGTTCACTGAAATCGGCCCGTGCGAGGTTATTTTGGAAAGTTGTGAATTATGCTTCAGGTGTTTGGGCTCGCTTTGCTCGCAGCGCTGGGCGGGATGAGGAGAAAGCAGCGGGCGCTTCTCTGCTGTTCAGATATTTAAACTCTCGCTGGAGCCGTCGTTTCACTTTTAAAACTTGTCTGATGGTATAAATAAGAAAGCCAAGTATATCTATCAAGTATATATAGCACATAGAGTACCAAGTGTATTGAGAACCACCAGGATTTTTTGTGTCGTCTGGGTGTGCACTTGACAGAAAGTGATAATTATTTATTTTAGACAAGGCAGGACCTCTTCTAGCAACATGTTTGACATGCTGACTGATTTTCCTTTTTTCACAATTTCTTAGTAAAAGTGAAAAGTCAGTGTAACACAGTTTTGAATGTTCCTAGTTCTAGGAGATGGTTATATTGCTGTCATTGTAGGAACCATGGGTTATTTTACCAAAGGTTCCAGTCTTTTTATAGAAGTATGTTTATTTTTAAGGTTTGGAAGTGAAGTGCAAGTAGCCATATGTGTGTTCTAGGCCTGGGTTGTTTTTTTTTAAAATCTTTCCTGTGTTGGAAAGTGTGCATCTTAGAAGTTGGTAGAGAGCTTTTTGTGAATTTGAGTGTCCATTTATGTAAAACTTGTTGTAGCTCTTGAGCCATTATGGCATGTCAAGCCAGATTGGTTTTTGTTCATCCTGTGTCTTGTTATAGCTTGGGTTACACAATTTCTTAAATGTGAATATTTAAAATATTTTATTATTCTTTTGATATAAATCTAAGTGCACTGAAAATTGTTTAAAATTCTTGCTATGATTGGATTCTAGCTCCTTAAGATGAGCTTTTTAAGTTAAAACAAGTTTCTCCTCTCTATAAGGAGTTCAGGCTTATTGTCTGACTGTAAAGTTCTGTCTTAAGTAAATTCTCTAATTCTCTCTCTTTTTTTTTTGTTTTTTTTCCTTCAGGCTGACGACAGTATAGCGTCAGAACCAAGGATTAAAAAACTGGAACCAGTACTTTTGCCAGGTAGGCATCAATCAGGAATTTGACAAATACCTGTGCTGGTATTGATTTTGTTATATTTTAATCTTAGCATTGCCCCTTGAGGGAATGTTACTTCTGAGTAAGAAAAAGTAAAAAAAAAAAAAAAAAAAGGTAAAAAAAAAAGTATATCTGTGTCTGTAGAAAATTATTCTAACCTTCCTGAAACACTAAATAAACTCATAGGCAGTTTTGCCTGTGTGATGCTTTACTATGTATGAAATAATGCCTTGGTTTTATTGTGAATATTGGAAATTAAACCATTGTTAAATGTTTTAACATTCTTGGCACCTTCTGGAAGACTACTGATAATTAGACTTCCATCAGACAGTCAGATATTCACCTGTGTGCAGAACCCAGTACCAAAGCCTGCGTCAGAGTCTTCCTTTATTTTAAAGGAAAATAGTCACAGAATTTCCGATAGGTTGTGATTGAGTTCTGTATTGGAAAATTTCTAATACCATCTTTAGTCATTTAATTTTATTGCATATGCTGCTGTTAGGTAAGTTTGGAATTCGTGTCTTCAGACCTCTGCAGAATAACTTTTTTGGGCTGTGGGTGAAAAAAGCAATGCTTTTATTATTGTTCATCATTACATATTTATAAAAATGTAATGTATTAATGACTCCCATATTTTAAATGAGAAATAATACTTGGTAAATGACAGTTTGATCAATGAGGATTTCTAAAAGCCTTTTTTCAGATATGGAAGGAACAATCTATTGTTCTCAAGATTACTTTCATTTCAAACTGTACATCACAGTAATAAATTTGGCTTACAGTTTTTAAGGGTAATTTTGAGTTTAAAACTATATCATACTACATTTTTTTCTTAGCATTCAGAATGTAGATTAAAAAATATGAATTGACACACATACACTGATGTAGGTATGAACAAGTTACTCAATTATTTCTGTCACTGCTTTATATGTGGCTGTTGCTAATTAAGCAGTTCTAATTGATATATGATATGGTCCAGTCAGGTACCTTAAGCTTAAGAAGCTGAAATACCGTGGAAGAGTAAATAACAACTGCCTGACACTCTTCATGGAACAAAATAATGCAGAGTTTGCTTGGGGCATAAATACCTTAAAATACATTGCTGAGATTGCTTGATATTTGAAATACAGCTATATTTTTATGCTTGCAAAACTTCTGCTTACCACTTGGCATCTCACTGATTATGTTGCAGTTGATATTCATCCAAGGCCTTTGACTCACAAGGAAGTGACTGCGTGTTCTTCTCTGAGACATTCCACAGCAAATGCAAGGCAGTCCGAGAGTGCTTTGCTCAAAATGTAGCACATCTTTCCTTTGTGGTGGGACCTGGCCTCGAGCAGTTACAGAAAGTAACTTCTGTGCTGCTACTTTGGCTGTGTGGTTCATTCTCTCTTGTGAAAGTCCCAAGTACTCTTAAAGTGGTGTTGGCTGGGTTTGTTTTTCTCAGCTGGCTCATATGTATTCACTCTTTGCATTATTTTCCTTGTCTGCACTCTCTTTGAAGTCAGCATTTGATGGCTTTTGAGACATTTGTGCTAAATTGCCCCAGGTTACATACAAGCCACAGTATGATGTACCACAGACTTAAAATTTCCACCTCCACATCATTCTGAGGTGTTATTTTGAATTATTTCATTATAAAATTCACTGTTCTGTGTAGCCACAGAATAGCTTTGACAAAATCTGTTCATGAGACTTTGCGGAGTGCGGGGTGTGGGGGAGTTTAGAAGTGAGGGATTTAAAATTACTTAAACGAAACTCTTCCTGTTTAAAGTTAAACACCAGCCTAAACACATCTTTTTTGTTTCTGTCATCGACAGTGCCGTAGAAAAGTGCATAAACAAGTACACATTGTACTGTTGGATAGACTGGCTTTTGGATTTGTCATAACCCAAGTTTCTGGCCAAATTCCAACTCATTTAATTATATTAAGGCTGACTTGCACTTCCTTGTAAATACAGTTTCAGTATGGCATTCCTAATATCCTGTCCTTAACAGTTGTGTGAAATTGCTTTTGCTCTCAGGAACAAAGGTAAACCTGAGTGGCTGAGTGTTTGTTATGCTTTTTTAAGTAGCAGAGTTTTTAAGGAGTTCTTTTGGAGTTAAGGTACATTACCACAAGCCAGTACTGGCTTTGGTAATCTTCAAAACCTGCAAATGGTTGTATTAAGCTTTTGATTCCTAAAACATAGTGACTGAGGGAGTGGATTGCTTACTAATTCCAAAGGAGCTCAATACCCTGCTGTCTAACTTGTCCTAACCTCCACTGCATAGAAATACAAGGAGTTACAGGGTAGGAAATAATGCATCTGGTTAGAAAATGAAGTGTTAAAAAAAAAAATCATTGGAATCAACTTTCAACCTGTAGAGTTTGTTTGAAAAGGAAATAGACACATCTCGTCACAATTTGGGGCAAAAGCCTGTATTCTCACAGAACTATATGCCCTGAGGAGGGTGGTTTATTGGGAAAAGGAACAAGTATAATTTAAAACAAGTAAAAGCCTTGGTTGTAAGTGGCAACATTGATAGTGCAGTAGGGAAAAGCAAGTAATATTTTAGAATTTGGTATAATTTGATTCCAAAACATATGATAGAGGTTTGAGATGGAGTTACAAAAATGTTTTCTTTTTCTTTCTGCAGCTCTGTTTTCCTACTGTTAGCTCTGTGAGTGAGAGTTTCTGCAGAGTTAGTTAAGAGTTGGCCTCTGTAACAGTTTCACTTTTTCCCCCTTTGTTTGTTTGCATTGCTGGTTTTATAAGCATGTCAAAGAGGAAAATTACAGAAATAGCAGGTAGTCTACCAGTTAGTCTGTTCAAGCGCCTTGCCTGGCTGGTAGGAAATTAGTTTGTGTACCTTAGGGGAGTGTGGAGCTCACGTTGTTAATCCTGAAGGTGTGTTTTGTTCTGGTAATCAACTGTAGCCTATTTTCCCTAACTATGTCTGTAGCGTTTGAACATTCACAAAACCTGTCCAGCAGAAGTGGGCTGTGAACGGAGAGCGTGTCTCCAGGATCTGAATGGCAAAGCGTGTGCAGCAGGTGCAATACAGGGATGGACAGCAGACCAGTCCAGTGGCTGTACTGGAACCAGTGCCACACTGTGGTTTGGGCAAGATCAGGCAAAGACGTCCTCCCTGGTGCTCACACAGGGCATCCTGCAGGAGATTATGTAACCAGCGGAGCATCTGACTGAGTGTGAGAAAAGGATTGTTCCTTCCGAATTTTAATGCCCACATGAATTAGTTAAATTGTTGCTCAGTATGCTAATTTTGCTACTAGATTAAGACAGTAGTTGTTACCTGTAAGTTTTTACAAAAAGGCTAGGAATGGTTATAAAATTACAGACCAAACTGAATTAGAATAGTAGTTTTTATCTTCAGGGCGTGCTCACGTGAAGGCAGGTGAAAGGGGTGGTTGTGGTGAGGTGCTATTGGAAGCAGCTATGCCCAGGCTGTTGTGTCTGTCCTGTTTCATGGTCAGGTGGCAGAAGTGAACCCTAGAGCTGTCATGGTGTGTGGTCACAGCCGCCGTGGGTGACCAGCAGGTCACAGGGATGGCTGGGTGGGGCAGATGTCACCTCTCACTGGTGGTGGCTGCCGAGGCACAGGGGAGCAGGGCAAGCAGCACTGGCAGCTGCTCCCTCTGCCCTCCCTGCTCCCTGCAGAGTGTGGCATGGGGGCTTTCCTCTTGGAGGAACCTGATGGGGACACTCAAGTGAGGAGTCACGGGACATCATGGAGACAGTGCCACCATGATCAATTCCTCTTGCTGGATTTGTCTTACTTGGATTTATGCAGCTGCTTTCTATAGCCATGTAAACGTTTATCACCCACAGCTTCACATGGTAACAAGTTCAGCAATTTAATTATATGCTGTTACAAACTCCTTTTATTTGTTTTTTTCTGAATTTACTACCATCTAGTTCCTTTGGATAAATCGTAGTTTTGTAGGACACAACAAACAGCAAGCTATATTCCTCCATTTCATGGGAGTTGTGATTTTCAGATGTGTGTTATATGTCCACTTTGTTTTGCTTCCCCTTAGCTTAATTGTCTTATTTGGTCCTAAAAAGGAAGCTTCCCATATCTCTAATCACCTTTCTGATTAACTCTGAACATTTTCTGGTTGTTCTGAGTTCCAATTGAGCTGGAATTATGTATCATGTTTGAGATTTTTGCCACTGGATATCTTCGGCTTTTATTTAATAATGCTAATTGGCTTTGGTACCTGCTTTTTTATTTTCGTTGGCTTTTTTATATATATATGCCTTTAGAAAGGCAAGTGACTGTAGAAATTTTGTGGGAGGTTTTTAAGAATGTATCATGGAAAGTTTTAATCTCTTAGAAGCGTCTGATTCTCTTGCAAGTTAGCTCCCAGCCTTTTGTTTTTTCTGCTTTCTGCAATTCCTTAGTAGACTGAGTCATGTGTTCCAGAGCAGCTGCAACACATCATGTGATAGGAGAGGGAAATGCACTGTTCAATGAGGCACCCTTGTGCATTAGTGCCCCAGGTATGTGCTTTTCTCACTGCTTTGGACCCCTGCACCTCTTCTTGGCACTTCCTTCGGCCGGTGGTGCCCCGGAGCCGGGAGCAGAGGCCGCGCTGTGCAGTGAGTGCTCGGTGCCAGCTCGGGCCGGGGGCTGGGCGGGGACTGTGTGAGACGGGCACCCGCTTAATGAGGTTAATGAGTAACCCCGGAGAGTGGCGGCTCTGCCCTGCTTGGCTGTTAGGAATCATTTTGCCTTAGTGCCTCAAAGGCAGGACTGGCATTGTTTACTTGGTACAAGTGATGTGCTGTCCCTGGTGCCTTTTGCTGTGGGTATTTCTGGGACGAGCTGTCGATATTCAGGAAGGTGTTGCTGGTGTGGTAAGGATGTGCCTGTGCTGCTGTGAGTACTGGTGTGGTAAGGATGTGCCTGTGCTGCTGTGAGTACTGGTGTGGTAAGGATGTGCCTGTGCTGCTGTGAGTACTGGTGTGGTAAGGATGTGCCTGTGCTGCTGTGAGTACTGGTGTGGTAAGGATGTGCCTGTGCTGCTGTGAGTAGCTGCAGCCTCCCAGCGCTGATGGCCCCTGAGCACAGGGCAGGACGGCAGCTCCTCGCTCTTCCCAGAGCACTCCGAGTTGTTGATTCTCATTTCCAGTGTCCTGCTGTGCTCGCCAAGGCTCGCTCCCTCCTTGTGCAGCTGAGTAAGACATCTTATTGCAGGACTAGGGTTTTTTCCCTGCACCAGGTTTCTTATTTGAAACTGAATTGTTACTGTGAATATTAATTTGCTTGTTTTAAAAATTAATACATGATATTAAAAAGCAAAGCAAAAAAGCTTTGTAGCTGCAACTTGTTTTCAGGAATCAATGTCATACAAGAGCGTGAAATTATTTTCAGCATTTAAGAATGACCAGATTAGAAAATCAGAATGACAGTTTGGAAAATAATGCAATTCCCTAAAGCTTTTTTAAAGTAGATGTTTCAATTTTTTTGTGGTCTACACAAAGATTACCAAAAGTTTTAAATAAGTTATAAGAGTTTCAAATTCTAGATTTGAAATCTGAAACAACAGGTTTCTGCAAACTAGTTTTTCATACTGCAAGAAGTTTTAAAATGAGCCAAACATTTGACTTAGATTTAGAATGAAATGTCACTTACAGTAAGTATATAGTAAGTACTCTTTTCTGTTACAGCTTTTTTGTTTGTTTGGCTCAAAATAAATTTTCAGGCGTGGTTTGGGTTCAGTTAACTGATTGTTTTGTGTTTGGGTTTGATTTTTTTAAGCATTGGCATGGTATAAGTACTACCGAGGCAGTCTGCATGCAGACTCTAAGTACCAGATTACAGTCTTAGAAATAGATTTTACTGGCTGGAGTAATTTTGTCCTGCCTTTTGTTATGAAAGGCATTTCTTAAAGTTTTCTGACTAGTAATATATTTTAAGTATTTGTAAACATCTACAAAAATAATTTCCTATATGCAACAGATTAACCATAGGCCAATATGGGAATAATTCCTTGAAGGTAGAAGGATCACCTTGTTTTAAAATGAAATATTTTAATGTTCTTACACATACATTTTGTAAAGAAATTGCAAAGTAATTGGTTTCTGCCCCCTCTGCCCCATGTATGTTTAATGCTACAAGCCATTAAAATCCAGAAAGGTCTAGTATAGATTCTGAATTGTCATCTGCCCAGGCTACTGGGGGTTTTGTCTCTTGGCCATTATACTTTCTTCCAATGAAGCAAGTCTTCAGTGAACTGATTTCGCACTAATTTCTAAACATACGTTTCTGTATTAATTGATTTATTAAGCCAAACCTGCATGATTTAACATAGACTCAGTAGTGCGTTACAAGTTCAGCATCTGTAACTTGTATTGGTAACATAATTATAAAATAACAAGCTGAAAACCTCAGTCTTCTCAAATTGTTACTGATTATATTGTTTAGGCAATGCCAGGGTTTGGGAATCTGTAGTTTATGTAGCCAGGCTTAAAAATATGCAAAACACCAAACACACTCCTTCCTCACTAGCTTGTCTGTTGTTCACATGGCAGAACTCTGACCAAGTCATTGCTGAAACTCTTATGGGAGGGGTTCTGCTGGTAGGGTTTATTTTGATTTGGCCCAACAATACATACAGATGCCAAGAGGAGCTGTTTATTATTCTGTTTTTCTCACCACAGGTGTCTGTTCTTTTTAACTACTTGGTGCTGACACTTTTTTTGTGCGAAGAACACACAAAGAGCAAGCCCTAGCAAAGTTAATTCAGATGAAATTCAGACTGACAAAAAAGGAAGAAAAAAATCCATTTTTGACTGGATCAGTCCTCTGACATGATTAATGAAGTCTGTCACAAATGGCAGTACCAGCACAGGGCTTGAGGTGGAAGTGAAGGTTGAATACAGAACTGTTTCTATTTTAGGGGTAATACAAGTTCCTGGATTAAGGCAACTCTGTAAGCAGTATTTTAGTCTCCTGCAATACTTTGTTTTTTATCTGTTTGGAAATGAGAGCTTTGCTCCTGATGTATGTTCCCTTCTTGCCATCTCAACTCCTGTTGTTTGTTGCCTGCTCTACATTCTCGTGTCCTTCACTGCAGTTCTGAGATGTGGGGACAGCTTTTGTGGAGCGTCCCATCCTAGTTCAGAAAAGCAATCGTCTTCTCAGGGCCCTGCTGATTTTAGTCTTGTTATTGTGCGTGGGAAACACAGAGATGATCTTTAAAGACTTACCAGGAAGCCTTTATTTTTTTGCTACTTCTTCCCTTACTGAGCATTTAAAAAATTTATCTAAGCTCTTTTCTCTTTGTTAGCACACTAGGGAAACTGTAAAATATTAATATATTGTATTTTAATAGCAATTTTCTAATAAGACTGGCAAAGCAAGCTCTTTTGGTACCATGCTTTTAAAACACACCACTCTCCAAGCAGTGGTCAGAGTTGTTCTTTGGTAGAATTCTCAGGTTCTCCTATTAAAAATTAATGCAAATCTTTTTTGTTCCCCAATAATCAGAGAATTGAGCTGTCCTTTTGGAACAACATTGTAGGAGCTCATGAAAATCAGAAAATAGATGAAAGACAATTATTTCATGAGCTTACAAATACTTTTTTTTCTTAAGTTTGGAAGTGCCTGAGCACAGTGAACAGAGGATTCATTTAGAAGTGGATTAGAGACATTTACATCTAAATGCTTGGCACATACTAACAAACTCATACAATTTTGGTATTCTCTCCACAAGAGAGCATCTAAGTGGGTAAAAATGTTGTAGATTTCAGTTACTTATTAATGAATTTTTATTGCAAATTCTTACTTGGGAATTTCCAAAAGTTAATTATTTGCCAAATATTTTACAAGTGAACTCATTATTGTGCATTCTTAATGGTTAAATGGCTACTTGAATTAACTTGAGCTTTTCTATTGTGAACTTCTAAGACTATCTTTCACATAAACAAGCAAGTTTTCTGTTTCTTACTTGGGTATAATCACTATCAGCATTATAAATGGGAAACAAGAGTTCAGTTTCCTAAGAGTATTCAGGTGCTAGTTTTTTATGGATTTAGGTACAAATTATATGACTGCATAAAGTACTTAATAACCTCTGATGTCTTTATGTCTATTAGACCTTAAACATACCCATAGACCTTCAATGCTTATTAAAGAAAGTTTATGCTGATAAATCTATTCATGTGCTTCTAGTACAGCCTTGGGAAAGTCCCCTCATGTAGGGTACCTGCAAACCTACTGAGCTTGTAGGATTTGCAGTATTCATTTATGGAGTACGATTTCAGCCATTCCTTGCCTCTAGCAAGTATCGGGTTCTTAATGTGATAAAAATATTGTCTGTTAACATTCTAATAAGTGTATATATGTATGTGTGCCATGCTCCATCTCTCGGTATATGAATTGATCTGTGTTTGTGTCTGTATTTATAAAATGCTGTTCGGTTCCTTTAATTGTGCAGCATTGTTGTGTTCGGTCAGTATTGTTAGAGTTGTTGAAAAGTGCTCAGTCTGTTTTACCTCGTGCGTTAATAAGGTTGTGGTCCTTGATGCTACACAAATCAGCCTTCTTCCCTGAAAAATTACAAATTGTTATCTTTATAAGATAAACAAAAAAAAATTAAACTTGATCCTGTGAGGCAGGGCACCAAAAGTTACAAAAATATTGTAGTGAAAATGGTAGAACACAGGATGTTATTGATTATGGATTGCGTTTTCATATTTTGAGGGCCCAGAGTGCTCCCAAGGCCGGGCCGGAGTGGCGCGGCTGCCGTGGGGCAGAGCTCAGCTCCGCTGCCCCTGCTGCCTCCTGCCTGCGCCTGGCTCTGCTGCCTGCCTGTGCCCCGCTCTGCTGCCTGCCTGTGCCCGGCTCTGCTGCCTGCCTGTGCCCCGCTCTGCTGCCTGCCTGTGCCCGGCTCTGCTGCCTGCCTGTGCCCCGCTCTGCTGCCTGCCTGTGCCCGGCTCTGCTGCCTGCCTGTGCCCCACTCTGCTGCCTGCCTGTGCCCCGCTCTGCTGCCTGCCTCTTTGGTTGTACTGGGTTTGCGTTATGGTGGACTGGAGACGTACCGTGAATTCTCTGAACATCCAGAATATGAACCAGTCAGACTGCATGTGCTTTTGGGAGATTTACCAGGACTTCTCTGAAGTTTAAGTTTTTGAGGCTGTGTGTTGGGTGGAGGGTGTATTAGCTAGATAGGTCCTTCAGTATCTCCTGTTACTTTTGAGATTCCTGTATTCAATGTAGAAATATTTTTATTAAACACGTTTAGGCTTTATATGTAAGGGTGGCAACCTGTAATTTTGATTCTGGTTTCCTGTCAAAGTTTAAACAAACTGCTCTTGTCTCCTGAGATCATTCTTTGACTCTTGGAGTCACATGGAAGTGTTGACTGCTGTTCCGTGTCTGGAACAGCTTGTGACTGTTTACTGGAAAAAAGCAGCAGCTACATTGTAGAAATGTGCAGTGTAATATCTCTGAATAGCTCTGTTGTTGTCTTGTATAGAAAAATCACCTACTCAACTACAAATACAAGAAGGGTTCATTGTGCAAGTCCTGCACTTACCACTCACGTTGTTTATCTATTTCCCTCAATTTTCGTTTTGAAAGGTTTGCTCCTTTTTATATTGCTCATTATAGATGTCCAAGTGAAGGATAAAAGATGGGTCATATAAAATTCCAAACCTGCATTTTGAAAAAAAGAAATAAAAGATTCAATTTCTACAGGTGTTTGGAAACTGCATCTATTAAATTTGCAAACTTTCTCATGCTTTGGCTGCAGTTGGTGTGCACACCATACCTTAATCCTCAGGCTCAAAACTGACAGTTCTGTGTTAGGGCTGTAAACCTGAAAGAAAAAGATAAGCTAGGCCAAAAAATCCAGAATGTGTTTGTGTTGGATGAAATGGAACTAAATGCAGTTGCACTAAAATAGGATTAGAATTAGCATGTTGCAGTGTAGCCACACAATTATGAGGAACGGAGGAGGGAGGTAAAAAGGACTGGCTTTGGAAAGAGAATGACGTAGCAGGCGTGTTTTAAACTGTAGTAAAGTCAAATTGAAGATGTGTGCATGTATCCCAATTCTCTACTGTTTTGTAGCATCAAAGACATGAAGTACTGAGATAGTTTGGTAATAGTAATTTGTTTTTAGCAAGTGTCTCCTTTGTGATAGTAAAAATATAATACGTGGTAACAAATCAGTGAATGTTACAGCAAAAAAAAAAAAAGAGCTATGGAAGTTGCACTTAATTTCATGGTGTATTTAGCTCTACATACTTTTTTATTAGAAATGCAGTGATACACTGGCAATATGGAGAGAGGGAAGAATAAAAATTACTTGGAGTCAGTTTGTGAAGAGGTCGTTTGTCTTCATATACAGAATGTGACTTAGAACATCACATTGAATAGTTGAGGACTTAACACCGACTCTGAAGAGAAATTTCTTCAATAAATGGTTTGGGCTTTTGCAGTTATTTAAGTAAACAGATTGTTGGAAAAAATGCTGGGCATTAAGAAGTTTCAAGCCAGACCCTGCTAAGTATTGAAACATTTTCATTACAGTGTTTAGCGGAAGTAGTGCTTGTCATTCTCATGCACCCCGTTATAAGACATTGTTTTCAGTTGCCGTGAACTTGGCTGAACTTTAACTCTTTGTACTGAAGCTGTCAGAATCAGATTTTTTATTTTCATATTCAAAACCTTATTTAAGCACAGTTCAGCACTATTTGAGGAAAGATTTTAAAGCTCCAGCAGATCTGTTTATAGAGCATTTTCACAGCTTCTGCTGCTTCTGGCATAGATTATTCATGTATGTGATAACACAGGTCAATGAAACCTGTCTCCTAACATCTTCAAACAGTCCCAGCACACAGATCATAATTCTGCCAGCTCAGGGTTACAGACTTAGAGCAAGACAGTTTTGTAGCTGAACAACTGAGGCAAAAGCAGCAATGCTGCTGCTGGTGCTCTCAGTGACTTCCAGACAGATCCCTGGTCATGTTAGGGGTGAGAGATCCAATGGGACCAGTAGGACAGCATGTGCAGGGACTGGGCCTCAAGACAGCATAAGCTGCATTTCTCTCAAGTGTCTGGGATGCTGAAGGCAGCCATTTCAAGGTCTGGTTACTTGGCTGCAGTGATCACCACTTGAGGAAAATACCTGCTCCCCATCAGGAGGCAGGTGGGAGATTTATTCCAGGCTGTGGTCGTACTCCTCAGACACAGAGTGACTGATTTCTGCCCGTACAGCTGCCCAAAGCACGGCTGTTTGCAGGCAAAGCATGGCTGTGAGATGCCATTTCAGGCAACTGGCACTAAACATGCCAAAGCTATTACGAGCCAATTAGGCCTCAGCAATCTTTAGTCCTTAGTTTCTTCTAAACAAAATCTTACAGCCAATATGAAATTACACATCTCTTGGAACGCACTTGTACTCCCACACTATTTATGGCAGACAGCAGCAGCAGGAGGTGGTTGATCTGATGACAGAAGTGAAAGCCCTGTACAGGAGTAAAAGGAATTACCAAGTTAAACTCCTGAAGTAAGAGTTACTGTTTAGCTTTCACAAATCTTGGCTGTGGAAGTATCATTGTGTGTAGTGATTTGCTTTTCCTTTTTAAATGGTCCTCAGTCTCATTTACCTATATGCTTTTTTTATTTTATAGCTTATGCCAGACCAATTAGCATAATTTTTTTTTCTTCATTTGGATCTTTTTTTTTTGAAGGAGACCAAGGAAATGATTGGTCTCCTTCATTAGACAGTCACAGTAAGAACTTGGAAATGTGTTTGTGATCTGGGTGTTCTTTTTTGAAATCACCTGAAAATGCCTTTATAAATGAAAAATGTCATGTGGCCTGATGATTCTGAATTCAGGAAATTCATAAAATTCTCAGAAGTATTTAACAGTAGCCAGCTAATTACAGCTTTTTAAATAAATACTAGCTGAAGCACAAGAATGTATGCTTGTTTAAAGCACAGTGTTGTTAACTCAATGAATTTTTAGTAGTGGAGAGTTGCAGAGCTTGATCTCCAGATATAAGGGAAGTGGTGTGTGGTTTTGTTGGGTTTGACTGTGGGTTGGTATTTTTGGTGGGGGTTTTTTTGTTTTTATTGTTGGGGGTTTTGTTTTGTTTTTGGTTTTAAGTTGGTTGGTTGTTTTTCTTGGTTTTGGGTTTTAACTACTGCACAGTATTGTCCATTTTGGAATGGTGTTTTTTTCCCTGGAGTGGTGTTTCCCTGGAGTGAACTCCATGTTGACTCAGAAAAGGTGGATAACTTGAAGCAAGTAAAGAGTTAGGTGTTCCTTGGTACTACAGACTTAGAATTGATACAGGCTTCTCTTTCCCCCTCCCCTTTTTCTGTTTCAGGTGAAATTGTGGTGAACGAAGTAAATTTTGTAAGAAAGTGCATTGCAACAGATACAAGCCAGTATGACCTGTGGGGCAAGTTGGTTTGCACTAACTTCAAGATTTCCTTTATTACGGATGACCCGATGCCACTGCAGGTTGGTTATTGCTCACGTGAGTGCATCCTGACAAGGAATGGGAGAAGTGCAGTTGTTCACACAGTGAATGTCTCATATCTGACATCAATGGATGCCTTCTAAGCAGGCTGCAGGATGAGGTTCCACTCTCCTGTTCTGAATGTGTTGCTAGTCCATCCCTTCATTGAGAGGATCAGAACATCAAATTTGTACCGAAGAACATCCAGCTCCATTTACCTCTGTGTGTGGAGGCTTCCCAGGGAAGTGGTTTTACAAAAGGCAAAGCAGGAATTATACACAGAGATGTTCTTCCTCGAAGGAGATATTTGCAAATGTTCCTTAGAGGAGCATCAGATCAGCAAAGCTTTTAATGTGGTGGAGTTTTATTGGTGTTACTGATAGAGGGCAAAGTAACCATGAAATGAGTTTTCACTGTAATTGAAGCAACAAGAAAAGGGGAGAAGAACTCTTTTGTCTTTGTCAAAGCAGAACTCATGACATTCAAAACCGTGATCGGTTTTTGAACAGCACAGCGCACAGCACTGTTTGGAAATCCAAGTAGTGAGCTGTATGTTATTTTCAGTAAGTTTGCACTTCCATTCGGGGCTTTTAAAGGAAATGTTCCATTAACTAAGGATATGTAAAGCTCTGAAAGTAGATAGATGCTTATTCAGTAATGGTTAGGAAGTTTGACCAAAGATACTTCAAAAAGTTAATTTTTGACAAGAGGTTGTTGTCAAAACTTGCCCTTGAAAGTAGAACTAATTTCTTTTCTTTCTATGCTTACAAAAGTAATAATTATTTTAGATTTTTTTATATTCCATATATATATATATATATGTACACACACACACTATACTTCAAATTGCATTGAATTTCTAACAGTAATTTTTGAGATTAATTCAGTAAATCCAGTGCAGATAGTGAGGTTATTTTGCATATTCCGCTGGGGTTTCTAAACTGTTGTGTGTGCAGTTCCACAGCACAAGAGAGCTGTTTCCACAGCCTCTAATTACCTGTAAATAGGCAAGGGTGGTACCTGTCAGAAAAGCCTAGGCATGCCTGATTTTTATCGTAGTTTCTTCAAAGTTGTGCTGTGTATCTGGCTGCAAACTGCAGAACTGCAATTAATGGCTGTGAGTTCATGTGTTTCAGAAATTCCATTATAAAAACCTCCTCCTTGGTGAACATGATGTGCCACTCACATGCATTGAGCAGATTGTCACAGGTATGTCAAAAATAGTGAAGTATAATGACAGGCTTTGTTCTTATTCAGTACAAAACTGTTAACTGCCTGCTAAGTTCTGCAGAATTGTAATGACATAAAACCTTAAGTGTCAAATCTTCCACGATTTGAAGTATTTTTTTAATTTAAATTAGGATAAAAGTCTTAAATACTGAATAAATCTTGAGGTGCCATGCAGGAGATTTACTTAGTTGGGTCTTTATATTATTTGCTTTAAATTCATAACTACCATACTGAATCAACAGGTGTTGTAGGACAGACACCTGTTACAGCAGTTCAGCGTTTGGTTAGGAACATTTTTACATTGAATAATCTGAATCTCTGCCACTGAAATACACTATATTGCTAAAAGTACGTGGCTTATATAATACACATAGCTGGGATTTCTGACAGCAGAAATGCTGCTGTTTCCAATCCTCTCTAATTGTTAGCAAGTTAATAGCTGGTGATCCTCAAAAATCTGCAAATGACAATCGACATCTTAATCTGCAGAAACAAAATACTTCTTGTGGAGAACCAGGTTTTGATTTGTTGGATTCTTTAGGCTAACCTATTTATAAAGAAGGATGTTTTTCAGCTTGTCATTGTAGAATTTCATAAAAGAGATGATTTTTCAAATCTTGGTTATGTCATGGGCTGTTAAATACTTGGTTTTCTGCCTTTGGTAATCTAAATTATTAGTTGTAAATTTTCAGTGCCCAAAGTTGGTTGTGGTCACTGTGAAAAGATTGATGTATATCTGAGGAAGAACATGATGTAGAAATGCTTTTTTTTTTTTTAAACAAAGAGGTGCTGTTGATCTGTTATACTGTCTTGAACTGGCCTACATTTGTTGCCCCGTTTCTAATGCATGAGGTTTACCCTAAATTTAGTGAAGTATAAGCATTTACTAAGAGAAATTAACAGATTTTCTACCTCAATCAAAATATGCTATTAAATAAAAAACTTCTGGTAGGAACATTACTGTATCTATTTGAGCCAATCTTGTGTTTACTTACAGAACACAGTCCAATATCTTTGTCTTTTCTTTGCAGTGAATGACACTAAGAGGAAGCAGAAGGTACTTGGTCCCAACCAAAAACTAAAATTTAATCCAACTGAATTAATAATTTATTGCAAAGACTTCCGTATTGTCAGATTTCGTTTTGATGAAGCAGGTCCTGAAAGTGCAAAAAAGGTATTATTGTATTCTTATGAAATCCTGCCTTGTAGTCATTACTTGTAGCAACAGCTGTGCTGATAAGAACATTTTGTACTATTATGTTTTGATAGAGAAGTGGGGGGAAGAATTGCAAATTAGTCACATTCTGTTACAGGAGAATATCTAGATATTTAGAGTCAAAACTAGCAGGGAAAAAATTAATGTGATGTATTAACTGTTTCTTATCATGTAAGATAAACATGTATTTCTTGTCATATCTGTTGTACTTTTAAAAGTTATTAATTTATTAAATAAATCTTTTTGAGGACTGGGATGAGAATGCTGCATTGCAGCTGTACAACAGATGCTTGCATTTTTATGGAAAATGCTTCAAGCTTTGATACATTTTCTGAAAGTCATAACCCTAATTTACCCCGAGGTTGAGTGTACTCCCTTATGGATGTCCTTAATTGTGTCACACAACAAGTTCTCCAGCGAGCTCTTGGAATCACCATTTTGTCCAATCTGCACAAGCCTGGACTCCTTCCCAACATTTTGTTAGCAAAGACTTGTACACCTGTTGGCAGGAGGAGTTCCATGGGTCTGTACATTCCCAGAAATGTCCTTCCCTCCCCGCCTGCAGCCCGTGCTGCCCGGGGCTCTGGTCAGCGGGGCTGTGCTGTTGGGCAGCCCCAGCCCGGCTGAGCTGTCTGGGCAGAGCTGCCCAGCCCGGAGCACATGCCCGGCTCCGGGGACCCAGCTGCCCCAGCTGCCCCCAGCTCCACGCACCGCGCCGGGCACAGCCGGCCTTTCGTAAGGAATGACCCAGTTTGCTCTCAGAGCTTAGCAGTTCCCCTTCTCAGCAGGATCAGGTTTGAGTTTAGCCCTGTAAGTCCCAAGGACCATCTGCCCAGGCGTAAGTCTGTGTGCAGTTCCTGACCGAGCAAGTGATGAACCGGCTCAGCCCTTTGACCCTCCCGGACATGCACGGCCAGGAGCCCGTAAAGAACCGCCCTGCTCGGGCCTCGCCCCTTTTCTGCTGCCTGTGCAGTTGGAACCTTCCATGCCTCGCCGTCTTTCGGCAGTCATTCCCTTGCACAGCTTCTCCCAAATCCCCCTGGAGCTCCTGTCTTCTGCAGTATCGTTACAGCAACTGTTTCTAATTGGCTGTCACAGCAAAGGAGAGTGATTAGCCTGGAGGAGGAGAGCATAAACTCAGCATCTCATTAACACTCTTTGTGCTGCGTTTTCTTGAGCAAGAGCAAACAGTTGAAACCCTTTTATGAAGGCCCTTATGTTGGGCATTTATAATTACATAGTCTTAGGCGGTTTCTTCTGATAGCAAGAACAGCTGGGTGTAGAGAACCAGAGCCTGTGTGGTCACAGAGATTGTGCTGGTGGTGACCAAAAGTGTTACAATGGCCATTTTCAAATATTGGACTGTTGTCATTAGAGGAGAGGAAGAAACCTTGTACAAATATCAGCTGTGTGGTTACTGTTGCAGTTTCGGTGCATCCTGTAAATTCCTGCAGCTTTGTGTGGGTGTATCACAGAAGCACACTGTTACTGAAGGGAGATCAGGTTCAGCTAATCTAATCTAATGCTTCTATAATAGCATTAGAATATAAATGTATAAAACCATGGGCTCCTTAGATCAGTTTTCCTGTATTAGGGTTTTGCGTAAATTATTTTGGGATGCTGGTGAACACATCTAGAGTTGTCTTACACAGCATATTGAATGGAGTTGTTTTGTTTGTTCTGACGTTTAGATGGCATGCTGGCGCCACAGTATTGAAAGATTTTATCTGGTTTCTGTTCCTGCCCTTCAGGTAGTACACATTAGTAAGGTTGTCCTGATCTCTAAAAACAGAAGACTGCTATTAGGGCACCTGAAAGTTCTGAAGGGCCTCTTTCATCTTTATTTACATCCAGCTGTTTGTACAAGTACATTTTGGTAGCTGTCTACTTGGAAATAACTGTGTGTGCCTAACTTTGGTAGGGAAGACCAAGACTTAGAGTGTAACTGAGTTCTGGTGTGAGGGGAGTCCTGCACTTGGGCTGAGGGTGCATTGCTCTCTGACTGGGAGACTTCCGTAGGAGAGCACCGACATGGAATGCGAGATCCCGGATGGAGGAGCCTGTGGGCATCATCACCTGCTCCACCTTCCATTTCAGAGTTGCCAAGATTAGATCAGGTTGTAATTAAATGTCATCCTAGCAATACACAGGAGTAGCATTCTATAAATAAAGCACTGGTAGGTCAAAAGAAAATACCTACCTACTAAAATATGCACTTCAAAATACAAGAGTATAAATGTCTCTACTTGTTGCCAGATGATAGCAAATGTTCTGTTTAGAGCAATAGTTATATAAAAACAATACACGTGGTAATTAGTGTTTACAGATGAGCTTTAAGTATATGGAACAGTTACAAGGAGACCAGATGCTAACTTTATGCAGTTAAATAATTTGTTTCAAGCATGGTTCCTTGCACGTACTGGAAATACTCAGCAGCATCCAGTGACATAAATTGGTGTTGGCAAAGAGAGTGTAATCTGTTCCTGAGGAAGTGTCTGTATTTGCTGAACAGGGCATAAGGCAGAATAACTAATTAAGCTGCCTTACTAGAATAGAGATTATTCCGAGTCTCTCTTTGAGGATCTCAGAAAGATCCTCTTTCCAAGGATCCAAGTTTGAAAGCAGCCTTCTGATGTGGACAATCTGACAGACTTGACTACACTTAGAAACGCGGGTAATGTTGGCAGAACTCTCAGAGGTGTTTTTTCTTTGCCTTTATGCAGAAACATTGTGAGAACACATTCATTTATTTTTGTGTAAATTATTATGGAGAAGCTTAAAAATGGGTTATATTAGAAAAATACCCTCAATACTTGTTGTAGCCAGTACATGCTAATAAAGTACTGTCTCAGCATTAGTCAGCCAGGTAAATATTTTCTTCCTCTTTTTTATTAGTGGATACTTGGGAAAGAAGTGTTAAGGAAAAATAGAAGGAATGGAAATTTGCACTCACCACTGTTTAACAGTTTAATTTTGTTTTGTCTCTAAAATAAAGCGATAGAGTCTCTCCAAAGGAAGGAAAGCCAGATGGGTGTGGGAGGAAGTGGAGGATGGGGAAGCAAGAGTAAGCAAGTTGGGGAAGTCTTAAGTTAGGCAGTGCAAAAAAAGAAGCATTTCACATTCCTTAGAGGAAAGGAATTATTTTGTTCCAGAAATGACAGCAAACAGTCAAACTGTAAACGCCTGCTATTTTTTAGGCACTGAAGTAGTTGACATTAGACTGAGGAAACAAAATGTGTGAAAGGTGAGGCTGTAGATGTTGTGACTGTTCAAGATGTCCAGTGTTGCCTCAGTGTGCACAGGGATCTTGGCAGTGCCCGGAATGGCACCCAGCCTGTGCCTCCATGGGTATATCTCCATTTTGTCATCCCTTTCTCTTCTGCAGCTCCCTCTGTTCTTTTCCTTCAGGAAGCTTTTGTGAATGAGTATGAGAGCAGTTTCAGAATCACACGCTCAATCAAAACAGAAGGAAAGTTATTTATCTCAAATCTCATTTCCTGTGCAATCAAAAGTAGCCTTTCCTACGTCATAACACTTGGGATGGAGGGGAACATTTTTTTTTCCTAATTGTTATGAACAATGATATGAAACCGTTAAGAGATTTGGACAAACGGTCCTGACCCTTTGTAATGTGTTCCCCCAGCCTCCCCAACTCTATTGCATTGTTCTAATTGTTTGTGCAGATCACAAAATTGGTAATGTTTCAAGACACTGAGAATGCATGAGTTGATGTTCTTTGGAGGGGCTGTAGAAAACTTTCTTTAGAAGTAACGTACAGAATCCCAGAATGGTTTGGGTTGGAAGGGACCTTAAAGCTCATGCCATTCCACCCCCCTGCCATGGGCAGGGACACCTTCCACTAGACCAGGTTTTTCAAACCCCCATCCTGGCCTTGAACACTTCCAGGGATGGAGCAGACACAACTTCCCTGGGCAAAGGTAAAAGGTATTTTAAAAAATAGAGATGAAGTTTAATAATTCTCTTAATGCTGAATGCTTATTTTCCCAATAAGTTTTCCAGCCTAGGAAGATTAACAAAATCTGTTTGTGGGACTTGGTGTAGTCCTGCTTGTGTGACTTTCTACTACAGGTGTCTGCTTGAAGTAGGAATTGCAGTAGCAAATGAAACTTGTATTTTTCCAAGGAGTTCATAAGCCAGGTAGCCTGGCGTAAGTAAGGAGGGGAAATGCGGGGCTGTGCTAATTGAGCACATCTGAAATGTTCCTGTTCACAGCTCTTCAAGAGCATTAGCAAAACTTGGAAGCTCTTGCAGTTGGTAAAATTCCTGCTGAAGAGGAGGGTGTGCCCTGAACGTATAATTTGTTTTTCTCAGATAGGGATTGAACAGGGAACACTGACATCTCATAGGGAAATGGCTTTTGCACTACAAAATAACTACAGCCGTTGTGTTTACTGCCTTTAATAAATGAACTTTGCAACAAGCAGCCTATTCTCTTGTTATTTGTCTGAGCCTAAATATCTTCAGCTTTACACAATTGTAAATTGGCAAGAATACCAAACATTTTTGAGTTTGATACGAGAACGCTTCCTGTAAAACATGTTTGTCTTCCAATTTAAGAGCGTTCTACTTATGGCCATAATCTGCTGAGATCTGTGGAATGTGCTTGTCTTCTGAATCTCTGAGACAATAAAGCTATTATAGGGATTTAGTGAGAAGTAAACAAAAAATTAGTATGTCTTTAATACTTGCTTAGTGTATCTGTGAGTGGAATTTTCTAAAATACAAAAACAGAGATAGTAGCATGATAAATCTATCACTTATTTTAATAAGAGAAATAGAGGTTCTGAAACTGTGGGTGGACTGTTCCACCCATGCAATACCTGGCGTGAGTTACATCTATTCTGTGGAACAGCCAGGAGCGTTGTCCAGCTCCTGCTTTCTTTAAAAGCACAACTATGGTCTCATATTTGTTGTGGGGAACTAGATCTGAATGGTTACTATCCCCCCCTCACCATTTTATCCCTCTTCACACAGCTCACACATGCTCTTTTTCAGATGTAGAAAGTAAATGACAGAGACTTCAGCTGCTGCTTTTAAAAATAGGTTTTATTGTATTTCTGTTGTGTTATTTGGCAGCACGATGGAATTTTTTCCTGCAGTTTGTCCTGAAGCCTTGAGAGTAGATCAGCATAGTAAAAGGCTTTCAACTTTCACTCCATAAATGAAGATGAGGAGTTCTGCTAGAATCAGTTACTGTAGAAAAAAGTTACATAGAATAATGGAAGTCAAAAGGTGTATATACACAGATTTCTATTTTGTTTCATCATGAACGATAGCCAAAAGTAGTCTGTTAGAAGTGGCCAAATATCGTTGAATAGCTGGCTTCTTCAGCTTTGGTGTGTACACCGAAGTCACAAGATTTAGTGAAATGTGCATGGCTTCCTGTTATTCCTGGTGGTCATTAAAAATTTTATCAAATCCTGGAAATGAGCTTGTTCATTTGGAAAGTCCTGCTAGACTGTTTCCCAGGGACACTTCTTCTGTTTGTGTTTTCTGGGGAGCTGTCACCCTGGAATGTTCTGTCCTCGATTTTTCTTTGCAGTTTCATTGTAGAACTGTAAGTGTGGGGAGAACAGTTAAAGAAACCGTTGTTCTGAAACTCGACTGGAATTTTTTATTGGGGAGTGCTTGTGAAACAACATTTTCAACTCAAGTTAGTGTACTGGCATGAGTGGTTTTATAAATAATGAGGAATGTGCCCATCAAAAGCCAAAGTATATAAAAATACAGTAAAGATTCCATAACACTGCGTATGTTGCATGCAAATAAAAGTACAGCAACTTCCTCCATGCAGAACTCAGCATAACTGAGCTCTCAAGCTTTGTTCCTGTGCCCCAGTGCTGCCAGCACTGGTGTTCCTTCAGTTCTGCGGTGCAAATCTTTTTTCTGTGTCTATCACAGTAAGAAAGCTTTCCTTCACTAACAGAAGACAATTTCTTGGATGCACAGGATGTTTTTCAAAAATAATATTTAAAACTGCTAAACTCTGAATAAATTTTGTAAATGTGTTTCTAAATGTGAAAAGTCATGAGGAGTTGAAGGGAAGAAAGGAAATAGAAAGAAAAAACTTGGGTGGTAAGAATGTGGCTTTACACTATGTCTTTGTCCCTGGTTAAAAGGTACAATTTAGTAAAATGCAGAAGCAAATACTGAGGGAAGAGGACAAAGTTAAAGACTCCATTCGTGTCCTGAAATTTGAAGAAAAACAGCACCAATCTCTACTTCATTTTTTTTTCTTCCTGAATTTGATTCTTCTAGAAAGCTTTTTCACAGCTTTGCATATTTCACACTGTTATAATTAAGGGCAATCACTTCTTTGTCTATATAGATATATAAAGAACTGTAATTAATGTCTCTTTCCTAGGTGTGCCTTGCAATAGCTCATTATTCTCAGCCAACAGATCTTCAGCTTCTCTTTGCATTTGAATATGTTGGGGAAATATATCATAATCCAGGTAAGTATTAAAGTACTTTGATTATGCTTTGTTCCTATTTTGTAATATATATTTTTAGTAAGACTTCTGTCCAGAAGCAGTGGCAAAAAGCATTTGAGGCTTTCTCCAAGGGTAACAAAATCAGCTTATTCTGCACCCAGTCTCTTACTTGTGGTTACAAGTCATTCATTGGGATAGACATTAATGACCAAAATCCAAAGAAATGTCTTTCCCGTCTGAAACAAAGCAAAACTGTGCCAGCATGAATACTCCTATTTCTTAGTTCACGCTTCCATCCTCCTATTGTATGTCTCTGTTGGTACTCTGGGTACCCAGTTAATGTCCCATCAGGCAGGCTTGCTCACCTGCCCTTCTTTTGGGAATAAGTTTCTCTTCTGGTGGTATTGCAGGAGGATTTGTGCAACTTGGGACTCCATACCTTCTTTCCTAGAGGCTTACTAGGCAGTTCTTCCCACTCAAAACCTCCACCACCCCTGCTGAGTTGGAGCACACCCTCTCTGCTCAAGGCCAATCTCCAACTGAACCTTGTCAGTTAGGTAAGCCTGCAAAGATGCCTTTGGAACTTGATTTCTAGTGTAATGCTGTGCGGTCACTGCTCAGTGTTCCCCAGCCGAGACACAGCTGAGAGCCGTCAGTTGTAGGGTCACGAGCCTCCCCACAGAACGTGCTGCTGCTGCTGCTGCTGTAGAGCTGTGGTACTGAGGTCTGCCCTCAGCAGCTGGCACTGGAAACCACTGATCTGCCTTCTCAAAATATGAACCTTGTGGAATTATGAGATCAGGCCTTCAAATTTGCAAAAAAGTGCATGTTTTTCATGGGGGTGCCTCCGTGACTGCCCTGTGCATGCACAAGAATAAGTGTGCATGTGATTGTGTTGCACACACAATTACACAGGGAATTTCTTACCTCCTAAAGCTTGGGCAGTTACTAAGGTCCACGTATTTTCATGTTATATAGTACTAGGGAGGAAGCTAATTTGCAGATAAAATTGCAATAAAATGTTAGTCTGTCACAAAGTTGCCTTTACTCTGTCCTTAAAATACCATTTGCTATATGGAAAAATACCTAGTGGAAGAATTCTGTAAGGTGGGTAAAAATGTTCCTCTGGAGCAGCAGACCAGAATGGCAAAGGACAGTTGTTCTGCTATGCTGCACTTACTAAGAGAGTTTGAAATTCTTTTGGGTTGTGTTGGGGTGTTCTTGTTGTTGTGAACCCTGGTGTTTGTCCCATAGATCTCTGGCTTTGCTCTTGCAATTCCAGTGCTGTTTCCTAACTCTCTATCCCTGCTACTCCTAGTGAAGTAAAAGGTTAAATACTGTCTTTGTGCTTCCTGAGGAACATAAAAAACCTGCAGTGCTCTGGTGTTTGTGTACATTGGTTTTTTCCCAGGCTATATTTAATAGTTAACCATCATTAAACAGGAAAATTGTGACCCTTTTTGTAATTATTGAATTTCTCTGTTTACCATCTTTGAAGAGCTACTCAGTCTGATTTAATCTTGTTTTCTTCTGAAAATCTTAAGTAGTCAGAATGCCAGTGCAAGAGTGAAGTTGATAGATACAGAAAGCAGAAACTACACAGGTTATGGGATGTCAGCTGAGCCGTGATGCTGTCCTGCTTCCTTTGGGCAGGCTCTTGCTAAAGCTCGGAGCTTTCATGGGGGAGGTAACAGGGCTGAATCTCAGTTTGTTCCACTTTCAACTAAAAATGTACTTCAAGTGTCAAGAAACAAAATGTAATTTCTTTTTGACACAGCTGACTGTCCTCTTGGCACCTAAAGAATGACCAGCAAAGGAGATCCTTCTGTATAGTAACAGCCTCTCTAATCTCCTGGTCCCTAGACACAAAATGATAGGCCATCTTTTTGTGTGGGTATAAATACTAATTTATATAGAAACTCCCATATTTTATCTTGGCCTTCCATTTCTTTTTTTTGCTGTTAATACAGCAGTCGCTTAAAGTTGCTGAAATGATATGTTTTATTTTGCTTTCTTGACATAGTTCCTATTAAAGGGTAGCCTATAAAGGGTTCATGTTTTTAAAATGTTGCAAACTTTGGCATACTGAAGAAAGAAATCCTGTGACTGGAGATAACCTTTGTTCCTGAGTATTAGAATGCCTTGCCTTCTATCAAGCAGCACAGCAGGCCAATTTTATGTTGCTTTTCCATTGAAATTGCAGGGAAAAAATACATTGACATCTTCAATGTATCACCAAACTGTCATTGAATCACTGCTTTCTTGTAATACAACAACAGGTAATATAGATAATACTAGTCCTGATGCTAATGGCTAATTTTTGTAACTAGGAAGGTGAAGATTCTGATTGTTGTTTATTTTTTTTAATGGGCTTTGATGACTTTTCTTTTCCTAGCAAAGAAGGTGAATGGCATAGACCCAGGAGGTGGTGGTGGTGGCATCGGCAGTGCCAGTGGCCAGCAGACTCCTTTGTTTGAAACTTACTCGGATTGGGATAGAGAAATCAAAAGGACAGGTGCATCCGAGTGGAGAGTGTGCTCAGTCAATGAAGGTTATATGATATCCACCTGGTAAGTGTCTCTTGGGACAGCGGCAGGAGGGAATTGTGCTGTCTTGTCCTGTGTCCCCCACGCCTCCATCCCACCCAACTGTGCGCTGCCCCTCTTAATTGTGCTGCTCTCTGGAGAGGGCCCCCATGAAAGATGCTGCGAGTCTTGTCCCTAAAGGAAATGCCATGTCCCTAAATGTCGTATTTTGGCATCTGTTGCTTTGGTCTTCTGCGCTTCCATGTGGGACATGCACGTTCTCACCAGCGTCCTCGTCCTCGGGGCTGTGCCGGTGCTGCAGCCGAGCCCTCACGTGGGACAGCGACAGCCACGCCCTGGGGCTGCTCTGGGGCAGCCTGACTGAGCTGGTGACACAGCGCTGCAGCAAGAGGGAAGATGGTAAAAAACACAGGGAAAAATAACCTTTTTCTATCATGCTTTTTCCACAAGCCTTCCAGAATATTTTGTGGTTCCATCTTCCTTAGCAGATCAAGACCTGAAGCTGTACTCCTACTCTTTCATTGGGAGGCGAATGCCAGTAAGTGTTCTCTTTGTTCTGGTACTGCTCTTGGTCATGGTAAAGTATTGATCCTAAAGCTGTCTATACCAATTAACACCTTTCTATGCATAGCATTAAGAAAAAAAATTGTACAGAATAGCACTAACCTGCATTATTTTATTGTTTCTTGTGATTTTTCCCCATGTTAGTTATGGTCCTGGAATCACCCTAATGGGAGTGCCCTTGTGAGAATGGCCAACATTAAAGATGTATTGCAGCAGCGAAGAATTGATCAAAGGTAAAGGTTTGGTTGTGTTACTCTTTAATCAGAAGGGTGGGATAACACAAAGTGTGTGACTCAGCAGTGGGTGGCAATGGAGGGGACTCTGTGACACCGCAGTGTTGTAGTGTGGGAACTTTGGAGAGACTGTTCTCTGGACCTAGTTCTGGCACAGTTTTTATTCAAGGCCCATTCCAGTTTCAAATACTGAATAATGTTTCAGATTTTAATGTATCTTTATTTTTTAGGGGGCTAATCATTCAGATGACTGAATTCATTGATAAAAGTATCAGATTTACTGTAATGCAGCTTATGTTGGTGGCGATCTTCTTACCTCCTTCAGCAAGACAGTAAAAACCCATTTATTTGTGAAATTGGGAAATACAATTCTAGAGATTTAGTATCATCATGCATATGGTATTTCTGTGAAATATTTGTCATTTGCTGTTCTTAAGGAAACATTGAATGCATTTAGTGCCTTGCATAGGTAGTTTACAAGCTTGGTAAGTTTAATTTGTAGAGTGACTTCTTGTAGTAGTGCAAACACCTGCCTTATGTGTTAGACTGGAGCTCTGAGTTTTAGTTGAAACCCTGTCAGATTTCCTGACTTTATAAACTTCATATATGTTCTGTTTATTTAGCATAGGTAAGTCTTACTAGAAATGATGGAAAACAGAAAATTGAATAGAGTTATTTAACTGTCAGTCAGCCTCAGATTTTCATTTCCCAAATGTGACATTTTTATGATCCAGCATTTCCATTTTTTTGTTTTGTAATTAGCAGACACCAAATATGTTTGAGTCAGTAGCTTTATGGCAGGAGCAATGATTTCCTGAAGATGAAGTAATAAACAATTTTTTTAGAATGAAGTGCAGTTTTATGTGGGTTTAATTGTTTGCAGTGGCATGTTTCTTGAAAGACTATTTCTTTCCTCTCCAACAATAAAACTGCTGACTCTTCTCCTGCAGGATTTGTAATGCCATAACTCGAAGCCATCCCCTGAGGAGTGATGTTTACAAATCTGACCTGGACAAGTGTCTCCCCAACATCCAGGAAATCCAGGCTGCACACCTCAAACTCAAACAGCTCTGTGTCAATGGTACGCTGGATGACCTTCTTTCATGGGGGTGGTTTTCCTGTCATGCAGTGAATTCTAATTGACCTGCCAGACAGGGTTTGTCACTGGAAGTTGTTCTGCAATGTAATTGCTGTCCCTGTTTCAGAGCCTTTTGATGAAACCGAAGAGAAGTGGCTGTCCTCCCTGGAAAACACTCGCTGGTTGGAGTACATTAGGTTGGTAGCATTAATAAAATCATGTTCAATGGGATGTGCAAAGCTTTCAGCACTGTAAATAAGCAGTGCATCACTTGAAGGATTCTTTGCTTTAATATATGTTAGGTAAATGTAGATAACCAAATTTTTTTTCTTGTAGAATGTGAACTTCTGTTAATTGTTAAATCGCTTTCTTTTCCTGTCTAGAGCATTTCTTAAGCATTCTGCTGAGCTTGTCTATATGATGGAGTGTAAGCACGTCTCTGTAGTTCTACAAGGTAATACAACACAGAGCATGTTGTAATTACTCGCATTACTGATAATGTAGATAAACAGATTTAGATAAAATCAACCATAATCTTTGTACATAAACCCCATGGCTTCTGAATATCTCAGGCATTTGGGGAACTAGAAGGGAAAATAATTTTGTTGTGTATCTGAACTGTAGTATAGTTCTTAGCATCAAAGGAATATTTTGCTTTGAGTCTTTGTGGGTTTTATTCTGATAATGATGATACAATCAAAACCTTAGGGTGAACCTTTGTACTCTGTTAATTGGGCTAATAGTCCCTGCATAAGCAGTATGAATTTAATTCCGAGGTCCTATAGACAAAAATATTTCACTGACAGTGCCCACTTGTTGTGTCTGTGCAAACAGATATTTCAGAAGAAAAGACACTGAAAAACTTACTCACATCTGTAATTTCTGTAATTTTTACAAGACCTGTTCAGCTGGTATATCCCACTCTCCCCATGTAATGGCCTCCAAAATCTGCTTCAGGGTGGAAAAATGTTGAAATTTCTAGCAACATTAATACCCCCCCTCCTCAGCACATCTTGGTTTAAGTACCAGGCGTTTGGGTGGGCATTTCATTCTTGATGAATGTACTGCTGTGCTGGATACTGCAGGAACCCTTTCTGTAGTCTGAGTCTCAGTTAAAGAAAAAAGAAATGTCTTTTTCTTCTAGTTCGTTTTTTTTTTAAAATTATGAGAACAATCAGAATAATATTTTAAAGGGAATTCTAAGAAAAATTTACTGGACCTAGTTCCACCTTTTTGCTCCTTGAAATCAAATTCTGTACATTTGCATTTATACTTACATCTTCTGTGCATTCTGTATGTTATTCACAGAGGAAGAGGGACGGGACCTGAGCTGTCTTGCTGCTTCTCTCATTCAAGTTATGCTGGATCCCTATTTTCGAACAATTGTTGGATTTCAAAGCTTAATACAGAAGGAATGGGTCATGGCAGGATATCAGTTTTTAGATAGGTGTAACCACTTAAAGAGATCTGACAAAGAGGTAAAAATTAATTGTATTTGCATGTGATCACAGTACCTGCTTGGTATCATCCTGAACATTTATTCTAGAAGTAAAAATATGTTTTAATACTTTCAAATCTTATTAGAATAATACCAGAGGCAATAAGTCTTTCCAGGGTAGAGATATCTTTTCTTTACCCTCTGTAGCTGTGTGAGAATCAGTGAAACACCAGGTGCAATCCAATGGGTTTTTATGTTGCTTCAGTGTTACACATGAAAGCATCTCACTGCTACAAACACTAGCACAGCTCATGTTTAAAACTGAAATCCAAGGAGGTGAGGAGTGGGTTTGGAGGGGGTGGTTTTGCTCTTTGTTTGCCGATGGCTGTTTCCATCGCTGTGGGTTGTCACTCTGCCGTGCTTTCGGAGCAGGGAGCTGCTGGAGGAGCCCTGCAGCCGCGTGAGCTGGCACGGCTGATGGACATGGAGGGAGGGGAGCAGGAGCTTGGCTGCCAGCGCTGCCAGCTCATCGTCTTTGGCCTCGTCATGGCAAAGGAGGGGCTGCTGACTGCAGGTGGGAGAACAGAGGACCCAGGTCAGCAGCCTGTTTCAGGGACAGTGCCTGAGAGTCCCAGAACAGGAATATCCCCAGAGCGTGGAGCCCACAGATGAACCGAGGGCACTGCGTACCAAGCGCAGAAAATGCGTGAAGGGATAGAGAAATGAAATGCCAGGAGGGAAATAATGAGATAGCAGTTATTTTGGCCCTAGGAAAGGATATACTGAAGAGTGAAAATATTTCTAAAGCTTTACATAAATAATCGTTTATACTTCCGCCATTCATTGGTTGCTGTGGGAAAGAGCTAGAAATTGTAGTGAGAAATTAATGTGGCTGAATCACAAGCCCTCCAGTCAGTTCAAACAAGGAAGTAAATACATTGTAAAAACAAGGCCAAGTGGCAAGGAAGGCTCATACAAGCACTAATTCGGAAATTATGAGGGACATACAGATGGCAGACAGCATTTTTGCAGCTGCATGAATATGAGGGGAGCCCAGGAAAGAACTGACTGGATTTTTACACAGAAGGGAAAGCGGTGCAAAGGTAATGCTGAGAAAGCAAGTGGCTAAACAGGAATACAGGGTGTTACAGTTGCATGGAACCATGAAAATGCAGGACTCCAAATAGTTTACCCTGCTGAGTAATGTACCAAATACCCTAACTGCAAAGAAATTGGTGTGATTTGGGAAAAGCTTTGTTAATCTGATAATTCCTTGTTTCTTTTCCCAGTCTCCTTTGTTCTTGATGTTCCTTGACTGCGTTTGGCAGCTGCTGGACCAATACCCAGCAGCCTTTGAGTTCTCGGAGGTGTACCTGACCATCCTGTACGACAGCGCCCGCATCTCCTTGTTCGGCACCTTCCTCTTCAACTGCCCTCACCAGCGAGTCAAGGAAAGCACTGTGAGTAGGAGGGGCTGCACCTGCTGGTCCAGCAGGAGACTGCAGCCTGCCCCCCGCCCCCGGAAAGAACAGCATCCCCGCGAAAAGCTTCCTGTGTGTTCTTCAAAATGTCACGCTCTGTTTGGGGCAAAATACTCAGGTCCCCAGATGAATATGAGCAGAATGTCCTTTCAGGTGATCTTTGCAGGGACAGTGACTAACTATTACAAGAAGAAAGTCTATTAAATTTCTTCACTTTTTTTTCCTAGGAAAACATTGCTACTATACATTATTTTTTGTACTCCTCTAGGAAGCAAATCTGTATCTGGAACTCAGAAAGTAGAATGACAGGCAATAAATAGAATTTCACGCTTCAGGCAAACTTTGCAATCTCTTGACATAATTATTTAAATAGTTGAAGAAGCTGGAGATGCCACATAAAATTACAATTCTATGCACAATGGAGGCATTACAAAACTGAACACTTACATTTATTTTTGAAAACTGGAAGCTTATCAGAACTGTGTGTAGAAAACATTTGATGGCTGATAAAAGTGAAACTTCCTTATTTTGTTAAATATTTTCTCTTTAAAGTTATAGGTGGCGACCTTACAAAGAAGCAGAGCATTGAGGGACTGTTGGCATATTCTCAAAATGCCAGTTTGGGGGTTAAGAGGAAGCCAACAAACAATTTCATGTAATTGAAAAGTAACGGCACAAGTGCAGAGCAGCTGTTTTCTCCAGCTGTCTTGCTGCTCTGTTGTGTTGCCTCTAAATTACATCCCTGCTCTTCTTTGCCCCATAGTTAGGTGCAGGTTTTAAGATCTGTGAATAAGCCCATTTTCTTTGATTTTAACCTGCCTGAATGTTAACTTCTCACAGGAATTTGCTATAAGCAAAAATATTCAGCTGGGTGATGAGAAAGGCCTCAGATTTCCGTGTGTTTGGGACTGGTCTCTTCAGTTCTCGAGCCGGGACCGGCTGCTGTTCCACAACCCGCTGTACATCGGGAAGAGCGCGCCCGGCGTGCACAACGGGGCCCTCAGGACCTTCAAGCGCTCCAAGGTAACTGCGGGGCTGGGAAGGGGCTGTGCCTGTGGCTGAGGCTGTACTCACACTCAGGGGTCGTGCTGGGGATGCTGCAAGTACCCTTGGATTAGCAGGAGGAGCCTGTATTTTCTTGGCTTCCCAGCCTAAAGAAATTATTTTTGTAGAAGTAAAGATGTAAATTGTCGAGCCTTGTGTTCTAGGACATTTTCTGATGTGCCTGAGTCACTGCCAACATTTGCATTATTTCACCTTTGGAAAAGTGATGATGGGCCACTTTTTCCCCCCAGGGTTGTCAGTATTTTCAGTAACTACTGATTGTAAGTCAATCATTCATTGGTACAAAACATATGTATTTCTTTTAAAGGCCACGAGCAGCCACAGTTTGCCCTGTGAGCCCCGCGGTAGTGACTCACTAGCTCAGAACTATTTAAAGGTCACAGAATTTCTCTGGATGATGCACCCTGGCAGTTCAGGGAAATTTGCTATTCCAATGAACATAGAACTGGAAAATTACCAGTATTTATTTTCTGCAGAAAAACTACAGCTCCACATTGCGAGGTGTCCCTCCAGCACTAAAAAATGGAATCATCAATGAGCAGGAGTTCCTTCCGAGAAGAAACTCTCTGATACTAAAACTGAAGCCGGACTTTTTCCAGCCAGCGGAGGGGCAGAGCCACAGTATGGAGCAGTACTTCCGAGACTGGTTTGCAAAGCCCGTGGATTTGCACGGCGTCCTTCTGCCCCATCTCTCCGGAACACAAATAAAACTGTGGAAACTCTGCTACTTCCGCTGGGTTCCTGAGGCCCAGATCAACCACGGTGGCTCCATCACCGCTTTCCACAGGGTTTCTTTGCTGGCAGACGAGGTGGACATGTTAAACCGCAACCTGCGGCAGTACAAGAGCAACTCCTCCTTGCAAGGCCACTGCTCGGAACTGGATCAAAGCAGGATGTACTTCAGAGCAAATGGTTTAAATGACACCTCTGCCGCCCCAGACTTTCTCTCCTCCTCATTCCCATTTTCTCCCGTAGGGAACCTATGCAGACGGAGCATTCTGGGAACACCTTTAAGCAAATTTTTAAGTGGTGCCAAAATCTGGCTATCCACCGAGACGCTTGCAAATGAAGACTGAGGTGATGTGGAGGCTTAAAGGTTTGGGGAGAATACAGCATATCGTTTTGTCTTTTCTAACTTAACACTGCTAAATGAGGCATTGAAAGCTGTAATAATTTTTATATACAAACATTACATAAGATTTGCACAAATATTTAAAAGCAAGGCAAGTCATGCTTCAAATCGCACAATTTTGTCTTCAGTAGTTCTCATCTGCTGGGACTCCCGCTCCCCAATTCCTCCTGTTCTTGGAGGTCTGCCTCATTACAAGTGATAGAGCATTTCATTAGCTAATTGAAAGGCTTGGTGTGGTCATTAATGAGGGCTCTGCTTGAAATACCTTTGTTTTCCCAGATAGTGACTGAAGTGATCCTTTGACAAAACAGCTTGGAAAGTCAAAGTAGTGCAGTGGAGATGAACTGACAGCTGAAATCTGGGAATCTGCTATTTTATCAGACTGCCTCTTCAGGAGTAATACATACATAGATACAATCATACTAATGTTCCATGACTTACCACCCTACATATGTTCTAATGCAGTGTATCCAGTGGGAGTGGTTGTTCCCTTTTTTTTCTCTCCCCAAAATGTGTTCATTAACAATTAGTCAGATTTGTGCTCTTTGTCATAAGCTTGACTTTAGACTGTAGAAATCCACATCAGGACAATGCACTGTTAACCTTAAAACATTTACTGTAGATATGGTATTGTAGTAGCTTTAGAAGTGCCTTTAATTGGGAGGAAACAGTAGCAGGATTACTCTAATGCAGCTGACACCCCCAACCTTTTAAAACAGATTGCTGTGGCAAGTTCTTATTCCATCCCCTGCTTCCCCCTCTCCATTTCTGGAAACAACAGGCATCCAGAAGAAACAGCAGGTTTTCCCTCTTTAAGGTTAAGCTTGTTTTAATCCTCACCTTTTTATAAGGGCACCTCAACTACTCAGCATTATATCCCTGCACAGAGCACGATCCCTGCCAACCCTCCCCTCATTTTTTTGTAGGATGAAGAAGCTTTCAGCAGAACTCATACCTGAGCCCTGCTGGGTTCCAGAAAGGACTGGCTCCACGTTGCCAGTTCCACAAGGAGTGCAGGTGCTGCAAGAAGAGCAGTGAGTGGTGCCTTCTTTTTGCTGACGTGCACCTCCATAGGGACAGTGCAGTGCACAAGCACTGCTTGAGGGAATTACATCCAAAGCCTCCCTCTGCTTAATGCAGCAGCCTCCTCGTTGCTCTGAAACCTTTAAAAATTCTACCTCTCCCTGGATGCTGTGCCACAACAGGACTCTCAAGTTTCACAGGGAGACAGGAGCACGAGGAATTCCAGGAGGGTGGAGAAATAGTGATGAGTCATTCTCATAGGTTAAGGCTCCTGTCAGCTGCCTTCTATGAACAGCGAGGCTGTACTTTATATTGAATTATTTCTGTGTGAAAGACCAACGCTGTCAAACTGACACTGAGCCTCTGTTCAGGTGTTGCCTCACCAGTTAGGGCACCAAAGGCCTTATATGATGGACTCAAAGCTTTTCTCAGTGGGGAAAAAGGAAAGCTGCAGGATGAGAATACACAGTGTATCCGAATTTGAGAAAAGGGGAGTGATAGGATTTGGAGACCTTTGTTTGTAAAACCAAACTGACCTCCAGCACAGCCTAAATCACAAAGTGGGGTTTGGCTCGAAGGCTGTTCCCTGACCTCCAGGGCTGTGCCATGCTGGCACTGCTGGGATTGGAGAGGGATGCAAGGCAGGGCCAGTGCAAAGGTGAAAGGGGGAAGGGCTTCCTTTTTTCCCCTAACCGAACTTCCAAACCCTGTTCTTATGCAAAGGAGCTGCTGTGTGTGTGCAGGTGTCCACGTGGGCAGGCACGGGCTATTGTGGCACAATGCCAGGTGCTTCTGGGCAACTGTTTGTGAGGAAAAAACGTGTATTCACCTCAATTGCCTAATTATGCTGCAAGATGAGCTGAGCATGTTAAATGGTCCACAAACCAGTTGTGTTCATTTCCCAGCTTGCTGGAGCAATCATCTCACTTGTTCATTATTCAAACGTTTGTATTAGTTGGCTTTTGCCATTCCTTTTTTCCCATTAGCTTACTGCTTTCCCTGGCCTGATACTTGATATAAAAGACCTCAACCTGTGTGCTTAGTGTCTTTTGGTACCAATTTTTTTTCTTTTAAAATGACAGTTAAAACTATAGGGTCTTTTTTTTTTTTTTCCTTAAAAGTATAACTTCTTTGGTTTAAAGGTACCAAAAATGTGTAAATAAATTACTCCACAAAAGCAGCTGGTGGAATTTAAAAAATGTTTAAGCTAGTACCCTTTGGGGGAAAAAAATGGGTACTATATTTAAACAGAATTGTCTTTTATAAGGAGATTTCAGACATTTTTACATTTCAGTTCTAAGATGTGTACAGATGCTGCAGAGGGTCTTTGTATTTTATATATATAGCATGGGAGAGGGTTAAAAATAATATGCCTTTATAATAAACAAAACCTGTCGAAATATCTATTTGCCAAACAGACTTAAAAAGAAATTTTACACCATTCAAAAAAGGGATCTGGGTAAGCAGAGGCTGAGAGGGGGCACCTCCTGCAGAGAGGAAGGGAAGGAATCCACCCTTCCCTAGACTTGAAGACAAGGCTCTGCTCCCTTGAGTGGCACGGCCTTGCTGAGGAGTCTGAGCAACTGCTGTGTCTGTGGGAGTGACCCTGTGCCTGTGGATGCTGCTGCTTCCTCTGAGTTAAACTGAATACTTTCTGATTTACTTTTGAAAGACAGGTACCAACTGTTAATTTTGAAATATTCTCCACTCTGCACAGTTGCCTTATCAAGTCAGTAGGGACTGTTCTGAATATCTTTAATAACTTTCAAAAGCAATTTTGGGGTGTGAGTATGTATCTTAACTTCTGTGTACAGAATACTGACATGCAAGTGTGTATATATATGTGTGTGTATATGTATGTACACATATCTTCAAATTTTAATTTCTGTTCACCATTTAAACCAAGATACTGTTAATGCCATTTTTGTGTTGCAAGAGTAGAAATGCTACCATGCAGCTCATCCTTTTGTGTGTGTTTGCAGAAAATGTGCATTACTGCAGCTGTTCCTGGCTGAGTCATGACCTTCACAGCACACACAGGGAGCTCCGCGGCTGCTGCTGCGGCCGCTGAACCCCAGTGCAGCAGCTGGGGCCCAGTGCAGGTCTGTGACTGTGGTGGGACCTCAGCGCCCAGGTACTGCCCTGTGTCACTGGCACACGTGCTGCCTCCAGAGATGCACTGAGAAGTGTGTGGTTGTGTCTGCCCAGGCCTGCACATGTGCTTCATGTGCACCTGCCTGCAATACCACTCTGATCCATTAACTGCCTTGTGTTTTAATGAAAATGTAGCAAGCTGGGCAAACGTTTTGGCTTACTCTCAGATGGAAAGATATTAAAACCAAAAAAAAAAATTCTAACATGTATTTAAGCAAAGGATGAAATCTTAAATTTGCCTCTAACCAAGAGACAGAAATCTGTACCTCAAATTGCTCTAGGCAGTAGGTTTCTAATGCTGTTGCTGTGATGGTTTAGAGTTCACCATTTCAACTGAAACTAAAACCTTTGTGCCTGATAATGATTTACTGAGTAAAGTAGCAGTGGCAGGAAGATTATAAAATCCTGATGCTGAGTTGTGAATGTGAAGTAAATTAGAGTCAATAAAAGTTCATACCTTTCCACAGTGAACTTCAGGTGGTTTTCTTTCACTTCCCCTAACAAAACAAAAAATTGTGTGTGTGTGGTTTCTTCCAAGAATAGCATGGACACTGTGCTATAGAAAGATGATTAATAAAAATGATGTGCAAATTATCCTGCTTCTTGCTAT
The DNA here is from genome assembly GCA_013400915.1 of Pardalotus punctatus. Classification (NCBI taxonomy): domain Eukaryota; kingdom Metazoa; phylum Chordata; class Aves; order Passeriformes; family Pardalotidae; genus Pardalotus; species Pardalotus punctatus. Next base: position 361,976 of record VZTX01012711.1, read on the forward strand.
ATTCTATTACAGTGTCTGTGGCTTGCATGGTAATCAGAATTTCTGATAGCAGGAAACTTACTCAATATGAGAATGAATACTCCAGAGAAAAGATGTTGGCTGTGTTAAGCGAAACCCATGGGATTTTGGTGTCTTAAAAGGGAATTCATCTTTTTAGTTCCATTTGAGTGAGGTATTTCTGAATGAGCAAGCCCATCAATTTCTGTGGGGCAGAACTGACTGTAATCAGTGCGGTCATCTTGGCACTGACCAACTCTTGTCTACTACAAGAAATATTTCCCTTTATACAAGTACTACAGATACAACAGAAGGGGCTGTTAAATCGAGTATCCTTTCATACATAGGAGCACATTAGAACAGCATTGAAGCTTTATGCCCTGCTCTCTGCCATCACCGAACACCTGCATTTGTTTATATACAAGTGCAAAATTCAAATACACAGTAGTAAGGGGGACAGGCAGAGAACCACACTGGTCCTGACAGTCCTGACAAGGGGCTGAACTCACGCCTTGCAAGGAGACTTGCTCAACATAAGGAATTTGGGCCTCACAGGCACCACAGAAATGAGCAGGACCTGATGGCCCAGATTTGGTATTGCAGAGATGTTCTCGGGGGTACCAGTGTGATGGCAGTTCCTCCTCTTCACTGGGCAAACCCCCCAGATTACCTCATAAATTAGGAATTGTGGAGGGGAGAAGGGTTCTGCTCTTCTGAACACAAAGTGACAGCTGCAAATCACACTGACATTCTTCTCAAGCTACATTTTAGCATGTTTTGTGCTAAACAGGGCTACAGTAATGTTCCAAGAAACCAGAATTTTAGAAGAAACTATTTTTAATAAGGAGCAGCAGCCAGTGGTGTGTGTGACGCCCGTTCCTTTAGGAACACCTGAGTTACCCACATGATCCAAGCTCTGTCAGCTGAAGCGTTTGCTCTTGCCTCCAACGTCCTGCACATGACAAACCTCCACTGCAGCCCCCAGCTTGTGCAGCTCACTCAGCCACAGCATCTGCTTGGGAGACAGGCGGTCGTTGGGGCCCTTCACCTCCACCAGCTACAAGGAAAAGGGGATGGTTAGCAGTGTGCCCCTGGAGGAACATTAGCTCCCACAAAAGAAGTATTTTTTTATGGCTGTTATTTTCAACAAAAATAATAGAGATTTTAGCACAATGGAAGGTCCAGTGGGTGCTCAATTACTACCCCATATTTCAAAATCTGACTGTAAGAGAATGAGATTTTGTATAGTAAATATCCACCAAAACACAGACAGAAGCCCTGCTGAATGAAGATCTCATACTGAAAAATCGATTGTCTGAACCCTCACCTGTCCCAGCTGATACTAACAGCAACTTATTCAGGTGTTCTAGATAACTAATTTCTGCTATTCAGCTCTGTATCACAAACATACAACATGAGAAATCCAACAGTCTTCTATTCCCCTACTACGCGGGGTAAACATTGACTGTTTACTCAATTTTTGTAGCAGACACAGTTGTTGTAGACTCAAATAGTCCAGTTTTTGCCTACGTGGTGCCAGCAGAACCGTTTGCTAACAAGGGTCAGAATGTGTATGGCTGATCAGTAACAGGTACTTTACATTGGTAACAGGTGCTTTACATTACACCTCATTAGGGACCTTTTCTACACCATCGTTAGCCACTCTCGACGGTTGCTGGTTTTCCCTGTGCCCGTTAAAGCTCCAGCGCGGCTGCCGGAGGAGCAGATCATCACCCAGCGCTCCGTGGGGCTGGGCAGCCGAGCTGCAGGGCTGACTCCACCACGACAGGAAATTACAGCTTGTGTGGGCTCACAAGTGCAAGGTTTGACACGAGGGAAGGTAACTGAGCACTGAGTATTCCCCACACACCTTGAAGTGCTGGCTGTGGGAGCGCCACACGAGCAGGTCGGGCAGCCCCCCCCGGCAGTGCCGCAGGTCCCTGGAAAGCCGCCGGAAAACACCGCTCAGGAACGCTCCTCCAAGGCAAGAGACCAGGCTCTGCAAGAGAAGGTTTGGTAGTTAGTTGGGGTTGTTTTTAATTTCCTGCAGAACCCTTTCCCAACCCTCAAAAGAATGGCCCAGCCCAGCTCTTTGTTTAGTCTTGTGTAAAAAAAAAAAACAGAAGTAGATGTTTTTTACACTTATTTCCCTGCTGTTCCCAGCTACTGTTGCAGGAAAAGTGACCACATGAGAAAATTGTAACAGTATTTGTGCAGGGACTTCAGACAAATCTCCCTAGTCCCAATTCCTCCCTCCAACCACTCTCCATCTGCCATGGCTGAGTGCCTCAATACAACCTGTGAGCACTCTAGGGCCAGGTGTAATTGAATGTAAAGGCTAATTGGAGTGCCCATGCTGGGCAAGAGTTACTTACCTGGACTTGCTGGAGGGAAATAAAACGTCCCCAGTTAACCAGGGCTGCTGCTTTTCCCTCCTGAGTGGTCCAGATGTCAGCAACCAACTCTGCCAGAGTCTCTGAGGAAGCTGTGTGAAGCTGCTGGAGTCTGGCCTCGATGACAGCCCTCCTGTTCTCATAGAAGCTGTCAGTGTATAAATCCAGGGGGGATGTCTGGACGAAAAGGTAGATACAGCTCTGAGGAACTGCCAGCACAGCAGCTATTCCCAGAATGACAATGTCTTACTTCATATTGTTCTTAACTACAAAGTCACTCAAACATCGAGCTGATTTATCTTGAACATGTCCACCACATAAATATTTATTAAATGGGAAAAATGTGCATATATTTTAACACCCAGTGTCAGTGCAACAAACACTGACCACATCTCAGCCTGTGCTCTGCTAGTTTCAAACGCTAGATAGAGGTTTCCTTCAACACACAAAGAATTCTGTGCATTCCCAGCACTCTGAGCAGTAATGCTCCAGTGGGGATCCAGAATCAGGATCAAGACTGCTCAGGCACGGTGAGCAGTTTGAGGTGAAAGCACAAAGCCCTGATGAAGCTGGGGCGGATCCTCCAGCACCCACATGAAGAGCCCCAGCACAGGGCTGAACACTCCGTGTGAAAAGCCCCTGCAGCAATTCAGCTTTGACCTCAGCTGAGCAGGCAGGGCCCGAGAGCCATGGCAGCTTTTCAAAAGCAAACACGGAGTGCTTGGAAAACAGCCTTACACAAACGGCTGCCACACATAATCCCACAAAAACACAGTTTAGGAATGACAGAGAGAATCAGGTGTGAGCTGTCAGCTCCTCATTGTTTATGCCTGAGGATCATGATAGCTTTGCTCTGCATTAATAACAAGTGGAGCTGTTTGTATTAATTCCATTTCACAGTTTTGTATGGCCTTTGGAGTTACAGCTGTCCTCTTCCTGTCCTGCCTATGAGCCTGGTGGTTTTCAGCTCAGCCACAAGGATTTCTGCTTCAGATGGTGAAGAAAAATAAAGCCACGAGTTTACCCAGAATCATTGATCTTAGGGTGTTACAGGGAGCTGTTGGAGAGGGCTGTGTAATGTTGTTTGCTTGCTCCTTTCTTCGTCAAAAAGGAGGGATGATCCCAAAAAACTGGTGGGGTGGGGTAGGTGGGAGTAATAACAAATTTAAAATTTGTTTAAAATTTGATTTCCCTCTTTGATTTCCCGAGTTTAAAAACAAGGCTATTGAAAAGGAACAGACTTTTTTTTTGATGGAATGTGTCATCTTCAGACGAGACGAACAAGGCTGTGGCATAGCAGTGTTTCTCCACTGCCTATAAAGGACACTTGCCCAGTGAGCTCAGCTATAGGACACAAGCATTTAGCCAGACCAATCCCACCCCCTCTGACTGTGAATCCAGTCTGACACAGCAATTTGTTACTGAGGAGGCCCTTGGTAATAACCAAATATAACAAATAATAAAATGAAGGAAACACAAGATCTGCCTGGAAAGTCCCTCTGAATAAAATGTTAATCTAATCCTAAATAAGATTTCAGCATGGCTAGTGAGTCTACAGCAAGGGGCAAATAAATTAACTAAATAAAGCCTTTCAAAATTACCTGATAGGAATTTCTGAACACATCAGGTACATCATCCATGAAAATGATATCCCACATTAGAATCCCATACAGTGTAATAAACGTTGAGCCTTCCCCATGAATACCTGAAGGGCAGAATTTAATAGAAATGGAAACATTAATTTCTACAGCAATCTCATATGAAGAGGTACTGAACCATCACTACCCAAAGCAGAAACATGCCAAGCTCAGGTTCATGCCCAGCTGAAGTCAGCACATATTCCCACTGCAGCTGCAAATACAGCTCTTTCCTGCCCCATTCCCCAAGGCCTGCTGCTCCCAGGCCAGGAGCACAGCTTCCATCCCTCCCCTGGCCCCCACAAGGCTAACTCTGACCATTTTTAAATACACAGCTTTTTTAACATTAAGAAAAGATACAATATGGATAATAACAATATATAATATATTATATATNTTCGTAACACACTTCAAAACCACCTTTGGTAAATGAAGGCAGCATTAAAGGCCAGAAAGCAGGTCAGGTTGAAAATACATGTTAGAGCATTTTGGTAAGGAAATGATGTATTAGAGGTGCTTGGGAAGGAAACAGAATCAGCCTAAAACCTGGTCTAATGAAATCAACTAAAACTGGACTACTAACTAAACTGATCAGTAAATAGTTTCTTTACTCCCACAGTTATTTTACTGTAAAACATCCCCAAACCAACAGTACTGTTACCCTGATCAAAACCATTCCTCCTGTAATGAGTTAATGCCAGCTCCTCAACCGAGCACATGACTGTGGACACACTGCAGTCTTTGCCTCCTTCTCCATCACCAATATCCTCCATGAGAAATACAGATTTTGCCATTCCGGTCTGAGGACACATCTTGCCACTGATTGTAACCTGAACATATTAAAAGATTTGGTTACTTTCCAGCACTATGTTTAAAAAGCTTTAGCCCAAAACCCCTTTTCAGTTTTCTTAAAATCAGAACTAGATTTGTTTCCAAAAATCAACTGAATAAAATTTAACCAGCCATTCCTGTGAAATCATCCTGTTGGGCTTTATAAACTGGCACATTTGCAGAAAACAAATGTCTAGCAAAAATTCTGTGCAGATGGGAACACAGCCTTTCTATATGTAGGACCAGGAACAAAAATACAGGAGACTGACTCTGGACTGAGACAGAGGAAGGCTGCAGGGAGACATGCGGTGAGGAGGCTGAGAGAGAGCAAGTGAGGCTCTGCTCTGATTTTGCCCAGAAAGAATTATCTTTACAATGGTACGGAAAAGAATAGTTTTTTTTAAATCCATTCGAATATGATGCAAGTGCACCACACTGAATATTTGCATAGCACATAAAGTGCATAACTCCCAAAGGTTCCTAAAAGAACACTGGCATTTTTTCAGCCATTAATCTAATGCTGACAACATGCAAAGGTTACCATCACTTTTTCTTGCACACAGAATGCTTGGCCTGCAGCCACCAGAGGCAATGCACTGATCTGATCAGACTCTTCAAACAGAAAGGCTCTGAGGGCATTACTGATAAATTAGTGGAGTTTATGGCTGATCACATTCATAACACATATAAAGCAATGCAAATTAGGTCAGTGTACAGCTGACTAACTTCAGATAAGGAGCTGACCAACGTAGAAGCATTTGAGTACAAGAGGCTTTTGTTTTAGAGACGCATTTGTATTCCTTTGCCTGCAGCATGCCAATCAGAGGCTGGTGCACAGCATGTATCAAGTCTCCCAGATTATTTTTACTTGTCAGATGCAAAAAGAGCTCAGGAGTTGGTGTTCCCTTGCTTACATGTGTCACATCCTCCACAGTGAGGACAGGCAGGTCCTGCAGCAGGCCCCGGAACTGCTTGCAGCTGGGCGAGTCTCGGATGCGCAGGGCGCGCTGGCACAGGGACAGGCGGTGGCCGGTGCGCACGGCAGGGTCTGCCAGCCCCCTCCGGATGCAGCCGATGGCCTGGCAAACAGCACGGGACAAACAACGAGTTACAGACACCTCTGCACATCCCTCTGCTCAAGAGCAATCGATTTAAGGAGCACAAACGTGAGTGTGAAAATCAGCATATAGGACAGGGCCACCTCAAAAACTGATGTAATGAAGCTCTAACCAAGGAGTAACATTTTGCACGAGGAGGCTTCTGGATTCAAACTTACACTAGTACACAGTAAAAAAATTTCTCTCCATGTCTACCGATCAGTACAAGAATAAGGAAGTGTTTTCATTTTCTGGCTGCCTGACCTTGGGATTATTCCTACCAATATCTGCATTTTTAGGAGACTCTACTCCACTGTTCTTTCCTAAGAACTATTTTTTTTAAATGTTTTCAGACAATGCCTGCAGTGTTTCCAGCTTGCCAGCAGCAGTTGTGAAGAGTGAAGATACCTTCTTGGTGTTTTTCAAGTGCTGATGTAAATTCAGAGCCAGCCGATCCCACCATCTCCCTCTGCTGTCAGCACAATACATGTCCTGGGCCAGGAGGCTCTGCAGCTGCTGCACTGCTTCCTGCACCAATGGGATTGGACATTTATTAACTGAGTTACAAAACCAAGCCCAAGGTAGCTTGTCACTTTCCCTTCTAATTAATGAATATTATAAAAACCTTGTCTCTGGGCAATCCAAACCTCATTTCCACTCCACTACCCAATACACCCATTTCAGATCCATATGTATATCTCAAAAATGATAGAATAGAGATATTTTTATGTAATTTTAAAGGTTAGCTGCTAAAAAAACAGTATTTTTATCCTTTCTGTATCCCTTATTGTATATGAAAAATATATAAGTATTACTTGTTGCCTTTTTACAGAGGTGAAGTCTTTTTCAGAATAATCTGATTTGCTTTAACATGTAAGTCAGAGGCCTTTGGAGATGTTATCCCTAAGGATAGAAGACCTCTCTTTCAAGATTTTTCTATTTAAAAGCAATAACCAAATCTAGTGAAACACAGCTATCTTTAAATAATGAAACAAGCATATCTCAGCAATGGTGCATTACATATGGTAAAGCTCCAAAGCATAAGCAGAAATGAAAACAATTTAAAACTTTCTGAAGCAGCACAAAAAAAGTTATTTTCCCTTAAAAGTAACCTGTTATTAGAAATGTAGCAAGCCCTGGCAAGCATTACCACCATTTCCCAGCCACATCAGAAATGTAAATTGAAGTAGAATGCTACATTAAACACATACTCCTATTCCCTTCACCACTTTACCTTATACTTGTGAAGTCTTTGCAGAATTTCAACACCTTGAGAAAGGATTCTTGTGTACACCCAGCCAACTGTGAAACGTCGCAGGTAATCAGGTAAAACTCTGTGATAGCTGAAACATAAGAGCAGCTCAGATCAATTTAACTACAGCACTTTAAATGAATAAAATTCTTTTACTAAGAATTCTTCTACCTACACCATTTACAAAAATTAAATGCCTTATATATCCAAATTGATCTGAAATGAGTATCCCAGCTTCAAAGTCAAGAACCCAAAGGTAAGGCAATAGTTTGGCTTAGAGAGTAGGTGCAAGGTGCACTTGCACAGAGTATTTTAGTTTCAACACCAGTGGAATTATCAGTTAATCAGTTTTACAGCAGATGCAAAACAGTAATTTATTACATCATATTTTGTTACTACCAACTCATTCTCATAAGTCAGAAGTTTAACTTCAGAAACAAAGCTGAACAAAATGAAAAGTCTAGAAGAACAGGAACTTCCTGCCATAAAAGAAGACTAACATCTTTTCAGTAGGCACCTCTGTGTTTCAGGATAAGTCTTTTGAATGTCTTAGTAAAATCAAAATAGGTTTTTCCACTGTCTTCAGTGTAGAATGGAACTGACCTCCAAATGACCCTCCATGAATATTGTTTTCAATCAGTTGCCATGAAATGGAATATAACACCAAACATAAGGCTTTAACTTGTGGTGTACCATTAAACCAGAAAACAAAATAATTAAAAGAAACACTGATGAAGAATGCTTCAAACCCAATACATATTATTTCAGTTCTCACATATTTAGTAACATTTCCTGAGCAACACCCACTTGGAAATCTAAAGACATGAATAACCCAGCATGTTTTCCCATAACATTTGCAACATCCTTTTGTTCACAGTCAATTTTAATTTCTGCTTATTGCCATTTGTTTCAAAGCATAAAAAAAAACCAACCAAAACAATGACAAGGGAAAAATAAGGCTCCTGTTCTCCTGCATTGGCACATAAAACAGAACTGTTTTAGTGCTTTATCCACGCCTACCAACTCTTTCCCAAGATTTTATAAAAAAGGTTTTTTCATATTGTAACTTAAAAGCTAAACAATCAGCAAGTTCCAAGCTTTCAAGAACATTAAGGTCTCTGGCTTTATCAGGGTTAAATAACACCACTAGTTGATAAGACTCTCTCAAAAGAAAAAGTACCCAAGGTAAGATAATACACTTAACAGTTTCCTATGGACAGTAGGCCAGTTTCCAGTTCACTACCTCAAAGAAGGGTGATTTTTCAGTTCAATCCAGGCTTCTTTAGCACACAAATAGAGATTATTAGCTTCTTCCCAGTTCCCATTTACCATTGCAGTGGCTATATCATTTGACAGATGAACAGCAGTCGCATACCTGAGGTAAAAAACCACAACAACTTTATCATGCTTAAAATACATCTATAGTTGAAAAAAAAAAATTATTTTCCTTCAGTCTCCAAAGACATTGAACCATGCAGTCATCTTTATTCTTAATCTTGTAGGATTACCAGAGTTTAAACTAGCAGGGCACATTATGTTTAAATTTACTTATCAGCTAGAGAACATAATTCTAGTTTAGCTCAGCATCAGCACAGCAAATGAAGCAACAGCTTTCATCAGATGATCATGAAGCAAATAAATATGCTATTTTGGTTCAAAATGAAAACCACTGTGAATTACAAGTCCTGCCTGGATACAAAAATGCATTTAAAATCATTGCAAAATTAATACTTCCACATATTTACATCTGGAGTTCCACATCTGAATTTTTATTTGCCCACAGAAGTGCAGTAAAGCGTTTCTAGAAAAGAACAGATTTCCAAGCTGCCAAAGCTCTCCCTACCTGATAAGATCATCTCTGTCCTGGAAGACCTGTGTTTTCCTGTTCACTGTGTAACTGGGGAACACCATACGCCCCATGTTTGCCCTAAGGACTGTGGAGAGCAGGCCTTGCCCAGCACTGCCAGCTTCTTCCTCCTCCAGTGACTCAGGCAGTGCAAACAGCAGCAGAATTCGGGAAAAGACAGCCCGAGGGCCTCTACAGACCCTGACACATTTTCCAGCCAGGCCCTTCACCCTGGAAGGACAAATAAAATTATTATAACAAAGGGTTTCACCATGACTTGTAAAAACTAAAATATAGTGAATGAAGTATGAGAATTTTTTTTTAACACAATTAATGCATAAACTTGATTTGCCTTGAAAGAAGCAGAGACTATACAGTCTAGTATTTACCCTTCTGTTTGTCTCACTATGAACTGAAATATAATGCTGCCTTTTTTTATTAATAAATTTACTAAATGCATTCCTCTCTTGAAAAGGCATCTAGATTTCAGTCATTTGAAGCACAACTTACATTCACCTGCAAAATGTAACTGCAAACATTTACCTTTTTAAAATCGCTGTCCCAACACCAGCCTGACTCCTGCTGAAGACCGAACGCTGCTTTGACAACCTCAGAAAATCATCCACAAGTTGCTGTTTCTGAGCATTTGGGTTTGGTAAGTGAAAGACCTTTGCCAGGCTTTTTAGCTCAGGGGCTGAAAGCAAATCCAACCCTTCACAGAGGTCTTCCAATTCAGATTCTACAAGTAAAATGATCCACATATGTTCACTCTGTGTTATGCATTCAAGCAACAGCTCTCAGTATATTCAGACAACCTAGTACTATCTAATGATTTAGATTCTTCAAAAATGTATTATCAATGCCATCTGGTTCACCCTGAAATTCTTCTGGACCATCTTCTGAATCTTTTCACAGGTCTGCTTTGATGGAATGGAATAATCAGAGTAAGAACACCCCTTACAACTTCAAAACAACAGCAAAGATTAAAAACTTCTGCTGAGTTCCAAAAACAAAATGCTGTTCAGAAAAGCTGGTCTAGTCTATTATCTAATTTGCACTGTTTGTATTTTCACAAGACCACTCAGGTACCTGAAGCTTTTATCCTGCTCCTCAGGTCCTCCTCCAAAGCACAGACAAGCATGCAGTGCACTGAACTCTAACATGACACGACTGCAGATTTTATTTGTAGTATTTTAAAGATTTATTAATGCCGGCCTTACCTGTTTGTAGAAACCTGGCTTCAGCCAGTTCTTCAATGATTGGTGACAAATCCACACTTATCTCCCCATACTCTATTTTGTTCACCTTTAACCAGTTCAGCTTGCGTTGAAAAAGTCTCACATACAACTTCTGCCCACCAACTGCAGATTTTATTAAAAGCAGGGAAGGACAAAAAGAAGAGTAAATTCTAAACACAGCACTATGCACAATCACCGATCATCATCGAAAAATTACTTTGATGCAGGTACTCTCTAAAACAAATTTAAATCTCCCCATGTTCTACAAGCAGACTTGGTAAAATACCAGGACTTACCTTCCCAAATAATTGATAAGTTTATTAAAATCTTTAGTTTTTGTAGGTAGAAAAGTATTACAATGTATTTTGTAGGTAATGTACATTGCTAAAATGCATTTTGACATGCTTACCCTTCAAGAAATAATTTGTTTTATAGAAAAAGACAACTTCATTTTTCAACTCTGCATATTGTGATACTAAATAGATCCTTTTGCTTTCTTAAACAGTCATTTAATAACCAAATATTTCATGATGGAGAACAAAAGGAGCTTTAGTCTGACAGAATAATTTCATAATCACAGAATACCTCTCTGTGCAGCATTCTCCAGATTCTTATTTTTCCAAAGATAAGCCTAATTTTACTAATATATCTACTGAAAACAATGAGAAAAAAAACTCCTGTTCATTTGATTTTTACCAGGGAAATATTCTCTTAAAGTGCCTTTAAAAAAAACTTTTAAAATACTAACAATGCTGAAATTCAACAAAATAGCTTATTAAATTTTAGCTGAAAATACTCCGGCTCTTATTACTACATTGAGCAACCTTTTGAATACTAAATTCAACCCCCATTAACTTCCAAATTTTTTACCCATCTGCTGCTGCTTAACCGAAAACTGGTAATTAATAAAAAGACATTGAAACACTACCAGACTTAGATATACTTATGAAAGGGCAGATAAACATGAAATGTTTATTTAACAGTTCTCCTATCCTTGTAAGACTTTTTCAGCCTTTTCTTTAATAGAATGTTTCCTGAATCAATTCACTGGGAGAACTACATTCAGACATATACGCTTGTCATTTTCTCTGTGGGGTTATGACTCCTTTAAAGTCTGTCCCCAGTTTCTATAATTCTGGAGAAAAGAAAAAGGTTAACACACGGACATTCTTTCTCCAGACCATGGAACTGACCAAATAGAGCTGCAATAAGAATTTCGTAATAAGCTTCATAAACTTCACTGAGTTAGAGATAACCCACTGAAGAATGGTAGACATTCCAGCAGAAAATAATCAAATACTGGAAAATACCTATATTCAAGCAACTTCATAGTATTAAGCAGTGTGTGGGCTTTTTTTGTCTTACGATAACTGAAAGACAGCACTTGCTTGGGTAGAAACTTCTACTGTGGGACAGAGAACTCATCTACCTGAACTTCTAAAGTATCCGACATCCACCTGCCAGGTGTCCAGGATTTGTTATCTACTGACTTAGTGCTATCCACTCACTTCTCACAGCTCAATCACTGCATCTCTCCTACCCTGCAAAGAGAGATTGTTTTATCCGGGACCCTCGCATCCAGGGCAGACATGGATTTATCAGCACCGCTTTGCACCGTATTCCCAACTGCCGTGAGAAGGGAATTCTGAAATCACACTGAAAGAGAAAGCACTTCCTTTATTTAACAGAACGAGCTCCTGTTACTGATCAGTGTTGCTCACATCCAGGGCAGGGAATGTGGAAATGGGGAAGGTGCATCCTGAACATCTCTTTTAGTGTTTGTCAAAACAGCCAACAGCTGCATACACTACTGGCGCAGCTGTGAGCTTATTCCTGGATCTTTGGATGCAAATGATGTGCATTACTGCTTGCCTCAGAGAGCCAAAAACAAAGAGTTTTGTGGTTCCCTTTCTTTACATATTCCCCCTTTACATATCCCAACACAAACAAGGCATTACCAATCTCCAGGATGTCACTACTGTACTATTCTTATGGCCTGGAGTGCACCAATGGGCTCTGCAGCACCCCCAGGTTTGGCTGCTTGTGCCCATGGCCAGCTCGGATCCATTAAGCCATCCCAGGCTGCTGGCAGGCTGTGTGAGGCTGTGTCCCCCCATGCTCTCAGGAGCTGTGCCTAGCAACATTTGGAGAGTTTATTTACAAAAAGCCACTGAGGGCTTTTCTCATCTCCTGAGAAAAAGGAGCTTCTTCCCTTAAGGAATTAATCAAATTAAATTGTCAATTGATTTGGCACTCCTCACATAAAACTATGTAACAGTTCTCTCTACAGGAGGTAATGTAGAAATGGATTTTAAAAAAAAGATACCTGATAATTTGTAGAACTTGGTTATAATGTTCAAGTCTTGCTCATTAAATAGTCTGACATCATCTTCATTCTCCAATACTGCTCGCAGCACTACTAAAAAATTCTGGAGGTAGTATGGGTGACCAGGAGAGCTGGGCACAGAGAGGACCTCATCTATTTTGTCTAGAATGTCCCCAGTGGAATCCTGAAATTCTACCTCTTCCACAGTTTCTAACAAAGTATGGTTCATGTCATTCTTAAAGTCTTCAAGAACTTCCACAGGAAGTACCTCTTCATCATCCTTGCTAAAGCAATTTTGTGTCCCACTGTCCACTTCTGTCTTTGAAGAAGTAACCTCAGTGTGAGGCTGAGTCTTGCTTTCCAAATTACTGGTCAGCTCTGCTGAAGTACAGATGGCTAGAGGTGTTTCAAATTTATCAGGACTAAGTATCACACCCTCAGACCTGCCTTCTGTTTTGGGGCTCCTGGTACCAGATGGGAACCTTTTGTCATTACTGTTATCAGCTGGTAAAGGTACCTGAACTATAGCCACAAGGTCTTCTTGATTACATTTGTTTATCTCATTTTGAAATTCAGGTTCCCTCTTTGAAATGTTTTCTTCCCGGTGCTCTCCCTGAGAAGGCTGATTTTCTTTCTGAGAACTCTGCCCAGCATCAATCTCCTCATCATCATCATTGTCATGTGCTGCAGCACTTCTACAGGCACTGTGAACAGTCGGAGGTGAAGAGTTGATCTCTTCATACAAGACCCGTTTTCCTCCCTGGAGACAACGTCTTCTGGACAGTTTTGAAGATAAGCTTCCCAAAGAGACTATTTTAACTGTTTGAGCCTGTGATTCACTGTTAATACTAAAGGTTGAACTATTCTTGCTAAAATAAGGACTAGTCTGTTGAGCTGCATTCCCTCCTGCTTTCAATAAATTACTTTTGGAAGGACTTGTTTCTAGATTTAAGACTTTTTTTGAAAAATATGTGCTGGAATTACTGCTCAGATTTGCAGCTGGATGACTCTTATTCCTAAAAGAATTCAGTGTAGCATCAACGGCACCAATCTCACCACGGTTTCCCTGACATGTTTCATCAATGTGTTTATTTATTCCATATCTTGGCACCAATTGCCCACACAGGGGACAGCTAATTTTGGCAGGAGGGACATTGTTAAAAAAGGAAGTAATAGAGGAGGATGCTGAAGGTATAGATGTTGTTCCTTTAACTTCCACTTTTTTTGTTGTTTCTTTTTTCTTCTTGTTATTACCAAGTGACAAACTTATTCGGGATCTTTTGATTCCTGAAGACCTGGCTTCTGCCATTACAAAACTTCACAGCAATTACATCGTACAGACAACTCCATTCAGGCCATATTTCTTTATTCTGTAATACTTAAAAGACTTTTCTTGGCTTTGCATTTTCCATCTGTAATCCCCTGACATGCCTACAAGAAAAAAGAAATATTGAATAAGTGGTCTTCTAGAGTACCAGATGCAACCAAGATGAACAGAGGAGAAAAGTGGAGAAGTCAAGCAATCCCTACCTGTTAAAATGCTACAGTCCTTTAGCTTGCTTTACCAGGCAGGGAAGCACACTGCAATTGTTACACTGAGCACTGCAGCTGCCTTTAAATGGTTTAATAAATGAAAAACTAATCCCAAGTTTACATTTACATCAGCAAGTGAACCTGGAATTTAAATAGGAAAGTCCTTTAATTTTCACAGAATCACAGAATAGTCAGGGTTGGAAGGGACCTCTGGACATCATCCAGTCCAACCCCCTGCCAAGGCAGGGTCACCTGGAGCAGGTGACACAGAGAACGCACCCAGGGGGGATATGCAGAGAAGGGCAGCAAGGCTGGTGAAGGGTCTGCAACATAAGCCTTATGAGGCGCAGCTGAGGGAGCTGCGGCTGTTTAACCTCGAGAAAAGGAGGCTCAGGGGGGACTTCACCATTCTCTACAACTACCTGAAATGTGCTTGTAGCCAGGTGGGGGTCGGCCTCTTCTCAGGTGACCAGTGACAGGACAAGAGGACACAGCCTCAAGCTGTGCCAGGGGAGGTTAAGGCTAGATATTAGAAAAAAATTCCTCACAGAGTGGTTCAGCATTAGAATGGGCTGCCCAGGGAGGTAGTTGAGTCACCGTCCCTGGAGGTGTTTTTTAAAAAAAGACTGGATGAGGCATTCAGTGCCATGGTTTAGCTGGTAAGGTAATGCTAGGTCACAGGTGGGACTCGATGATCTCAAAGGTCTTTTCCAACCTAGTTCATTCTGTGATTCTGTGAATGTGTCCAGAAAGGGATACTCCCCCACGTTGCTTGAGAAGATCATCCACTGCTGTGCCACCCTCAGTGTGAAGTTCTTCCTCACGTTGAGGTGAAACTTCTTGTGTTTTAGTTTATGGCCACTGCTCCTCGTCCTGTCGCTGGGAACATTTTATCATTGCCTTGTTCGCTACCGAGAAGCATTTAGTGTACCAAGCATCCATTTCCAGAGCACACCCGGGCTGCCCTGCAGCCCTCACCCTCACGGCCGCTGCGCCTGCCCGAGCCCGTCGTGCGGCCGAGCCGAGCTCTGCCGGGCCCGGGGCTCAGGCGCTGCTCCAGGTGCTCTGCACGGTGGGGCCGGGGCTCCCGAGCGGTTCCCGGTGCTGCCATCCATAGGTGCCTGCGCCTCGCCGGCCCAGCCCGCCCCGCTGCCGCCGCCCCTCCCCGCGCCTGCACCCCCTCAGCC
>VZTX01012711.1:386793-399318 GCA_013400915.1 Pardalotus punctatus
GCGGGGCCGGCGCGGGGCGGCCGCGGGTCTCGGTGCCCGCCCCGGCCTGGCGGATCTCCGCGGGAGAGCCTCGCGGGCCAAACGAAACTGCCGCTTCTGGAAAGAAAAACAAGGTCTCCCGATCCAACTGACACATTAACAACTGACATTAGCTCGCATAGGGTAAATTACAGAGCAAACTCCAAACTTCAGGCCCGAGGAGGAGCTTGTCTTTTTTGAGGTGCGGTTTGGGGGTCAAATTGAAAATAATTTCCTGTTCATTGTAATAACCTGTATTGCTCATTCTTGTAGTAGTAAGGGCAGGTTAAACTCCCGATACCTACCCCACACTATTTTACTTGGCAGCCACAGACCAGGAGAAAAGTGAGTGAGAGGCTCAACGCTGTCAGTGATCGATCTGTAGCATAGTGGGAATACAAAACACCCGTGTATGACTGCACTTTGGTGGAGGGAACCAGAGCTGCACCACAGTGAGTCTCAGTTCCCATCATCTGTGGAGCCCGTCTGATTCCCAAAAGCCCCCTCCAGCACGGAGCAGAGCAGCACTGTAGATAACCTAAGCCCAGCTGGCTTCCAGAGTTCCCGAAGTGTTCACACCACCTTGAGACTTCTGGAATTTAAGAATGGTCCCACTATGCCCTTTCTCTGGTCCAGAGAGTGAACATACAGCGCCTGTGTGCCAGACTTCCTATGGCAACCACATCCTCTCCGTCCTTTTGGGAGTTCTCCACCTGAAATGGTTGACCAGAAAGCAGTGCCCAGTGACAAGGTTCTTACTGCAACCCACTCTTGTACAACCTTCCCATAGAGAACATGACAGTTCAGTGGCCTTTGGCTTGTCTTTGATTCCTTAGTTTCCTTGATTAAGTCAATGAACACTGCTCCACATAAGAAGCAGCAAACAAGTTTATGAAGAAACATTTGAAGGATGAGGATCGTTGTTTATGGGGAACTTCAAACTTTTTACTTCATAATCTGCTCTGTTACAGAATGCAACCCTTCCTTGGTACAAACTGTACACTTAAACTCTGATGCGCATAATACTAGTAGATCAGTCAACCATTAAAAGAATAAGCCCCAATTAGATCAATTTAAAAATATTCTTCAAATGAAGCTGAAGAAGCTTATATACTATAGAACTAGTTTTGTGATGTATCTATAAACACAGGTGTTTCTCTCCTGGAAACATGGAATTGACGTGGTTTCAATCTGAAGTTTGCTGTAAAGCTTTCTTTTTCACTGCAGGGTCATTTTTTGATGACTGGGTTAGAAGAAGGTTAGAATTTTAAGTAATCTATATAGTTACTAATCTAGGTAATGCAAGAAAAACACAAATGCTTTTTGTTTAATCTCATTTAATTCAATTACAGATTTAAAATTAATTCTCTGTATGCATCTGACTAGAGCTAGGATAAAATCAAAAGACTTCAAAGAATAAATACTCATATAAGTGGGGATTTAAGTATCTTTGACTTTACAAGAATTGTAGGAATATACTTCGCTTTTTCAATCTATTGTCTTCCCAGGAAATACCACAAAAATCAAATATTTCCCAGAAGAAAGAGCATTTTCTGTTGTTTTTTCTGTTGCTTCACTAATAGCTGAGTAACAGTCTGTGTCTTTGTCAATTTATTTGAAATAGAAAAAATACAAATTAAATTACAATAACTGTGTAGTCGTATGCCCTGGGTGAAGTGCAGCAAGAATTACAGACAGGAAAATCCTTGCCTTTCCCATAAGTAAAGACTGCTTAAAAAAAAAAAATCGACATTAGTAGTATTTCTATTGAACTGCAGTCTGTTTATATTTGGAAGAAAGAATAAAACAGTAAAGGGCTCTGGAAAACTAACAAATTATATAGTAAGTGATCTTTCTCTTTCAAAGGCTTTTCTCATTGGGAGAATACCGCTGTCCTACAAGTGGAAAAATATGTCTTGCTGCAACAATAATTGAATCAGGTGTTAAGAAATTACAATACAAAATTGAGCTACTTCAGTAGAAGCTTTGGTGGGCAGAAAAGGTTGTATAGCAGATATTGGGGGGGGTTCTTACTTTTTGTAACACATTTATTTACTCTGGTTAACTGTCAAACACTATGCTAGTTAATTATCCGTGCCTGTATTAGGCCACCTAGCTCCTCCATGTTTGTTACCTCGTGCATTATAGGCATTGTACCGCTTCCTCGGGGAATTAATTGGTTCACCCTGATTCAGCTGCATTGACATGGCAAGTGTTTCTACAAAATAGTTCCAGCACTGACATTTGAAAAACCTGAATTTTTCTTTGTGTAGAAGTTTCTAGGGGATTTTTTTAACATGTAGAAAGTTGAAAAGCAGTTGCTGTCCCATACCAGTATGATAGCCTAAAGGAAACAAGTGAAGAATTGTCCAGAACTTCTGGCTGTGATGAAGGAGATGACAGGATGGTGTGAAAGCCTGGCAAGAAATACTGCAGGGCAGTTACTTGCAGCACTGGATAAGTTTCTGGAAATACTTAATGTAGGATGTGGATTTAGTATCATCAAGAGGTTGTGAATAGACTTTTGTGATACTAACTCCTTGGTAATATACACATTGCATGTTATAATTTTAAGTGTCAAATGCATACAAACATTTCTTCTTCCATGACAGCACCATGCTCAGAAATGCTTAGATTTAAGGACTCGTCAGTTATCTTTGAAAAGAAGAATTAACTGGTAGCTGTAGAATCTTGAATTCCTTTGGAATGGTACTTCTCAGTTTCATACAGTGAAGCAAAGCTGATTAATTACAGCTATTACTAACCTTACAGAGTACCAAGAGCCCAGCCAGGCTATCTATTCTCAGTGTGTTGCAAAGCATCCGGAATCTCAGTGCATCACTGGCACAATCTCTTAGCAAAATAGCACGTTTGTGACTTTAAAGCAAAGAATGCCTCAAAGACTTCCAAAATGCTGAGATGCCTCCAGCTTGGCCTTGAGGCATTGGGAACTTTGACTCAGGCTAAAGCAAACTGGCATGAAATGAAAATCTGGCTTTTATGAATATATCCTTTAATCTAATTCTAATTTTGGTGCTGGAAACAACTGATAATACCACAATTTCTCCCCACTCCCAACCCCTCCAGATTCTAGTACTCTGGCAGATTATTTTTTAATGTAATTCATTTGTAAATATCCTCATTTTATATCTTTCCTTTTCTTCGTGATTTTTTTGTTTCTTAGCTATAATTTCAAGATATACAGGCATATTTTAATATCTTTCTCTATTTTGTGAGAAGCTCTGAAAAATTCAAAAGTCACTTTTAAGCACATTATACAGTTGACGTTTACAACTGGTCATGTATTCCTCTTTTTAACAGGCACATGTAAGGATTTACACCAGATTTGAGTCTGCTTTGGGTTTCTATTTATTTCTTTTTTATACTTCTGAATATTTATTTAGTCTCTGAAAAACTAAATTAGTTTTAGCTAGTACTCCAGAGTAACTGTTTCCTTGCTCTCAGTCTGCCCTGAGCTTTGCACAAGGGTGTGCCAATGACATGGCAGCTCTGCAGGCCTTTAAGGGGTTAAGAGCAGGTACCGATACTTTCTCAAAAGCATCGTGTCAGTGCAATGCACTTTTTTTTTCAGGGCTTCTTAGCAGATTGCAGACTTCAGCTCCCACAATACGAACTCTATCATCATCAAAGTCCTTTTCACAAAACATTCCAAGCTGTTTGTGGAAACTGGGCCGACTTAATCATGTGGCAATTGCAGTGCCTGATTTGGAGAAAGCTCAGTCCTTGTATAAAGATGTGTTAGGAGCCCAGGTGAGTGAGACTGTTGCTCTTCCTGAACATGGTGTCTACACTGTTTTTGTGGAGCTGGGAAATACCAAGCTGGAACTTCTACATCCTTTAGGAGAGAAAAGTCCCATTGCAAGCTTTCTGCAGAAAAACAAGACTGGAGGAATGCATCATATCTGCATCGAGGTATTTTAACATAATATTTCATGTAATAAGATAGATACATTAAAGTATGCATATTTTAATAGGTTTGACCTGTGTCAAGAAGTAATATATAAGGCTGTCATATATATGAAAAATTATACTTAAGAAGAGTCTTAAACATGCCCTTTTTTCTGTTTTGGAAATCACAGTTCAATTTCATGAGCTATGTGATAATTTTTTCCTCTTTTATGCCATAAAGATTGAATCGGGGAACAAAGGGCTAAGTAGCCATTGTGGAAGAGTGGTGAGGCTGTGAACAGTGCTGGACAGGTGTCAGCTTCCTAACATAAAAGGATATACAATGGAAAAAAAGAAAGTAAGTTGTAGGTTTAAGCTATGGCAGAGTTTAGATTTTAGGAAGTGAAAAAAGCCTGTCAGTTGTGCTTATCAAACAGCAGTAAAGCCTCCAGAGTTCCTTCTGTCCTCCTCTTCCTTGCCATCAAAGAGAGATTGGTCTGGAGTACAAGGGATGTAAAGGTGCTGGGTGAAGTAGTTATCTTATTTAGTACACTCATGTTTTAGTGTACATTTGATGCAAAACTTCATGCTGCTGCCTATGATACATGTTTATCTCCATGTAAAAACAAATGAAAGATTTTAGACTAATATACACAGAGAAAAAAAGCAATTTATTGTTGATCTATTGTTTAAGTGGGACGGTAAAACAGATCTGGTCACTCCCATAATCAATCAAAAAGATTAACCTGCCTCCTCCAATTTTCATCCTCCTCAGAATGGAAAATCTTACCATTTCAAAGATAAGTAGTCTTCTAAGTTAAGCAAAAATAGTTTTAATAAAAACTATTAAAGAACTTCAGTGTCAATTGATTGTTCATTTGAAATTTAAAAACGTATTTTGTAGAGATATCTTTTATGAACAATTTTCTTACAAAAAGCTGAATTGTAAAAATCCTTTCCATACTGGAGAGAAAGCCTAAAAAGTTTATAAAAATATTTTCATTTCTTCTCTCTTACACAAAAGAAAATTTAGGACAAATATTTTCATAGGCAGCTTGTTTCAAAAAGGTAAGTATTTTAAGAAGAAACGGAATCATTCCTGACCAGCTATAATTTAATACCTGCAATGAAAATCATGCTGGATGCAGTAGAGTAAGAAGGCAATCCAAGGCTGGTACTCTCCTAATACGGATGCAGCCAAAGGCTTTCCAGTGTTCAGTGTCACTCCTCCTTGGGGATGCCGGAATTCATTGCAGCTGAGCCCAGGCTCGGTTCCTCTGCCGGCCGTCTCGGCAGGACAGGAGCAGCAGCTGCGGTGGCTTTGCTGCTCGGGGAAAGAATCTGGAGGGGGCCGCGGCACACGTCACATGTGCCTTCTAGTTTAGATAAAACTTGACAGTTGTTCCCTTTTTACTTTTTAGCAGACTGGTAGTTGTGTGTAGGAAGAACTGTAGTGCGTTTGGAATATTCATGAACTAAACCGCTGCAAATGGGTAGGAATAGGTGATGTATGTTCCTCTGAATTAAAGCTAGGTATTTCCTTCTTCCCTACAATGGCATCATGAGAGTTTATTCACTAAATTATGAATTTTCTAAACTGAGTGTTGATATCACTATTTCAAAAAATGAATGCATTTAAGATTTTGGAAAATTCAAATTTCATTGGATGACATGACATCAGAACTTCAGATCACACTGTACAGTATAGGCATGTTTTGTTAATTACATATTTCTATAGGAGACTATACTGAAATATTGTATTAATGGCTATTATTACAGTTAAGTTCAATAGGAAGACAGTGTCCTATCCTGGATATATTTTTGATTATTCCAAGCTTTTTTCCTTAGGAAACTTTATGAACTCTAACCTACTCAGAAGGAGAACATATAAATCTAAAGGGGACTTTCCCTTTACCTTCTGCCCACTGCCCTCCCTTTTCACCAGCATTTAATGAGTTAGTGCTCCGTCATTAATTATAAAGGGAGGCATTTTTCTTTAGTTATTGATAGTTGGAAAGCAATATGATCTTCTTAGTAAAAGTAATGCAGAGCTTAGGTTATTTATGGCGTCCTTATAAAGTAACAACATAAAAAAAATCAATGGGCTTTGTGCCTGAATAATTTTAGTTTATTAATTTCTTAAACCTAGCACAATCTGTTTAAATGGTATTTTATAAAATCTTCAAATAACAAGTACAAATTTCTGTAGTACTTTTTAAGTCTAGATGTTTTAAAATGGTTTTATAACTTATTTTCAAAATTACATTAGAACTTAGAGATAACATTTCAGTAAGGAATTATATTATTGCTCCTAAATGTAAAATCTGCATAATACAGTGCAATATGTTAATTTGTGTGAACTGTATCTTTTTTATAAGGTTGATGACATAAAAGCGGCTATGACAGAACTGAAGAAAAAAAAGATACGAATATTGAGTGAAGAGCCAAAAATAGGGGCACATGGCAAACCTGTGATTTTTCTTCACCCTAAAGATTGCCATGGAGTCCTTGTGGAACTTGAGCAAGCTTGAGCTGTAATATTCATAAATACAACAATAGAAGAGTTGTGAAGTTCCTGAGTTGGTGCTGGGAATATTGATGTGGTATTCAGTCTTTACAAGTTCATTGTAGTGCCAATGGATTAAGTACAGCTTTTGAGTACTGAAACAGTGCTACAGATTTAGGGTCTTTTTTTATTGTTGTTGCTGATCTGATTTTCAGAATTAATATGTTGGCATTTCTTGAATTCTCTGTGATTCTAAACACAAATACGTGGGCTAAGTTACATATGTACTATAGTAATTTATGTTTTGTTGCCTGTTTGAAGCATGATTTTACCTCTGTAGCCACAGAAACTGTACAGTTTCTAGGTCAACCCACATTATTTTGCTCTACATTTCAGAGCAGAGACCCACTTCTCAGTGACAACAATATAGCTTAGACATTTTTGTTAGAAATAAAGATAAAACAAACATTGTATTTTCTCTTTTCACCATTCACCATCTGTGCTTCACACGGATTGACTGGTTCATGCAATAAAAAAATCCATATATTATTGTATGGGTGTCTGCAATCAGTAAATAAGTTTTTCTTGGCATAACAATTACTGGCAAGGAAGTTACCATGCATAAATCATCATTTAGTTTTTTTATGAACTCTGTGGATATGCAGGCAATGCAAGATGAGAACCTGAAAAATTATTTGCCTGACATATATTTTAGATTGTAATGCGCTTGTGACATTTTAGTTTTTTCAATTACGGATTTTTTTTCCCAAGCTTTATCCATAGAAGGATATCTTGGAGAAACATGAACAAGCAATGATTAACCTTTTCACTTACTTTACAAATATGGTTTCGCTATGCAAAAGCACTTAAAAGTCAGTGGCAAACACACACCACGCAAGTCTTGCTTCTGTACACAGTTGTTAACATTAAAGACCACGCCAGGATGCTGATGTCACAGGCTGCAGTCACAGTTTTGTCGACTTACTTATGGACAGACTTCACTTTATTTGTGTACATTACCCAAGCAATCTTTTCCTGATACTTTCTTTTATAGATTTGTGTTGACATTTCAGTTGTAGAAATAGAAGACTTGCTGTTTCTCTAGTTTTCTTGAGCCTTAAAAAGTCATACTTTGCTATCTTAACTACAATCTGAATTTTAAATTTTCCAACATCTCTGCAGATACAGTGAGAACCTTCAGCTCAATATGAAGTAAGTTCATTTTAGTCTGGGAGAGTTTTTACTTAATGGAATGGAATTATTGGCAATGTGTGTGCTGCAACAAAATACAAATATAACGTTGACAAGAGATTTAAACATGTTTTTTAAGACATTGACACTTCCTCATGAATTCTGCTTCTGAAAAAATATCTACAAAGCCATGCTTTTTTTTTTTTACAACATAGTTTTGTACTCAAAATAAATACTCCTTCTGTCATATTTTAAGAAAAGCACAGCCTTCCACAGGGTTCCTACATTTCACCAAAATCACCATTTAGAAGGTAGTTTGTGATCTAAATTCTAAACTGTTTGAGTTTAGAAATCCTAAGACTTATGATGGAAATGCAGAATGATTTAATAGTCCTGAAATATGATTCTGCCATTCTAGGAGACATTCTATGAGCAAAGCTGCTTTTGTCTTTTCATTCTGTCAAAGACAAGGAGGTACCTTTTCTGCAAAACCAGCATAGGAATTCCAAGACTAGAAACCTCACTGTTTACATGCCAAGATAATTGAGTAGAAGTCTTTAAACCTAATACCCTTAGTTTGGTGCAACAGAAAATGGTCCTCCCTAGGTTCATTCTCCATTTCTTTGTCCTGTCTGAAGGAGATGGACTTTTGCGTATGGTATCTATCAATACACTCAGAGTAGCAGTCTGAGGTAGTACTAGGGCATGGGGATTCTTGAGTAAACATTTGCTGCACCTGCTGATTGTGCTCCCTTTCTTATTGGCAGAAAGAGGCTTGTAATATTTTTTAGCTAGTAACGAGCAATTTTCCTGACTGGCTGACGTGGGGTTGCCTAGCTCTAAGTCAGCTGATGTATTTTGTTCATTATATCTAAGTCATGCTCCTACCTCACTCATGGTTCATACCTTTCTTCTTACTATTCCTAAGGTGGAAGTCAAGATACTATGAAAAAAAACCCCACTCCCTGCAAAAGAGAGTTTAGGTCTGGAAGTTAGATGATCCCCAAAACTGGATCATGTTCTTACAAGCTCTTATGATTTGATGGGATCGGACCCCCTTGCTTGTCTTGGTGTGTGCTCCAGGATAGGAGAATTCCCACCTCTGGAGCTCTAGACTTGGAGAATAGCCAAGGGAGCTGGACAGCTACAGCATCTGAAGACAGCTACACTGAGAAAAGTTTCCTGTTCATAAGCTGAACTCCCTTAGACTTCAGTGGGAGCAGAATCAGCCCCTATAAACTGTGTAGTCCTTCACCTTAAGGCAGGCAGCCTTCACAAGTCGTTGTTCTGACTTACCAAGGGCTTGGGACACGGCTTACTTATATGGGGCCTACTCTTTGTCATTGTCATGATCATAAGAGGGGAGTAACATCAAGGAAAACGGGAAATTCAGGGATGGAAACTGGGGAAAGAGAACTGTGATTTGCTCCTTTCAGTGGAGGGACATTTAACAATACATCCCTGTTGCACCATTATACAACTTCTGGGAAGAACAACAGTGATTCAGATAACTGGAGCCTGATTATCTTGGAAGGGAATTAGGCTTTGACAGTGTTTCTTCTTTGTTTTTTGTCTGTTTGATGTTTTTTTTCTAAAACAGCAAAACTTTCTTTTCTGATAATGTCAAGCTTCTCAGAAGATGAAGTGTTAATATATTTTGCCAGTAGATTTTCTCACGCTTGTGCCATTTGTCAAATGCAAGTTCCCTATTCCAATCTCTCCATGTGCCTTTTTTCCCCTCTGAGCTGAAGCGTGTTCCCATTTTATGCTGCCTAAGGCAGACAAGACACATTTTTCTGGACTCCATCAACATTACTCAGGCAGCTAAAGAGCTCATAATTAAATGATGCAAAATATCTTTTTTTTACTTCCTCTATGCATCCTTCAAGTCACTCCTAGGTGGGAGGAGGAGAACAGGCCGCCGAATAAATTCCATTCCTTATGATGAGACAAACCCAGAAGCAAACTCCAAAAGCTGAGAAAAGAACTAACTGCATGCTTTTTAAGCTAACCTTACAGTTCTGCAATTCTGCAGAAACTCCAGTACTGTCATGCTTATTCTACAATTAATACACCTGAATTTCATTCTGAATTTGGTTGCTTTCATTATTATCTTATCAAGCTGAAGTCTCATAGAAAGACCATGAAACATGGAGATGTTTACATTATCTAGTTGAGGTACTTACAGTAGGAGCTTTGAATGATATCCTTGGCACTTCATTTGATTCTGTCCTTACAAGGAGTTCTTCCTGTAGTGATCTGACATGGGTTTGCTGGACTTAAGAACCCTTAATTAAGAAAAAGACTCAGAATTAATTGTTTCAATACTCAATTCTTTACTAAAGCAGTTACTGTGTTGGCCAAATTATGAGGCTGTCGAACAGAGTAAGAAGATCATGAAGTTCAACCAATGAATTAATATGAAAATGGAAATGAACAACAATGTATAAATTAATCAACCCAGTGTTCATGTTGTACAATGGAAGACCTCACCCATTTAGGAATGCAAAATCTGTCACCTTTGATAAGCATTTTCAAAGCACTTTGAACATTTTATGAAATACATATTTATCTTATTGTGAAGGAGCAATGTTTGTATCCTATGATTGTATAATCCTTCAATATCTATAAAATTATGTGAACTGTTTTAATGTTCATTTGCACTGTCTTGCATATTGTTAAGAAGCACTGCTAACTGCAAAGTTTGTAGCATATTCACAAATGAGTTCTCATGTTTTAAAGTACTGAAGCATTTTGAAGCATTTAATGACTTTTCTGGATCCAGTCTAAAGTGGCCAATTAACTGTTACGGTTTGCTAACACAAAAATAGCAAATAGGTACTAAAATTTTCTATGAAGTAGATCTTTAATGAAGATTTTTACTTACTTTTAACATTGTGTTTTTTCAGTAATAAAGACAAGTTTAAAACATGATTTAAAGTTCTGAAGTAATTTGTAACTGCAGGTACCCTGAAAGCATCTATGATGATGCACAATTTGCATTAAATAAGGGGAATATCCAACTCTGCATCCATGACTGGCTTTTATGGAAATTATTTTTTCCAGAAATTGAAGAGTAAGAGAGGTATATTCTTGGACTGGTATCATGCACCCTATTTTTACCTTCCATTTTGGTATGTAATTTTCTATAGTAACCATCTGTCTGAGTCACTGTCTCCAAAATGAGGTGGAGGGAGAATGTTAGTTAGAAACCTAAATGAAAAGAGTTAAAAAAATATATCCCACTCCCTTTGGGACCCCTGAAGTCTTTGAGAGGTCAGCTGTAGTATAATACTTGTAGCTATAGTAACTTAAGAAAGGAAACACCTGCCCTATTGGGCTGGAAATACTGCTTTTGGTATATTGATAGAGAAAGTGAGACTTAATTATGTATATGAGACCATTTCATCAAGTTAACAATTTTGAGAATTAATAATACGAATTAAAACATCATTTGCCAAATGTTTAACAACCTGTCTACAAATGATATCTGTAGATACACTGTGCTTCTGTGTAAAACATACATGTATTACAGTTTGGGTAATGTTTTGAGTTCTCATTATCTTCAACAGAAAACCAAAATCAGTCAGATAATTAGGATTTAGAAAGGGACAGATGGGAAAAGTCACCATAGAAAACCATGACAGAAAATAGCCTCTTCATAGCAAGTGGAGAGTCTTACCAAAAATCTTAACAACGAAACTAAAAACAAGACTAAAAAAACCCACAAAATGGTGTTTCCGTGAAGGGCCTTTGCATTTACATGGAATATGCCTTGATGCTAACACCTGGTAGAGCTCCCACAGGGCAAACAAACACACACCAAGCTGAACACACAGCCATTACATCAAACACTGATATCTAGCTGATTGGAATGCAATATAATTACATTTGGACAGCTTTTCACTCTTGTTATTGTGAGAAAGATTAGCTACAATCTCAAATTTGCATACTTATGAGCAAAGCCTGTCATAATTGCCCTAAGATATGTGTTTCTTTATATACAAAGTAATCACTGTCACCTAGCTGCCCTAGAAGGATCTAGTGGTTTCTAATAAAAGGCCTGAGGAACCAACGGTGTTTATCATTCACACTAAGAAATATTCTTGGAGAAACCCTCTTCAGTGAGCTTTTAAATAGTACACACTGAATCCTACATTTTTAAACTTTAGGGGCGGATCTATGTATTATCTGCACAAGGACACAAATCATCATTTGTTCTCATAAATCTGGCCTCATGATGGAATGTGACTGAGTCCAGTGCTGTCCCCTGGTGTAACCTTCAAACTTTTGGTGTTTGTTGCATTTGAGCACCTCAAGCAATAGGGAAAGGTGAGGTCATTACCTAGCAGGATTACATGGTTTCAGGACTGTAATTCACAGAGAAATGCTGTGGAGACTCACAGAAAACACCCTCAGCTCCGGCGCAGCGCCGCAGCCGCTCCCTGGGGGTGCGGTGGCCTTGCCGAGTGTCACAGCGGGGTGCGGGCGTCCAGCAAACATCGCTGTCAGCAGCCGCTGCTCCGGGGGCTCGGCAGGCGAGCCGGGGCCGGGGCCCGCAGCCTGCCCTGCTCAGTGCCCGCGGCCGGACACAGCCACTGAATCCCAGAACGGCTCGGGCTGGAAGGCAGGGGCAGCTGGAGCAGGTGGCACGGGAACGCGTCCAGGTGGGTTCGGAAGGTCTTCAGAGGAGGAGACTCTGCGACCTCCCTGGGCAGCTCTTCCAGTGCTCTGCCACCCTCAGCGTGAAGAAGTTCTCCCTCATGCTGAGGTGAAACTTGTGTTTCAGTTTATGGCCGTTGCTCCTCGTCCTGTCACTGGGCACCACTGACGAGCCTGGCACACGCGAAGCTGGCACAGAGCCGGGGCTGCCGCTCGGTGGAAGCGGACGGCGGACAGGC
>VZTX01012711.1:399642-420810 GCA_013400915.1 Pardalotus punctatus
CGATCCGCCGGGGCCGGGCTGCGGCTCCGCTCGGCTCCCCCGGGACGGTGCGAGCTCCGCGCTCGGCCCGGCCGCCTCAGCCCCGCCGTGCCGGGACGGCGGCTCCGGGTAGCGCGGGGACCGGCCGTGCAGCATCCGCATCGTGTCAGCGCTTTGTGGGAGGGCGGGAGGCTTAAGTCCGTTTGTCTTAATACGAGTGAAGAGAAATAGGAGAGGAGCCCTCCTGTAATGCAGCACCGCTCGGAGTTTGTATTTGGTTGATTTCATGCCTCCACTGTAGCAAAAGCATCAGAGCTTTTGATCCGCTCTTTTCCCGTTCCCGTTCATCATGAGGTTTGGAGGGAAAAGGCTGCTGAATTAAGAATACGTGATTTTTGTTGGGATAAACAGTATGAGATATTATAGCATGGTCTTTTTGCCTCCTATTGAGCAGGTTTTTTGAATATATGTGTGTGGTGCCTTGTATTGCCATAACAAAAGGGATGGGGGTGGGGGAAAGGAAGGGAATACTGCATTTAGAGCTGCATCTTGGAAAGTCAAAGACTGCCTTATTGCCTCAACTGGCAATCTGTGCTTTTGGATTTACATACTTTGCATCCTCAGTGTCGTTTGGGTGGCTATTGCATGCTAGTGAGGACAGACAAGGAAAGAAATTTAAATAAAGACAAGAGATCATACAACGTGCATAGTACAGAGATAATGTGCATGGCAGTGATGTTTAAGAAAAGTCTGCAATTACTGTGACCGGTTTGAAAAATGCAAGTTGTGTTTCAGTTGTATTACCTGGCCAAGGCCACCCTATAATCTCCCAGGAGGGGCTGGGAGATCCCGTTTGCAGGAAAGGCGTTTATGTATTATGCCTGTTGCCCAAGAATCCCTCATTGCTTAATGAGTAGAACTGAAACAGAGAAACAACTGTGTAGTTTTTTGTGGCTCTGTGTAAACCATAGTATTTCCAATATAGCACAGCTTTAAATGGGAGAAATTCTAGTTTAAGTCTTTATTGCCACTTAAGTTGAAACACAGTATGTGCTGGTTATCTGTTTGGAAAGCAAAAGATTGACATTTATGTTAAAGCGTAAGATGGCAATTTTTCACTGTATTGTCCTGGTTCTGCTCCATATGGGACAGACAAGATGAAAAGAGCTTTTCTTTCATATGTTGTTCTTTAAGTACTGAACTGCTAAAGTCGAAGCCACTGTCCTTAGGCTGCTTGGGGCTCATAGGATTTCATGCTGCAGAACTGTCCTTATAAACCTTGATTGTCAGACTTTCTAAATTCTCTGATAGTTTAGCCCTTATCTGCAATTGGAAATATCTACAGCTATTTTTAAAAATGCATCAGCAGCTGCATTATTTCTCTCTCTTGATCCTCTGATAGTAAAGGAGCAGTGTTCTTGCAAAGGCCATATGTACTCAGCTCTTTCAGTCAAAATATTGCAATTCTAAGGAGGAATCTCGAAAAGCATGTTTTGTGGAGTTACTTGATTAATGCCAGTTCAGGTTGGGGATTGGACATGAATTTAAACAAGCTACGTCTTTAAAAAGTGACCTTTGCTTAAGGCTGTGAACATGAGAAACCACTTCAAGAAGCATAATTTTACCATCTCTCAAGCTGTTCTCATAAGAATATTTGCTAAGAAATAATTTGTGAAAATACCATGGTTTAAATATCTTTCAGTTTATACTCCTGTGCTGAGGGTAGAGAAATTAGCAAGTGATCTGTTCCAAGCTACCAGCTCGCAGAGAGAAATATGGAGGATGCTGGTTTTGTTCAGAACAAAATCCTGGTTGTAGCCTTTGAACACATCAGGGTTTAGGTGCTTTTGCAGACTTTTTATATCCATTTCACTTGTAATCCATGTTTAAATAAACAATGCAATTATTTAATGCTTTAAGCACTGCAGTGGTAGAGGCTGGGGAGCAGCCCTGCCAAAAAGGCCCAGAGGTGCTGGGGAACAGCAAAGTGGACATGAACCAGCCACATCCCCTGGCAACAAAGATAGCCAGGAGCATCCTGGTCTCTATGAACAGCAGTGCAGCCAGGACATCAAAGGAAGTGATTATTCCCCTCTACTCAGCACCCAGTAGGTCACATTTATAACCCTGTGTCTGGTTTTGGTCCCCCCCCCAGTACAAGGAAGATATTAAAGAACTGGGGCTCTGCAGAGGCCGCAGAAATGGTTGGGGCTGGAGGCTGAGCTCTGTGAGCAGAGGGTGAGGGAATGGGGCTTGCTCAGCCTGCAGAAAGGGAGGCTTTGGGGGGACCTAACAGCATCCTTCTAGTCCTTATAAAGAGTTCCTCAGGGAACTGGGGCCAGACTCAGCACAGTGGTGTGTGCCAAAGAATGAGAGACAAAAGGCATATGTTTAGACAAGGGTTCGTACTGGATGCAAGCAAAATATTTTGCCCCACAAGGACAGTCATACAGGGAGATTGTGTGGTCTCTGTTCTTGAAGGTTTTAAAGACCAGACTGGATGATTCCCTCAGCAAACTGTCGGGGCTCACTGATGACCTCGGTTTGAGCAGAATGTTGTACAAGAGATCTCTGACATTCTTAACAACTTGAACTGTTGTGATCCTGTGAACAGTTGTGTGTTTGTGCCTATCTGTACATAATACAAGAAGCAGACATGCTTCCAGAAGTCAGATTTTTTTGGAAAGATTTAGAGCTTCCATTCTAGGATTAATCCATGCATCTCAGCAAAGGTGGAATACAGTATCAGTATGATACATTGACCTTTATTACCTGTGTAACAGTACATTACTATTAATACAAACTAATACTTTACTATAAGCCTCCCAAGGAAGAGATATTTGCTTGAAATAAACAAAAAGAAGAGCGTACCACTTGCAAGCAAGAGCTTTTTCTATGAGGTATGTTTTTGCACTACTATAAGGAAATTAAAGCCTTGCAACACTTGTGCAAGAGATGTAATGGTAGTTGTTACAGCTGGAGAAAATAAAGCACCGATGCAGTCACATGCGCTTCACAAGTTCAGAGGAAAAACTGAAAGCAGAATCAGAATTCACTGATTTTCTAGACACTCAGAAAACCTATAGTCGCTGAGTCAAATGCTCATTATAAGTACCTGCAAATGCTTTTAGTCTACTGGGAAGAGTATTACATGTAAGATTTATTTTGTTTCCTGGGGACCCATGAGAACAGCATGAAAAGCAGCTCAAGAAAGCACCATGTGATTGGTGAAGTGTGTAGTGCTGTAGGCTTGTGCTGTCTGCAAGAGCTGAACATGCACCACTTAAGCTTTGTGATGGCATCCATAAGAAGAGGACTTTCATCCGAACTCTCAGTTTTGTCTGAACTTAAGTCTTATCTTGGCTAACAGTACTATTTTTTGGAAGGAAGGCATTGCACAGCTGGTCAAAACATACATGGATTGAACTGTTTGTTTGTGATGCTGGTAGGTAAGTGTAGTCATTTGTGTACATGGCATTCCTTTCCTTTTTTTGTTGCAGTACTTACTGTCTTCATTCACCTGCAGCAGCAGAGGAAGGTGGTTTGCACATCAAGAGGAGTAAGTTAGAGCTGAGCAAAGACTGGTATGGAAAACTCTGGGATTTATAGGTGCTGCCTCCTAAGCCAAAGAGGAAGAAGTAGAAGCGCTGTAGGTAGGGATGACAAGGAAAATGTGTCGTTGTTCTCAGATTACAAGGTTACATGAAATACTGATGGAGATACATACTCTGAAGTATATTCATCCATGAAGGGATTGCTTTCTTTTGAAATAGAAGGAAATGAAGAGGAAAGGAAAGTTGGCAAAAAGGTACTCAAAATATGTCAGTTATAACCAATGTGAGGTTTGCAGTCTAGAGATGGATTTTCAAATGGTACTTCTGCAATGCAGACATCCACTGATACCAACCTGGGCTTCCAGTGGGAGCTGCATGAGGAGTGTCTTGGGATAGTTGGTTTGAATTATTAAGATGAAGTTTCCTTCAGGAAATAGTCCTCCTAGTTACAGGCTTAGTAATGAATATTCAGCCACATAGAAATAATTTGTCATCACTTTATTGCTTAAAAGGCAGATTGAGTATTTCCATTATATTAATTGAATGAAGGAATTTTTGAACTTTGTTTTGTGCACTGGTATTACGAATATTTTGTGAGCATGTCACCAAGTTGCATTATTTCCAGATTTCTGTCTCCCTTTACTTTCTGAGAGATCCTCTTCACAAGATGCACTTCTCAGCTACAAGCTTTGCTTAAGTTTCTCTCCCCAAGTCGACTGTACAGTAACCCTGATCATTTCTGAAGAATGAAATTCTTTTTATATCAGAAATTCTCCAAGAGAGGCCTGACCTTGCAAGTTTTTCTTGTGTATGTAATCTACCTTTGTGTTAAGGGTTCAGAGGATCTGATATTTGAAGATCTGTGTGAGATTTATTTTAATTATTAATTTAATGAAGATTAAGTGTAAGACAGAAAGATACAGAACTCTTTCACCTGAGTACAAAGGTTAGATTTAGCTAAGAATTCATAATATGGTCATAGCAGGCATGTTTACTTCTTCAATCTTCAATGTAAATATTCAATATCTTCAATATAAAAACACTGAAAAACAAACAGCTCACAACCCAGCATAGTAGTTCTGTAACACTAACCATGAGTGATGACACAGTTCTTGGGAGGGTGCAGGTCCAGATTTGACCACTGGAATCCAAAATGCCAAGTGATGTTATGTAACATGGGAATGTGTGGTGAGAAGCACAAGTTCCATAGGGACAGCATCTATCTAAACAGTACTGTAAGAACCTCCCAGCAGGAGTAGCTGTGTTTGGCACTCACTGATCAGGTTCAGTGAAGTAGCTGATCTTTATGTGAAGAATAATAAAGAATATTCCCAGAATGCCATCCACATCTTTACTGTCTTCGTCCACTACCCAGAAACAAAGATGCTTGAGTGGACTTTCTGTCATGCAGTGTGCCCTTCAAGATCAGAACATCAAAAGTGTTAGTTAACTTTGCCTTTTGCTGCTCCAGCAAAGTGGTAACACATGCCTGAGTTACTGCATTAGCTGGAGAGGGGTGTTGCACAGACCAGATTCTGTTCTAGAATGACATAGGATTTTAATTTCTTTTTTTTTTCCCAATCACCAGGAGTGAAATGACATCAATAAATTGATACTCCTTTCAAGAGTCACTGCTACCAGCTACCACAAAAAATTTTTCCAGTGCAAGGGCAAGTGCACCCTTTTGGTTTAGTCAAATCTTAAAATAGGTCTCAAAACTCATACTCTGAAAGCTGAGAGATGTGTTTTCAACACATCAGGGGGAGTGCATGGAGATGGAATTGCTTGTTTCTCATGCAGGAGTAAGATTGTTTCAGAGCTGCTATGCTCCTCAAATCCATACCAAATCTCTTTCCTGGGAATGAAATCTTGTATTAAACACTGTTACTAAACAGATCTTTTATTCTGGTTTTTTTATTATTTTTTTCTTCTAATCCACAGCTTTTGTGTCTAGTAAGGATGGCCATTGTCACTGGTACCAGGTTTCACAGGGTTGCTGTGCTGTGTTGAATTTCAAAGACCACTACAGCTACTAATAGATGAATAATCATGAAGGCATTTACACAAAGAACAGAAATATTTCTGCTCTTATAAAATGATCCAGTATACGAAAGAAGCAGTCTTGCATGGTTCCAAATTCTTACTATGCAGCATAGCATGTTGTTGCCATGCTACCAGATTGCTTGCCTTGATATTTAAATTTGCCCTTAGATTTGTATTTTAAAAGAATGAACTGTTAACAGTACATTAAAATATAAAATAACCTGACAAGACATAAGCCTCGTTGCCCATTTGTACATGTTTTTTTTGGCCTCTATAGGTTTTTATTTTCTTTCCTAAATAAACCCTACCATCACAACAAATCTCAGCTAGGAATGAACCAATGAAATACAGAAAGGAGTTTGGGAGTGCAATAAAGGTTTATATCAAAAGAAGAATATTAATTATAGTTTCCATACTTAACAAATAATGTGTATTTTGCCTACCTCAGTAGTTGCTATCCTTTGTACTCTCCAATTTAACACTACAAAGGGAAATCAGAGTATGATGATATTTTCTTGCTATTGATGTATTGTAGAAGAGAAAGGAACATTATTTCTATATATGCATGTGTGTAGATATATATAAAATGTCCTTAGGCACAAAATCTTATGTTACTGGAAGACAACTCTTGATTAGAGATAAGGCAGCTTTAAAAAGAAACTTATCCCTGTGATATTCTTAGCCAGTCAATCAGTGTGGCTTTAATTATGTAGAAGTATTTGACATGTTATGGCCCAGGAGATAAGAGCTGTTGCATACTAGATGAATGAAAGGGAAGGAATTCTGTTGGTGACTAAAAATTCCATGCTCAGTGCTGCATGAGAGACATAAAATGAGCACTGGTACGGAACGCTTCCTTGTAAATAGTGATTTGCGTTATATTGCTGATTCTAGGATTATGAAGGTTGTTAGTGGCAGAATTCTTCATTTCTGGTTAATGACTTTTTACTTTCTTGATGGAAGAGTTGCCATGAAAATACCTGTGTAGTATCAGGAATGTGCCTTTAAGTCAGTTGTGTTGGTGGGATATTTTTGTTTGGTTGGGCTTTGGTTTGGTTGATTGGCTTTTGTGTGGGTTTTATTTTTGTTTTCAGTGGTAGGTGCAAGTCTCAGATCTCCCTTAAGTAAAAGGTATCTGTTGTGATACTTGATGTTTTCAGTACTTGTAAAGAGACCGCCTTAAGGTTTTTACCACATCTATTCCACACCCATCTGCAGTGGTAATAAATGGTCTCTACAGCATCTGGTATTTGTCCTCCATTTATTATTCAACTCATATGCATCGTAACTGGACCCACCAACTAACAGATAATGATTTGGGGGGAAAATGTAGGGAATTATTTATTTCCTACTATACTGGTGTGATGGTATTACTTTCTTTCCTGTGCATGTATCTATATTTGTTTTTAAAGTTTTTAATCACAATTCTGTAAAATACCTGTCTTATTCTTGAGCTAACATTGATTTAACTTAGATCTGTTAACATTTTTTAGTGTTGGGAGTGTTACAATGTTTCATGGTTTAGTTTAGGCTCCAGCTGTGCCTGTGTGAGAATCACAGCTTTGAGCTTATACTCACACAGGCTCCAGGAATGAAGAAACTATGTGTGTGTACTTTAAACATCTGTGGACAATATGATACCTTCAATTCTGGAGTTCCTGTGATTGGCAGTGCTACAGCAGTTGTAGTAAAAAAAAGTTTCTTCATATTAACCAGCTTCTGTTTGAATGAACTAAGCTTGAGTTACCAGTTTTCTTTCTGATGGTACTTAACATTGTTATAATCATTCATAATGAATATAAACAAGGCCAGTGTCATCCAGAGTTTCTGAACCAGCTGTTTTATCAGTAAATAGTCTATGGTGTTACATACTTTCCTCTGTGTAGTGATATTCCTATTTAATGTAGTAATTAAGGTAATGTAGTAACCTGCTGTAGTATTGGTAAATCCCACTGGAAGGTTAGGAAACAGAAAAGCTGTTTATTGCTGCTCTAAGTTTCCCTTCCCACCCTCCCTGTACCTTGGCACAATGAGTCTTGTTTTTTGACCAGATGAAATCCATCTTGTCTTTAAGATGTTATCTCTGTCATCATCAGATAAACCTGTGACTAACTGTGACTGCCAGCTGAGGCTGACCCTCTCGGACTGGCTGACAACTTGCACCGTGTTGGTGGCGCTGACACATTGACTGTCAGTCCCTCAGGCTGACCTTGTGGTAGTCCTTGCTCCTCCCTCCAGCCTCAGAGCCTCAGCAGGATGGTTCCTGTGCCCGGGCTGCACACCAGGCTCCTTGTCACAGGATCATCCTGAGGGACCCTCACACATTGTAGAGACAAGCAATGGAAATCCAAACAGAAATTCTTAAACAGTAAAGTCTGAAGTTTACCACACACGTGGAACTTAACAACATAGTAGCATCCTGAATTAAATGGAGGTGATTGGAAAAAAAAAAGATAAAAATCTTAATTGTAGTGGAGCCTATGAGCCAACCAAGTGTCTAGGACCCCTTGGTGGAAGGCATTTAGAAGACTGTCATTGCTCAAAAGACTGACCTGTCTAAATACACTTCACAGTTTGGTATCTTCTGTTTAAATTAATCTGACAGAGGAAAAGAATAATGTAAAAAAGTGGTACCAGGCCAATATAACCTCATAGTATGGTATCAAAAGATTGTGAAACACTGGATTTAATCAATAGCATACAGACCAAACATTTACTGAAAACCTGAATAATAGGTATGTCTATAATTATTGGAGAATATTAAACTTGAATGTACCTAACTGGAAAATCTTAATTTGGCTCTGCTATTTACTTGAATTTGGCTGTTAACCTTCTTGCTGGGTTAAACTATAAAGATAAAAATAATTACCTTTATAGATCAACATTTTAAATATTTTGCCTATGTAAATATGATTAGCATGTGGATAAAAAGTTCTCTGCTCTGGAGACTATAAAAGAATGGCTTTGCATTTATTACACTATTTTCATTGTTGTTTTCTTTACCAGTACTGTGTCACTGGGGGTGGGGGAAGGACTGGGGGTGTGTTTGATTTTTAAACAAACTCCCCGAAGTCTGCTTTATTAATTTGTCAGCTGTAGACTTCGTTATAG
The DNA here is from genome assembly GCA_013400915.1 of Pardalotus punctatus. NCBI lineage: Eukaryota > Metazoa > Chordata > Aves > Passeriformes > Pardalotidae > Pardalotus > Pardalotus punctatus. The sequence goes on from VZTX01012711.1 coordinate 408,330, forward strand.
ATTTTTAAGCTCTTTGTGGCAGGAATGTCCACAGAACACTTAACATAATGAAATCTTGGTTAATGGACTTTTCCACAATACACATAATTTAGGATTTATTTGCCCCCAGTTGAAAGTTGTTACTATAGCAAACACAAGATGAAGAATTAAATGAAAAGGAAAATATAATGTGACTGTTCATGGTTTATATCGGGAGGCACGGAAGTTGATTATAGCCTTGCAATGCTAGGCTATGTACAGTGATACAAAGTTGGATGCTGCAGGAAAGCCTTGTAGGTGCCTGACAATCCATTGGGAGAGCCCAGGAAAGGCGTACACAGTGTCAGGTAGTTACTGTTTTACAGTGTGGGCAATTTCTGTTGTTAAGGGACTGTGGCATGTCTTTAAGAGGGTGGAAGTCGACCTTTTGATTTGAACTGGGTGCAGCTCAACCATCTCTCAAGACTTCAGTTTTGCTACAAGCTGCAGCCTTCCCTGCAGTACTCATGTCCCTGGGAGTGTCCCACGAGCCCCGTCAGGACTGTGGCTGGCTGTTGCAGCAACACAAGAACTTCTGGTTACCACTAGGAGATTGCCATGGAGTAGTTGTTCAGTTGTTCAGACTATAATAATTAAGCTTAGAAAGGTGAAACAGAGTTGACATAATGATAGAAAAATAGAAATTGTTCCAATTGTTAGAGGAATTAGTCTACATTTGACTTCCCCAATGAGCACAACAGTTATATAATTAGTAGCCTCTAAGGATCATATTCTGCCAGCCATATTATTTTGTGTCATATATCTCTGTATTTATGCAACTGTAGACAAGACATTGCTTACTTTAAACCAGATATTAAAATTTATATACCTATTGCCCTGAGCATCAGTTGAAGACAAACCAGTCTATTTATGAACAAATAACGAAATTACTGAATAAGTCAGCAGGACTCATACTGCCATTTACATTCTTGCCTCAGTAGCTACTTACTGCATGTTCAGTGATGAGAGATGCAGAGTTCTGAATTGGAAAATTCATAGATAACTACAGAATAACAGACCCACAATGTACCAATGTGATGTCTCAGTGATTTTTCAGCTGTTTCATCTTTAAAGGAAAAATGCTGATTCTTACCCAAGTGTACAGGCAAATTTACTGAGAACCTAGGAAATGTATGCTTATTTAAATGCATTATGAAAAACTTTATCTTACAACAAATGACATAAAATGCTGGGGGGATTCTTGTTTTCACGCTATCATATATATATATATATATATATTTCTAAAGATACTAGAATATTAGAGAATATTATTTCATTAATATTCTCCTAGTCCTTTGATAGTCAGCATGTCAGGTACAGAGCATGAGGTTTCCTGTGTGTAGGTGTCTTCCATACTGCTGCCCTGCTATAACCTCAGGGTACAGCAAACTTGCTCTGCAGTTAGTGCCTTTTCTCCATTAGATCTGTTCCATAGAGTTTTTTTCTATGTAATGGCATTATTTTACCTGCTGCAGTTAAGCCAGCTGCAGTCCCAGCCTAATCTCTTGTTTAGGCCAACTGTAGATCTAATTAACCCTGCTGATACTGCATCTTCCTCAAACACAGAGTACACTTCCCCCACGACAATGGCTGAAGCTGTATTAATACATTTCAGAAGATTGTCTAACAGTGAGTTTTCAGTGTTCTCCCTGTTCTGTGCCGCACTGTTGCTTGCTTAGCCTGTCAGTTACTGATAGGGAAAGTCTGTGTACCTGTGTGTGAAGAAAAAAAATCAGCTCCAAATGCAGACTAAAGTCTTCAAATAGTTGGGCTTTTGACAGACCACTAGAACTCTCAATGTTCCCATCTCCAGCAGAGCACAGGATGGCAGAGAAGATAAAGAAGAGAGATAGCCAGCTATCATCTCCTGTGCTTTCATGAACTTAATGAGCACAGAGGAATGACATACACAGAGTTCAGGATTATTCAAGAGACTGAAAAGATACAAATAGCATAGTATGAACTGCCAAAGGCACATGCCAATCTGTTCTACCATTTCTGCTGCAATATTTCTGTTTACTCTTATTTTCATAATGACAATATTTCAGCTTTATCAGATACCTGTAGAGAGTACTATCTACCATGTAATTTGAAACAGTTGCTCTTCCCTATAATGACTTGGCAAAAGTGAGATGAACATTGAGTTATCATCACAAAGGTCCAAAGGAAAATGAATGCTTCCTCAGACCTTCAGCAGGCTGATGTGTAAGGGGAACTATGCTCAGAAGTGATTAATTTATGGGGTATCATCTCCCAGCATCAGACTTGAATTGTACAGATTCTGTTGCATTGTTACAGAAATCACATAAAATCAAGATGCTTTTTTCAAAGATGCTCAGAGACTTAAATAAATATTCAATCCCTTGATTTTCTTACCAGAACCACCCCAGACAGGGAATAAACTTCAGGGGTAAACAAAGGGATTGCATTGTTCCCCTGCTTTGTCTGATGAAGCTCAGTTCTTCAGTTTTCAACAATTTCTGAAACTGGACAAGATTCCCGTGCCTCCTTCCTCCTTTACAAACCATTAGGGTCTAATGGGATAAGACCTGTGCATCAGAACCTAGACAGCTAATGATGCCTCACTTCCCAGCTGTAAGTGGAGCATTTTAAACAACAGAATTAATACCTGTAGTTTCAGCACAGAAAAGTCTGTTAAATCAAGAATTTCACTTGAATTTTGCCTGCAGGTTTCTTGAAAAGGGTTTTTCCATCTTTACTGAAAAACTTTTTCAAACTAGAGTAGACAGTTGAGATAGCCAAAGTCACATTTTTTCAAAGAATCCTTTAACTGCAGGCTAATTGCATATTTTATTTCATCCAAGATGAACGTTATTTGTGCTTTATGTAGCATCAGAAAAGAAATGAAACTTTGAAATCGTCTCTTTAGGCAATGAAGATACTGAGGGGAAAAAGAAGGAAAAAAATTAGCTCAGTTCTCCAAAGCAAAAGAACACTGTCTTTGGTATTGCAATTTCACAGATAGAGATCTGCATAGACTAGTCTGTTTATCTGCTCAAAGCTCTTTACATAACTGGCACTTTGTCATCCTCTGCCTATAAATTATAGGCAGTCATTGCTGGAGTGTCTGAGTAACCAAGCATAGGGTTTGCTGTTTTGCATATAAATGTAGCTACAGTCCTGGCTCTATGCGAATATAAATACAGATATGAAGGCATTTTGCTCTTCAGCTGCATACCAGGAAAACCCACCCATAATGTCATACATCTGTGGATGCTGGTGTAAGTATGAAGCAGATAACCCCTTTGGTTCCTTTAAAATGGAATGATGGAAATTGATTTGGGAGAAAGATGTGAGTACATAAATCACATAAAACCAAATACAGGTTGTTACAAACAACTATGAATGAAATGGGCAAATTAGGTAACAAATGTTGTGTCAAGTGTTTTTGACTGACTTGGTGAAGAGAAGGCTTTTTTCAAACATTATTCTTTGCATTGATAATACAATAGTAGAGACAGCTTACATCTCAGAAAACTCAGTCTGGATCAACCCAATTTATGTCTTTCCTAGTGTGACACCACAGTAACATCTGCAAATAGATCCTTAAATAGAATAGAAAATAGGCTTTATCTAAATAGTCACCTTACTAATTAACTCTTCCTGATAGAGGTATAAGATCCTAGTCCTTCAATATACAGAGCATGTTACAGCTGGAAGATTAAACATCTGTATAATTGCTTGGTACTTTTTTGGAAAGCAAAAGATCTGTCTGTACAACCAAAAAACCGAGCTGCAGAGAACCAGACTTCAAAGGAACTACAGCTTCCTAAATGTAAAACTCCAGCTACCCTAAATGAGGATAAACGATGATATCATTACTTAAAATATACTGGTTACTGTGGATGATCCATCCATAGCTGATTGCTTCTTTCTAATGACATTAAATAATGTGCTGAAATTTGCATTGCAAATTGTAGGATGGTAGGCTATTTTTTTTCAACCAAATGAAGTCAGTTCCACCCAGGTCCTCTATCCAACAATCCAGTAGTGAAGAGCATTTTGGCTACCCTGTTTTTCATCTTTTGTTTGCTTAAATTATTTTCTGGTGAGCATAAGGGACAGATATTTTTGTAAGTTCACTGTTAGGTTTCACAGATGTAGGTTTAAGGAGATTATTTATGCTTTAGGATTTAACATCTACCAACATGCTGTTCATTTGCCTGATATCACTGGGGACTAGTTCTTTCATTTGCAATTTATAAATCCTCATCTTCAGACCTTGGTTTTCAGATAGGTGGATGTTTGAAACATCCAGCAGTTATTAATATAATGAATTTTATCTCAGATGAACTAAGAGTGTCTATTCAACCAACATTATATATGATAGGTCCAGGGTTTGTTTTGTTTTTAAATTTAAATAGAATAGGTAATGCTAACCTGGTAGGTTGTTGAGGAGTCACCTTGGGAGCCCTCCCTTAGTTTGATGCATGTTTGATGAAGAATGCTGTTTTCTTGTGCCCTCTGCTGATAATTTTGGTGATTAACTGTCCAAAAGAGCAGCAGCAGAAGCTCAAAAGCAGATATCCAATCCTTTTTCCTCCCAAAAACCTTGCATTTGGAATGAAGTCAAACTTTTGCTCTGTGTATGTGCCTAATGAGAGCTGTAAGCCTTTGCAAAGGTGGTAAACAAAGGTGTAGCTGAGTCTGATGTCAAGTCTGTCTCGTGATATCTCAGATAAATGCCTGTAAATGTGGCTGCTGTAGCTCATCTAAAGTCTTACACTCCATGCAGACCAACTACTCCTATTCCTGCAGGAGCAGCTCCATACACTATGCTTGATAAATAAATCTTTTATTCTCTGTAGAGGTCTAGATGTTAAGATTGTACCAATTTCTGATTCCATCATAGCCGGTACAGAGCTGCCAGGGCCAGGGAGAGCAGGAGCTCTCGGACATTTGCCATGCAATAAGTGATAACCTGCTCACGAAGCAGGATGCTTGAAACATTAAAATGCAAGAACAGAAGGTGAAATCAAAATGTGAGCCTTGCTTGAAATGTCTGACTTAGCTAAATCTTTATGCTGCTTTCAAGTATCTTGCCTATTCTTTTATAATTACAGCTTGAATGATTTTATATATGGTGCAGTGATGGGCTTTAGAATGAGGAGGAATTAAAAAAATTCCTATGAGAGAAATCTTCATAATAATATTATTATGGCAGAAATTTGAAAATAACCCTGATTGTTTCCCAGTGGTTTTCATCCTGTTCTTGGCAAGCATTTTCCGATGATGTTTTTCTTGTGCTATGAGAGCCATTCTGAATTGCTGATAGGCTCAAGACCTCAAGCAGTTTGTGGTCAAATGACCAAATGCCTTGATTTGATCATTCAGTTGGGATGCTGTGAGCTATCAAAATGCAGTCTAGCATTTAACAGGGGGCTGCAGTCCCCACCATGGTTTTACCAAGAGCTAGTCCTATATATTCAGTTCTCTTTGGACTCCAAAAAGCCAGTGGAGGACAGAATTTCCTCACTGAAGTTTTATTACATTTTCAGAGCTACTAAATAAAAAAATGTATATCCTGTTATACTGTAACTTTGTGATATAATGCATCTTAAGGACATTTTGGTACTGCCAAGTACCACAAGATTGTTAGTATTTTATGGAACTTTCTTTGCCCATTTAAAAAATAATACTCTGTCTTCTCTGATATTCAAAGGTCAGAAAAAATGCAGATAAACCAGGAAGAAGACAGTGGAAGAGGCTCACAGTTGTATATAATTTCTGCACCTGTGCAAAGGTCATTTTTATGCACTAGAAGGCTGAAAAATCCTGCAAGATAAATGCCTGCAGCATGTAAGGAATGTTGAAACAGGCGAGGCCAGAGGCAGAACCTCTGGATCCATCTGCTGTCCTCATGCGTGTAATGGGAAGCTTGAGCAGATAATGCAGAGCAACTGAGAAAAAAAATCACTTCCAGAACTGGCAAATTTCCCCATTACACAACACACATACAGTGCTATACTCTGACAGCATCATTTGACCTTGAAAAAGCCAGTGTTCTTCACAAACCTCTAGAAAGTATTCTTTGCATGGAAAGGTACTTGATTTTTGGCATTTAAAAGAAGAATTCATTATTCCATGCAGTGTCTTAAGTGTAATTTTTTATATCTCGGTGATGTTTACTACAGTTGTTTATACAGATCTCTACAGTTTTCATATAGTTACAGCTGATCCTGACTAGATTTATACTCTTGTTTTGTTTGGTAGTTCTACTAAAGCTTTGAATGAGATCTGTTCATGAGGCATCTTGTAGTACACACAGAAGTACCCCAGGGCATTGTATAAATTAATATTCCATCCATGAATGTAGCTGGTAGTTAATTTATCATTTGGCAGTGAGAAACAAGAGACTAGATTACTGATTAATTACAATGAAGCTGAACAGGATGCTCACGTGTATGCTGAAGCAGAGTATCACTGTATAGTGACGGCCTTTGCAATCTGCAACCTGTTTTAGTGGTGTTAAATCTAGCAATTTAAGAAATAAATAAGAACAGTGGTAAATAGTACCAGTATTTTTAGTTTAGCTAATTAAAATTTTATGACTGGCATAGAGAATTTGAGTTTATGGCATCTTCAGATTTGGCATGGGGAAATAAGAATTCTCAGGAGTTGACTTCTGCTATAACCTGTCATATCTTATTATGCTGTTTCCAACTCTGTCTGATTTAAAACAAAACAGACTTCTAATTTATTCTTCACTCAAAGGAAGAGGAAAGAGAGCCCAGTAACTGCAGCCAGGAAGTACATCTGAAGTAATACCATGATAGCTGTGAGTGACTGTTAGGAGCAATTGCATCCAATGATCATGCTAAGAATAATTGTGTCTTGCCTCCTGGGAAGAAGCTTCGGAAAAATACCATAAGGAAATAGTAGTGGATTACAATAATTACCTGATACATAGTTATCAAATGCAGTCTACATAAACATAAGAATATGCCTTCTTAAGTGCACAAACAAAATACAAATGAGCAAATCTCTTCTATCTGAGAGTGTGTGTGTGTTCCACAGAAAGATGCTCTTGAGCCTTTTCACTTGGGCTTCAAACATCTCTGCCCCACGAATATCTCCAGTTACGTTTGTGAAAACATGGCTGCTCTGCATTTAAACTCTTTTTAGGTTTTAGATTTTATTTTAAACCAGTCATCATGTAAAAATAAAAATATAAGACTTCCAAATGAATTCTTGTGCAGTGTCACAGGGCCATATATAGCCTGATGTAAATGTGTCATCCTTAATTGATGTCTGCAGCAAAGACATACAGTTGTGTTGAGGACAATGTTGATTAGGATTGGCTCTTAGCTTCGGGGTGAGGCATGGACACAGCCAGTAGCTAATTCTGGAAACCTCTGTCAGTCATTGTGGATCTAATAGAGATGGTGGCAGAAAAAACTGACAGTCCTTTGATCCAGTTTCACTGCCACCATCTTTAGTCAAGACCTTGGAGTTTTCTATCAGTGGGAGAAATACTATGAAGCATAGTGATAAAACCAGTATATAAATGATTTAGGAATTCAGTTGTTTAGGAGTACTAAACTGTAACCCTCTCCAGGTATCAGTGCCTGTGGAAGGAGGCAGCTCTGGGCATGCCCTGTGTAATCTCAGAAGGGATAACGTCTTGATTCACAAAGCACTGCGCAAATTGGGTTTGCCTTTTGTCATTGTTCCACCAGTTAGGATTTACTGTTTTGTGGATTCAGACAAGGTAACTCTACAGCGTTTAGTATTGTTACTGCAGAAACATCTTTATGTTTAAATGGAAAAAGTCCTTTAATTTTCAGAGGGACAAGAGGAGGTCTGGACTCTCCTGCATGACTTTGCATCTCCCTTTAAATAAACAGCTCACATATCTTTGGAATGGGGACATTACCTTTGAAGGAGTGACCATATTTCACCTCCTGCTTTTCTGACTAGCTTTCGTTTACTGTAGTTTCATAGAAGACACTGCCTAATTACAGATTTCCTTAATGTACACTTAGATTTTATAGTAGAAGGTAGGTTCCTGCACTGTGTGCTCCTGCTTTGGACAAATTTTTCTCATTTGGTTTGCATGTTGTTACTTTGTACTGCTGTCTTTTTGTGTCCTATAATTTTCTAGTCAGTCATCCTTGTGTATTAGCTTCCTAATTCCACAAAAATGCATTCATTCCTTAATTGATCTGTTGCAAATAGCTTTTAAAGACATAGCTACTTGTTTTGCTTGTTCCTGGTATGCCGCTTTATACATATGCTCCATTTTTGCCTCTCTTTACTGAGTTGCTCTAAGCCTCCTTCCTCAACTTCACCCAGACCTCAGTGCTCCAGACAGATGTAAAATACAGCAGTCATATTAGGAATATATGCCTTATATGCCTTTACTGGGTTACTCTTTAAATTCTTCTGCATCATGTCATCATTTCAGTGGTAAAGAATTTTGATGAAAAGGTTTAAATTCACCTGATCTTAAATGAAAGGTGAAAAAGAACAGGAAAAAGAAAATCTCAGATCAGGCTTGTCCTGAACAAACAAGAGATGTTGCCTCAGGGCTGCAGGAGTGCAGTTGTAGTCTGTCAGGCTGGCTGAAATTGGAAATAGCATTCTCATTTGTCATGCACTATAATCAAATTGGATGCAGATTTGCAGACCTGGACAACAATGATTAGATGTCATTGGTTATTTTTACACGGCATGGAGTGTAAACAGCAGTGGTTTGGGGTACAATGTAGTAGATTTTTGCTAGTGTTTCCTTTATTGTCTCTTGTAACTAGTGACATGCAGTGATTTTCTATGCAGAGCAGCAGCTGGTTTATTTTCTTCTAACTGCTTGCCATAATTGTGTTTCTGGATGCAAAGAAAATCTTTCTCAAGATGGCAACTAACAATACAAGAATAAAAAACACTGGGTTTGATAGTTTAAGACCTACTTAGGTGCTAATCATCACCCCTTTGAGCAATTTTAGAGCCTTCAAGTTTCACTGCTCATATAGTAAAGGTGACACTATTGATACGATTAAGGGGTTTTTTATTACTGAAGCCCTAGCATTTATTTTTAATAAGGTATTCTAGTCCTTTTGTGCAGACCTATGAAATGTTTGTTCCCCAGACTCCTGCTTCACAGTTTATGGTGATGTATTTGGGCTGCAGTTGGAGCTGAACAGGAAAATGAAGATAAATAAGAATAGATGGCTAGTCACTATGGTTTGAAGTTGAACTGATGAAACTGAATTATCTTTGTCTAGCCTTTTAAAATTTGCAGTGACCACAGTAATACATATCAGAGGCAAATCAGAACACTTTGGAAGGGATTTTGAGACATCTCATCGTAATCCTAACAGGCTAAAAACAACTGATGATAAATGAGAATTACAGGTGTTTGATATTCTCCAGTTTAGTACCTGCTCTTCCACCTAATCTACACAGGCATCATTTACTTACTAATACCTGCATGCTGTATAGGAAGGATTATTTTCTTATTTCAATTTATTTCTATGATCCCTCTGTGTTACTTCATACCCATCCCTTTCTCTTGAGCTACACTTCAAATCCATACCTCCAGCATCATTGATTACATAATTAATTTCTGAAAAATATTAAGACTAATACTGATGATTAAGTGTAGATGGATGAATTGCCCTAGGAAAAATGAATCAGGAGATCTCAGGTGCAGACTAGGCTTTGTCCACCAGGCTTCTGCACTAACTACAGAGGAGTCCATGATTTTGAAAGAAAAATACTAAAGTATTTAGAAAGTGAGAATAAAGCTGGCTGTGTCACTAGCTACGTAAATGTGATGCATGAAGAGTGAGAAGAATACTGAATGTTCCAACTTTGTCACTTTTAGCTTCAAAGTATTTTGATTCTAAAATTAGAAATGTTCAAGTAAGAAAAGAGTTAATGGCAAAATACATACTCCCTCAAATGTTTTTATGCTACTGGTATTTTTAATAATCCTCCTAGTTAAGATAGTATAATAGTTACATTATTAGAAAAGCATGATATTCTTGGCAGCCTCCAGACATTGTCTAAATGTTTTATGTAGTGGAAAATAGTAGTCCTGTTGAGGAAATGCAATTCTCTACTAAATGTGTTCTCCAGAAGTGTGACAGATACTCAAGTGTAGTAATCAGAGTAAGTAAGAGATTGTTCAGGATTTGTGTAGAGTTAAAAATTTACATTAATTTACTACCTAGAATGGACTAAGTCAAATTACACATTGATTTTCCTAACAATATGTAAAATACCTATTAGACATTAGAAAAAGGATTATTATCACTGGCATATAATTAAGTACACAGTGTTTACTAGAATGCACAGTGTCTACTGTGGTAAAGTTCATTTTTGTTTCTTTTGTTCATATGTGCATCTTGCTTGGCAATACAGTGTTTTATGGCTGAGTCCCTGTTGAAATGTATGTCAAAGTAATTGCAGTGAAATAAAAAAAGACAACTAGGAACTGTAATTCATAAAGTTTTAAAAATATACTTTGTTTTTTTGCTCCATCTTTCAACTCCAGTGGAGTAACTGGTCAGAAATTAAATGTCTGCTCTTTCTGTAGAATAACTAAGTAAGAAGTTGCCTCTTCTTGAAGCCCTCTGCTCCCCAAATTAATCATGATAATAAACCCACAATTTATTACCTATAATCAATTTGAGATATATTTGTTGTATGAGTTCCAGGTTACTCAGGACTGCTGCATAACCTCTGAAGATGTTGGATATTTTTGACAGAAAAAGTACCACATCCTATTATTATCCAGTAAGCACAGGTTTTCTGAGTCTTTTTGAAGAGTGTGTCCTTTGTGCATCATCTCAGCATGTAGCATCTGTTTGCCCTCTGTTAGCCTCCTATTTGTAGGAGCATTAGTCCTGTTTTTGTGGTTTCTTTATAACTGCATGCCTCAACGTGAGGATGAACAGTTCTTTTCTGCCAAAACCGAGTATGGCACAGGCCCTTCTTATTCTAGAAAGGAAGTTACTCCCTCCTTGACCTGTGAAAAATACGTACTTGCTAAAGCTTTACTTGACTGAAATGTGTGGGGCTGTTCATCACATTGCACTTGCTAGGAAACCTGAAGTATTTCTGTAAATGCTTGCGTTGGAACGCTGCTTATTCATTCAGAGTGCATCCATGGGTTTGTGGGTTAGCCTAGGAAAATTGCTGCAGTATGGTGCAGTGGTACAGCAGCTCACTGCCACCTCTTGGCATTAATCCCAAGGGTTGAATCTTATCACAGCCAAGTTTTGCAGTACTTTTAAGCCCTACTGTGTAAAGAACTTGAGAAAATTAACTGATCTCTAACTGTAGATCTCAAGGACATTATAATAAAATAATGTAGTAATATAAAAATGTACAGTGAAGTATAAATGGCAGCTTGTATAATACTATTGTGCAAGATACACATCTCAGTAAGAAGAGACAATGTATTTGGAATGCTATGGAACCAAGTTATCACAACAAGATCAATTAGAGGTGATTGACCTCAGAGTCCTATTTAAATTACTTTAGTAGGAAGAATTAGTATCTTGAGTACAGCTTCTAGGAAATGTGCTGTATTAGCTGCCTTCTTTCACAGACTTCTAATAATGGAACAGATAATTTACTGGGTGTGTTATAAAACACTGCATTATCTTAAAGCAAAATAATTAAATAGAATTTCAACTTTTGAAAAAATTCCATTTTTAACCCAGCATTAGAAATTCTTTCATGTCTAAACCCAAACTGCTTCTTCTAAAATTTTTAGAAGAGTTCAGTATCTTATTTTAGTTGCTTAAAAACTCTTTAGTTGCATGACCGTGGCAGCAGTTGTAGAAGAACATAAGGGCGACCAATATTACAAAATTTGTAGATCGAAAAAACAGACTTAATGAGATACAGAGAGCTTTCTTTTCCTTGCTTCCTGCTGCAATAATTTCAGCTATTTTTGTTAAATAAAGTTCAGAGTTAACATCAAGTTGCTTCGTAGTGAGTGATATGAGAGGGAAGTAACAGTATTTTGCTGTACATGTAGATGTCCTACATAACACCTCTGTAGCCCAGTTTCATCATTTTTGAGTTCTATCTCTTTGAAAGACTAACAAGGGAATAAAAAGGAAAAAAGAAAAAGCTGTTTTTCCCCCCTGCAGAGATGAAGGGTTCAACAGAGCTACTAAAAAACAAGTGGGAAAAGTTTTGTGGTCCTAGTGAGAATTTCCACCTCAGCCATGCAGTCTTGGGGCAAGGCAGCTGAAACACGTTCAAACACAGCGGCAGATCCTGAGCCAGGGGCTGTGAGTACAGCCTGTCGCTGCTCGGTGCCCTGCGGTCAGGCAGGGCAGCGCCTGTGCCCGGGAGCAGCCTCAGCGCAGCCTCCGGCGGGGCTGGGACAGTCCAGCAGCAGGGGCTGGGACAGTCCAGCAGCAGGGGCTGGGACAATCCAGCAGCAGGGGCTGGGACAGTCCAGCGGCAGGGGGTGGGGCCA